>CM072941.1:9191285-9631285 GCA_036971965.1 Nyctalus aviator
GCCAAGCCGGTCCTGGCAAGAATATATTTTTTAAAAAGACAATAGGAAAAACTACTACTAATCCTATCTAATAAAAGAGTAATATGCAAATTGACCATCACTCCAAGACACAAGATGGCCACCCACATGTAGTCAAAGATGGCTGCTCCATGTGGACACAAGATCACCAGCTCGGGAGGGCAGTTGTGGGCAGTTAGGGGTGACCAGGCCAGCAGAGGAGGGAAGCTGAAGGGGGAGGATCCAGGCCTGCAGGGGAGGGTAGTTAAGGGTACCCAGGCCTGCAGGGGAGGGCAGTTGGGAGCTAGCAGTCCTGGATTGTGAGAGGGATGTCCGACTGCCCAGTAGGATCAGGCCTAAACGGGCAGTCAGATATCCCTCAAGGGGTCCCAGATTGGAGAGGGTGCAGGCTGGGCTGAGGGAAAACCCCCCACCCTGTGCACAAATTTTGTGCACCAGGCCTCTAGTACTTAATAATGCATTCTAAATGAAATGGATTTCTTTCATTTTCTTCTCCTTTTCAGGAGTTAACTCAATAATATTGCTAGATTATGAGTATTATGTGGCTCTCCAGTGATAATATGAGATAATGCTTAATTGAGCTCTTACTAGTCACCAGGCAAAGTGCTATGCAATAAACATGTACATCTAATTAAACACACAGAACACGGTATTATTTATTAACCCCATTTTATAATAAGAAATGAAAGCCCAGGCCTGCCTGGTGTAGCTCAGGGGTTGTGCATTGACCCATGAACCAAGAGGTCCCTGTTCAATTCCCAGTAAGAGCACACTCCCAGGATTCAGGCTCCATCCCCAATGTGGGGTGTGCAGGAGGCAGCTAGTCAATGATAATCTCTCATCACTGATGTTTCTATCTTTCCCTTTCCCTTCCTCTCTGAAATCAATAAAAAAATATTTTAAAAAAAGAAATGGAAGCTCAGAAGTTAAGTGATTTGCCCAAGAAGGGAAATAGAGTTAATAACATGTCTAATCCTTTTCTCTGTGGGAAAATAATGTAGGAATACATTTAATGAAAGATGCGTAAGATCTCTACACTGTAAATAACGAAACACCACAGAGAAAATGAAGAATAACCTAAATTAATGGAGATATATTACTCTATCCTATCTAATAAAAGCAATATGCAAATTGACCATCACTCCAACACACAAGATGGCCACCCCCATGTGGACACAAGATGGCAGCCAAAAGATGACTGGCAGGGGAGGGCAGCTGTTGGGGGGAGCAAGGCCTGCAGGGAAGAGTTGGGAGTGACCAGGTCTGCAGGGGACAGTTAGCGATGACAGGGCCTGCAGGCGAGGGCAATTGGGGGTAACCAGGCCAGCAGGGGAGGGCAGTTAGGAATGACCGGCTGGCTAGGGAGGGCAGTTAGGGGTTACCAGGCTGGCAGGAGGGCAGTTGGGAGCAACCAGGCCTGTAGGGGAAGACAATTAGGGTTGACCAGCCCAGCAGGAGAGCAGTTAGGCATCGAACAGGTTAGCAGGGGAGTGGTTAGGGGGTGATCAGGCTGGCAGGCAGGTGAGTGGTTGGGAGCCAGCAGACCTGGATTGTGAGAGGGATATCCAGTGGGATCGGGTCTAAATGGGCAGTCGGACATCCCTCAAGAGGTCTCAGATTGGAGAGGTTGCAGGCTGGGCTGAGGGACACCCCCTACCCCATGAACAAATTTCATGCACTGGGCCTCTAGTGTTTTATAAGACAACTATAAGCCCGGTGCATGAAATTCATGCACGGGGTGCCAGGGTCCCCTCAGCCCAGCCTGTACCCTCTCCAATCCGGGACCCCTCGGGGGATGTCCATTTGCCGGTTTAGGCCCAATCCTGCCTACACCAGCAACTGGACATCCCTCTCACAACCCGGAACCACTGGCTCCTAACTGCTCACCTGCCTGCCAGCCTGATTGGAAATTAAGGTCCCTGTGTGCTCCCCCTTCTCCGCCCCCCTACCTCCTGCCATGTATACCCAAACATCTGAGGGACACCATGAGACCTATAACCAGGGATGTAATGGGAAGCAGCAGCTCAGTCTCAGGGTGCTCTCCCTCCTGGGACCATGCCTGTGCCATTCCCTTCTTTTCTCCCCCCCCCCAGGCATGTATCCCCAACCTCTAAGGGAACTCATGACACTTGCAACCAGGGGAGCAATGGGCAGCGGCAGCTTGTCCTGGGCTAATCCCCCGAACCTGCCTCCAAGGCCCCCTTCTCTCTGACTTCCCAGGGAGCCAAAGCAGCCCAGTGTAGACTCTCCTGTTGCTTCTTCCATGCCCTTCTTTGTTCCACTGTCCTAAATGTGTTTTTACTTTGGTCAATCAATTCTTGCTTGCTTCTCTACATTTTGTCTCTTGATTGAAATATTTCCTTCAAGAAGACAAGAACTGAAGTCTGGTTGAGTTCAGGAGATGCATGCCTGTAGGGGAAGAAGGGAGTAGGGGACGGAGCTCATGGTGGACCTTGATTTTTGAGGGGTTTTAAAGGCTGGGCAATTAGGGGAGGATGTAATAGAATACTCGTCAACTTTATGCTGATGTACCAAAATGAGATTTATTTCTCTTAACTCCATCTGTCCTTGGGTGTGGTTGGAAAATTCCTGCTGTCTCTGTGAGTAGGGTGGTTTAAGCTATTTTCCCTCTGTTGGAGAAATATAAACCATTTCCTCTTAGTGTCCCTGGTTTAGGGAAGACAGAAATTACTACGTGGCTGCAAACTGCTGTTTAACTATCTGTTTCAGGTTCCCTATTGGGTGTATCCTGGCTTACTAGCCTGTCTCAGAAGGAATGTCAAAGTCATAGTGAAAAAAAGCATGTGGAATGGAAGATGTTGCTGCAATCACTTAGGATAGTGGTCGGCAAACTCATTAGTCAACAGAGCGGCAAACCGCGGCTTGAGAGCCGAATGTGGCTCGCGAGCCGCAGTTTGCCGACCACTGATTTAGAAAAACACAAAGTGCCATAAGTGACCAAAGCAATTTTGGAGTGGAAAGAACAAATGTCAAAGAATTTCAAGACTTACAAAGCTACCATATTTGACATAGTGTAGAATTGACCTAAGGATACACATAATAGTCATATGATTTTTGAAACATGGCAACAAGGTAATTAAATGGGTAATGAAACCCTTCAACAAATTGTATTAGAACTATTAGGTGTCTGTAAAAACAAAAACTTCAATCCCTACCTTAGATACCATACACAAAATACAATTCAAGAATTAATTCACGATGGATTATAGATCCCAATTCCCCAGATTCAAAGTATGGATGTTTGAAAAATCGGGCCTTCTATGGCCTAAATAGTTGAAAACACTACTGCTGTCCGGCCAGCGTGGCTCAGTGCTTGAGTTTCAACCTAAGAGCCAGGAGATCGTGGTTCCATTCCACATCAGGGCCCTTGATCGGGATCCAGGTTTGATTGTCAGTAACGGGGTGTGCAGAAGGCAGTTAATCGATTCTCTCTCATCACTAATGTTTCTCTCTCCCTCCCTCTCTCTCTCCATCTCTCCCCCACCCCCTCCGAAAGCAATCCTATATAATAAAGAGGTAATATGTAAATTGACCATCACACCTTTGCACAAGATGGCCGCCCCATGTGGTCACAAGATGGCCACCACAAGATGGCTGGCAGAGGAGGGCAGTTGTGGGCAATCAGGCCTGCAGGGGAGGGTTAGGAGCAACCAGGCCAGCAGGGGAAAGAGGGCAGTTGGGGGGGACTAGACCTGCAGGGGAGGGCAGTTGGGGGCAACCAGACTGGCAGGGGAGGGCAGTTGGGGGTGACCAGGCCAGCAGGGGAGGGCAGTTGGGAGCGACAGGGGCAGCAGGGGAGGGCAGTTGGGGGTGACCGGGCCGGCAGGGGAGGGCAGTTGGGGGTGACCAGACCTGCAGAGGAGGGCAGTTGGGGGAACCAGGCCAGCAGAGGAGGGCAGTTGGGGGTGACCAGGCCAATAGGGGAGTGTAGTTGGAGGCAACCAGGCCAGCAGGGGAGGGCAGTTGGGGGCAACCAGGCCTGGAGAGAAGGGAAGTTGGAGTTGACCAGGTCTGCAGGGAAGAGAAGGCAATTGGGGGCAACCAGACCTGTAGGGGAGGGCAGTTGAAGGAACCAGGCCAGCAGAGATGGGCAGTTGGGGGCGACCAGGCAGGCAGGCAGGCAGGCAGGCAAGCGTTTGGGAGCCAGCAGTTCCGGATTGTGAGAGGGATGTCTGACTGCCGGTTTAGGCCTAATTCCTAAACTGGCAGTTGTATATCCCCCAAAAGGTCCCAGATTGGAGAGGGTACAGGCTGGGCTGAGGGACACCACGCTCCAGTTCACAAATTTCGTACATCAGGCCTTTAGTAAAAATATAAAGAAAAAAGAAAGAAGACATTACTGTCACAAAGTTCAAGGACTCCATAGTTCTCACTCTTTGCCTTGGTTAAATATCACTGAAAATAAGAATGAGTTCTGAGTTTTGCTTTCATGTAATTTTACCAAGCTCAGGGGTCGGCAAACTGTGGCTGGAGAGCAATACAATCCCTTAGTCACCTATATTCAGTGGTATGTTTAAAAATGTTTAACCAGTTTTGGGGGGAGGGCTGATTTGTAGTGTGTGCCCATTTCCTTGGTGTATTCACTCACTGCGTGACGTCACTGAATTGTGACATCACTGAATTGTGACATCACTGAATTGTGACATCACTGGTACAGTAGTGCAACATACTGCTATTTCCACCACATAGATACATTAATTGCAAATAGCCTTAAGAGCATAAATAACAGTAAAACATGGCAAATAATAAAGTGATAAGTTTTGACTATTTTCACTGTCTTTGTTTTAACATAATTTACGTAATTTTTTAAATTGGTTTCAGAGAGGAAGGGAGAGGGGGAGAAACAATGATGAGAATTATTGATCAGCTGCCTCCTGCACGTCCCCCACCTGCAACCCGGGCAAGTGCCCTTGATGGGAATTGAAGTGGGGACCCCTTCAATCCACAGGCAGAAGCTCTATCCACTAAGCCACACTAGCACACCAGCCAGGACATAATTCATGTAATTTTAAGTTTATATAATTGACTTTTTAAAATTTATCGTTAGCCTGGATGGTGTGGCTCAGTGGTTGAGCGTTGACCTATGAACCAGGAGGTAACTCTTGGATTCCCAGTAAGGGCACATGCCCAAGTTATGGGCTCCATTGCCAGTAGGGGGCGTGCAGGAGGCAGCCTATCAGTGATTCTCTTCATTGATGTTTCTCTCCCTTCTTCTCTGAAATAAATAAAAACTATTTTTAAAAATATATTTTATTGAATTTTACAGGGAGGAAGGGAAAGGGACAGAGAGCTAGAATCATTGATGATGAGAGAGGATCAATCAGCTGCCTCCTGCACACCCCCCACTGGGGATGTGCCCCTAGTCAATGTACATGCCCTTGACCGGAATCGAACCTGGGACCCTTGAGTCCTCAGGCTGACACTCCATCCACTGAGCCAAACCGGTTTTGGCAATAAAAACTATTTTTATATTTGTTTAAAGTATTACAGATGTTGCCGAAACCGGTTTGGCTCGGTGGATAGAGCTAAGGTCCTGGGTTCGATTCCGGTCAAGGGCATGTACCTTGGTTGCGGGCACAAACCCGGTGGGGGCTGTGCAGGAGGCAGCTGATCAATGTTTCTCTCTCATCGATGTTTCTGACTCTCTATCCCTCTCCCTTCCTCTCTGTAAAAAATCAATAAAATATATTTTTTTAAAAAATAAAGTATTACAGATGCTACATCCATGGGTTATGCATATAAATTCTGTTGTTAATCTCTTTCCACCCACCCCAACCCCTTTCCCTGATTGCCAGTCTGTTCCACATGGCTCTGTTTACTACTTGAATCTTGTAAGCAAGTACTGAATTGACTATAACGATGAAGCATTCAAAGTACGGTAAGAGCATGATTTAAAGACGTATTCCCCTACGTATATATTATTGAGAATGGGAATCTTCCTTTGACTACGCAGACTAAAGAAAAGACTATTTCCAAGTACCATCCCAAGGATACTTACTACTCTTTAAAAACCATCAACAGCGCCGGGAGGCGCCCTGCACCCAGAAAAACACTTGCCAGGGGTTTGACAAGTGCGTTCAGAGAGACAAATAAGCCGCTTTCGTCTCAAAGTGCCAGACCTACCGAGAACAGGGATGGAACGGGGACAGGATGTCTCCGGGCTTCGGTTTTGGGGGCGGCGGCGGAAGTCTGAGCCCAACAGGAGGCAACACCCCGGGCCGATCGGCCCCGGACTGGCGCCTGACCTTGGCCGGACCCTGGGGACTGCCCGGGACGGGGGCAAACCCCGGGGGCCCACCCCGTCCCTGCGCGGATAGGGCTCCCAGGGGAGCTCTGCTAGGCTATGGAGCCTCCCCCTCCCGCAGCCCAGGGAGGTGGCTGCCGCGGCGCCGGCGGCGCGCGTGCTCGTTCTTACCTTGGGTGGACGCGGCCATTTCGGCGAGCTGGTCTCGCGATGATATGGACGGCAGCTCGGCGCCAAACGACAGGGAGTGGCGCGCCGGCGTGGGCGTGAGCTGGTTTCCGGCACGTGGTTCAGATGTTTCCATGCCGGAGGCCTTAAAGGAAGAGGGCGGGCTGGGGGCGGGCTGGGGGCGGGCTGGGCTCCCGGCGGTGTCTCCCGGCCTCAGCGCGCAGCTGCGTCACAAGGCTCCTGCGTTAGCGTCATTGGCCCCCGAGACCCCGCCCGCCCAGCAGATGCGCCGCGCGTGCGCAGAAAAGCCCCGCGCAGTTTCTCAGGGGTCCTTTGGGGAGCTCACGTAGGCGGGAGTTCCATGGGCGTGCATGCAACCGGGTTCTTCCCTAGTAAAGATGATTTTACTAAAAAACAAAGCAAACAGGCTTGTCCTGTTTGCTTATGTAAGCATTGAGCCAATATTGATCACTCCGCTATGATCCGGATGCTGATAATCAATACTAGAAGCGCTCAGAAAGAAAAGAGTTTCTGGTGGAACAGAGTTCGGAATCTGTAAGGGAAGGCGGGGGAAGGTAGGTGGGTGGGAGGTGATCAACCAAAGACCTTGCAAGCATGTACGCATAACCCATGAACACAGACAATAGGGTGCTGAAGGCCTGGGGTGGGAGACGGGTGCGGGCTGGAGGGGGTCAATGGGGCAAAAGGACATACACTTTAAACAAGAAAGATATAAAATAAATTGGATTTTAAAATTCTAGCTTAAAAAAAGAAAAGAGCTTCTTTGCCTTCAGTGCCTATGAAGCCCTTGAACTCTGTGGCAGGGCACATACCCCCAGCTCACCCCTAAACTACTCTGTCACCCCATCTCAGTTAATGGCAACTTTACTGATCCCAAAACCTTGGCGTTATTCCGAACTCCTCTCAAACCCCACAAATCCAATTCATTAGCAGTCCCCATAAACTCTCCCTTCACCGTGAACCTAGCTATTTCTCACTCCCCCAGTGCTAACGTTTTATCTCAGATCACACCAGTTAACAGGTTGACCTGTTCCTATTCTTGTCTCCCTAAAGTCTATTTTCTCCACCAGGACCAGAAAGATGAGTCTACGAGTAAAAGGTAATTGCTGTGAAAATGGTGAAGAGATTGAGAAAATAAAAACAACTTCATGGACACCGGCAACAGTATGACGATTACCAAGAGGTAAAGTGGGCTGGGGGAAGGGGACCTGGTCCTCGGGGTCTGCCAAGGGCCAGCCAGTTGTGTGTGGGTTCTTGATTTTGTACAGAAAAAAATTCACAACATGAATCCAGGTGAATTTTAGAGGACATTTATTAAAGCTGGGACAATGCCTGGCTGTTGTGGCACAATGGTTAAGCATTGACCAGTGAATCAGAAGGTCATGGTTAGATTTCTGGTCAGGGCAGGAGCCCAGGTTGCTGGCTCCATTCCCAGTCAGGGTGGGCAGGGCAGTCAGTCAATGATTCTCATCATTGATGTTTCTCTCTCTCTCTCCCTCTCCCTTCCTCTCTGAAATCAATAAAAATCTATTTTTAAAAAATGCTGGGGACAGTGAAACAAGGAAGGTCCTAGGATACTAGAAATATTAGGTCAGAAAATGAGCCGAGGCTGGGCTGCCTGGGTTCACTAAGGAGTTAGTAAAAGGGGACAAGTTTAGGGGTTTGCCAGGACAAACTGATGCTGTCCATTGCTACCCTGGTTGCAAACTTCCTGGGGTCCCTTACAGTTTAGAAGATGCATGCCTGTGGAGGAAGAAGAGGAAGAGGAGGAGAAAGATACTGGGCGTGCTCTTGGGAGAGAGAGCTCAGGCTCAACCCTCCCTTAGAGGTGTAATAAAGGGTGGGGATTTAGGGGAGATCCTAGAAGAGGATCTCAGTAGAATACCGGTCAGCTTTATGCTGATGTGATTTATTCTCTTAACTTCATCTGTCCTTGGGTGTGGTTGGCAAATGGCACCAATTGCCTACCACAGAAAGAGACTTGACTTTGGGCCAAGGCACCAGGCCTCTAATCTTACCCAATAAAAGAGAAGCATACAAGTTAACCATCACTCTGCAACGCCCACAGCCAATCAGAGTGAGTATGCAAATTAACCCAACAAAGATGGGAGGTTAATTTGCATACACAGGTGCAGAGCAGAGTGAACCCTGCTGTGAAGAGAAGGGGGTGGTGGAGGGAGCTACTGGAGTGGTGCTCCAGACAGAAGCGAGGACTTGCTGGCTCCCAGGCAGCCGAGGAGCAGGGACTTGCAGGCTCCTGGGTTGGCCCAGAGCGGGGATGTGCCAGCTCCCGATTGGCTGGGAGTGAAGCCACGGGAAGGAAGGCCTATTCTTGCACGAATATCATGCAATGGGCCTCTAGTATGCATATAAGAGGTTTGGTTAATCTCTTCCTAACCTCCCCTTACCCCCTACCCTCTGTTTCCATGCCTGTGTGTTGAGTGCCTGCCCCCTGGTGATCAATGCACATCATAGCTACCAGTTGAGTGGTTAGATGGTTGCTTAGGCTTTTATATACAGAGTGGCCAGATTATTATGATCTCTGAACGAATAATATGGCCACTCAGTATATATCCTATATAATAAAAGGCTAATATGCAAATTGTCCCCTCAACCAGGAGTTTGACCAGCAGGCAGCTGGCCAACTGCTCATGTCCCCTCCCCCTGACCAGGCTGGCTGGACCTCACCCATGTACAAATTCATGCACCGGGCTATATATATATATATATATATATACACACACACACACACTGAGTGGCCAGATTATTATGCATTCAAAGATCAAAATAATCTGGCCACTCAGTGTATATAGATGGTGTACAACAATGATTACCATTGGTTCTCCACATCTGAGGATCCCCAACCCCAGGAGGCAGAATCCATAGGTATGAAGGGTTGACTGTACTTACTTTTTTTAAAAAAATATATTTTATTGATTTTTTTACAGAGAGGAAGGAAGAGAGAGAGTTAGAAACATCAATCAGCTGCCTCCTGCATACCCCCTATTGGGGATGTGCCCGCAAACAAGGTACATGCCCTTGACTGGAATCGAACCTGGGACCTTTCGGTCCACAGGCCAACGCTCTATCCACTGAGCCAAACCAGTTTCGGCAGACTGTACTTACTTTTGTGTACATTTATTTTCCTTCTAACACAGTGAATCAGATACTAATGTATTAAAAGTATTGCTTATTGTCTCTCAGCTGTTTTTATTTTTCACAACTGTGCACCCAGTACCTAGGACAGTGTCTGGATAGGACACATGGGTAGTTGCATAGCCTTAGGCAAACCATTTCATCTCTGTGCACCTTGATGCTTTATCTCTCTCTCCCTCTCCCTTCCCCTCTCAAAATCAATAAAAACATATTTTTTTAAAACCCCCAAAATTATAAAGCAGATCCTGTCACTCCTTTGCAGAACCCTCCGCTGGCTTCTGACCTCACTAGGAGTAAGATCCGGGGTCTCTACCAGGGTCTGCATGTCCCTTCCTCCGACCTCTGTGGTCTCATCTCACTCTGGCTACTGACCTCCTTGCTCTTCCTTAAAATACAAAGCAGCCGAAACCAGTTTGGCTCAGTGGATAGAGCGTCAGCCTGCGGACTGAAAGGTCCCGGGTTCGATTCCGGTCAAGGGCATGTACATTGGTTGCAGGCACATCCCCAGTAGGGGGTGTGCAGGAGGCAGCTGGTCGATAATTCTCTCTCATCGATGTTTCTAACTATCTATCCCTCTCCCTTCCTCTCTTGAAAACTCAATAAAATATATATATTTTAAAAATACAAAGCAAATTCTTGTGCCTAGAACTTAGCACTTGCTATTTCCCCTTCCTGAAACACCTTTCTTTGCAGTCACATTGTGAGGATTAAATTAGATAATGTGTAAAGCCGCTGGCAGTGAATTTATCGCCCTGTATTGTAACTACGGGGCTACTTTTCTGTCTCTCCCATTGGACTATATCTCCCAGAAGGCGGGACCTGGATTTGATGCATCTCTGAGGCTTGGGGGTTAGGAGCATGGCTTCTGGGATCAGGTTACCTGGGTTTGAATGCTACCACTTACAAACTGGGTGACCATGGCCAAGTTGCCTAACCCAGTGGTCTGCAAACCCTGGCTCACAAGCCACATGCGCCTCTTTGGGCCCTTGAGTGTGGCTCTTCCACAAAATACCACGGCCTAGGCGAGCCTATTTTGAAGAAGTGGTGTTAGAAGAAGTTTAAGTTTTAAAAAATTAGGCTCTCAAATTTCAATCGTTGTACTGCTGATATTTGGCTCTGGTGACTAATGAGTTTGCCGACCACTGGCCTAACCTCTCTATGCTTCAGTTTCATCACCTGTAAAATGAAGACAAGAATTACAGCTGCAGCCGGTGTGGCTTAGTGGTTGAGCATCACCCTATGCACTGAGAGGTCACCTGTTCGATTCCCGGTCAGGGCACATGCCCGGGTTGTGGGCTTGATCCCTATTGTGGGGTGTGCAGGAGGCAGCTGATCAATGTTTCTCTCTCATCTATTTCTATCTCTCTCTCCCTCTCCCTTCCTCTCTGAAATCAACAAAAAATGTATTTTTACAGAGATTTTATATTTTATAGCAG
This sequence comes from Nyctalus aviator, assembly GCA_036971965.1. Taxonomy (NCBI): domain Eukaryota; kingdom Metazoa; phylum Chordata; class Mammalia; order Chiroptera; family Vespertilionidae; genus Nyctalus; species Nyctalus aviator. The sequence goes on from CM072941.1 coordinate 9,202,350, forward strand.
CTGCATTAGAAAGCACTTGCAGTCGGGACCGGTTTGGCTCAGTGGATAGAGCATCGACCTGCGGACTGAAGGGTCCTGGGCTCGATTCCGGTCAAGGCCATGTACCTTGGTTGCGGGCACATCCCCAATGGGGGATGTGCAAGAGGCAACTGATCGATGATTCTTTCTCATCGATGTTTCTAACTCTCTGTCCCTCTCTCTTCCTCTCTGTGAAAAATCAATAAAATATATTTTAAAAAAAAGAAAGAAAAAGGAAAAGGAAACACTTGCAACAACTCCTGGCATGTAGTACGGGCAGTTATTACCTCTGCATCCTGGTGCCTGGTAGAGAGAGGTACAGCACATTTTTGTCAAAGGGCCTTCCTCTGGCTTGTTTCCAAGCTGGACAACATCTCGCCAATTGCTGCCAAACACATTCTTACCCAGGCAGGACTGAACTCTCAGTGATAACATTTCTTATTAGAACCCTGGTCAAGTTTCTTCTTGTTGTTCTTTTTTTTTTAAAATATATTTTATTGATTTTTTACAGAGAGGAAAGGAGAGGGATAGAGAGTTAGAAACGTCAATGAGAGAGAAACATCGACCGGCTGCCTCCTGCACACCCCCCCACCAGGGATGTGCCCGCAACCAAGGTACATGCCCTTGACTGGAACTGAACCCGGGACCTTCCAGTCCACAGGTCGATGCTCTATCCACTGAGCCAAACCGGTTTCGGCAAGTTTCTTCTTCTTCTTCTTCTTCTTTTTCTTCTTCTTCTTCTTCTTCTTCTTCTTCTTCTTCTTCTTTTAAAAAATATATATTTTATTGATTTTTTTACAGAGAGGAAGAGAGAGGGATAGAGAGTTAGAAACATCTCTGAGAGAGAATCATCGATCAGCTGCCTCTTGCACACCCCCTACTGGGGATTTGCCCGCAACCAAGGTACATACACTTGACCAGAACTGAACCCGGGACCTTTCAGTCCGCAGACTGACGCTTTATCCACTGAGCCAAACCAGTTTCGGCAAGTTTCTTCTTCTTATCGCCTATACTTTCAGGGCCTTGGGGAGGTCCTCACTCCCCCTAATGTACCTTAACCCAATAGGGTCTCTGCTTGAAGGAGAGGTTTCTGATGGAAGGCCATAGATTATCCTATACCCGGGCCAAATGTAAGCAAACTTCAGAAGTCTCAAGTAACAACGATGCAAGATAAATAGACACATACATTTCTGGTGGTTATGAGTGTTATGTATGAACACAAAGCCGGATCCAGCCGGTATGGCTCAGTGCTTGCGTGTGGACCTATGAACCAGGAGGGCAAGGTTCCATTCCCAGTCAGGACACATGCCCCGGTTGTGGGCTTGATCCCCAGTGAGGAGCATGAGGGATGCAGCCTATCAATGATCCTCTTTCATCACTGATGTTTCTCTCCCTCCCTCTTCCTACCTCTCTGAAATCAATATTTTGATTTTTAAAATATTTTTGGAAAGGTAAATAAAAACGAAGCCAGGAGGGAGATCAATAGTGCCAGTGTGGATACAGAGCTTACCATGTAAAGTTGATCTTCATTGGAGCTCATTGGGAAGGCAAGATTTGAGCCAAGACTTGAAGGAGATGTGAGAGTGGGAATGTGTGGGGATCTGCGGGGGAAGGTGTTTCAGGAAGAGGAAATAGCCGAAACCAGTTTGGCTCAGTGGATAGAGCATCGGTCTGCGGACTGAAAGGTCCCAGGTTCGATTCCAGTCAAGGCATGTACCTTGGTTGCGGGCACATCCCCAGTGGAGGATGTGTAGGAGGAGGAGGATGGATGTTTATCTCTCATCGAAGTTTCTTTTTAAAAAAAAAAAATTTTTTTTATTGATATTTTACAGAGAGGAGAAAGGGAGAGAGAGAGAGAGCTAGAAACGTCGATGAGAGAGAAACATCGACCAGCTGCCTCTTGAACACCCCCTACCGGGGATGTGCCCGCAACCAATGTACATGCCCTTGACTGGAATCGAACCTGGGACCTTTCAGTCCGCAGACCGACGCTCTACCACTGAGCCAAACCGGTTTCGGCTCTCATTGATGTTTCTAATTCTCTATCCCTCTACCTTCCTCTCTGTAAAAAAAATCAATAAAATATATATTTTTTTTAAAAAAGAAGAGGAAATAGCGAGTGGCAAGTTCTAGGCACAAGAGTTTACTTTGTATTTTAAATATATTTTATTGATTTTTTACAGAGAGGAAGGGAGAGAGATAGAGAGCTAGAAACGTCAATGAGAGAGAAACATCGACCAGCTGCCTCTTGCACACTCCCTACCGGGGATGTGCCCACAACCAAGGTACATGCCCTTGACTGGAATCGAACCTGGGACCTTTCAGTCCGCAGACCGACGCTCTACCACTGAGCCAAACCGGTTTTGGCTTGCTTTGTATTTTAAGGAAGAGCAAGGAGGTCAGAAGCCAGAGTGAGATGAGACCACAGAGGCCGGAGGAAGGGACATGCAGATCATGGTAGATGCACTAAGCCCTGGTAGAGACTCCGGATCTTACTCCTAGTGAGGTCAGAGGCCAGCGAAGGGTTCTGCAAAGGAGTGACAGGATCCACCTTATAGTTTTTTTTGTGTGTGTGTGTTTTTTCTGATTTTATTTTTATTTATTTATTTATTTTTTTTTAATTAAATTATTATCTGTGTACATATTTTAACTCCCCCCTAGTTTTTGTGTGTGTGTTTCTTTAAATATGTTTCTATTGATTTTGAGAAAGACAGGTAGGGAGAGGGGGAGATAGAAACATCAATGATGAGAGAATCACTGATTGGCTGCCTCCTGCACACCCCACACTGGGGATCCAGCCCACAACCTGGACGTGTGCCTTGAGCAGGAATCCAACTGGTGACCTCTTGGTTCATGGGTCGACACTCAGCCATTGAGCCACACAGGCCAGGCCGCTTCATAGCTTCAAAAAGTCACTTAGGCCGAAATCAGTTTGGCTCAGTGGATTGAGCGTCGGTCTGGGGACTGAAGGGTCCCAGGTTCCATTCTGGTCAAGGGCATGTACATTGGTTGTGGGCACATCTCCGGCAGGGGGTGTGCAGGAGGCAGCTGGTCGATGTTTCTCTCTCATCGATGTTTCTAGCACTCTATCCCTCTCCCTTCCTCTCTGTAAAAAAATCAATAATATATATACTTTTTTAAAAAAGTCTCTTAGGCCCTGACTGGTTTGGCTCAGTGGATAAAGCGTGAGCCTGCGGACTGGAGGATCCTGGGTTCAATTCTGGTCAAGGGCATGTACTTGGTTGTGGGCACATCACCAGTGGGGGGTGTGCAGGAAGCAGCTGATCGATGTTTCTCTCTCATCGATTTTCTAACTCTCTATCCCTCTCCCTTCCTCTCAGTAAAAAAATCAATAACATATTAAAAAAATAAAAGCAAATATTTAAAAAAATAAAAAGTCACTTAGTGGTGGCCATGTGAGGGGCTAGGGGAGAAGTAGAGAGGCTATTAGGATACTGGTTCCTCTTGCTTATGCAAGTGGATTCCAGAATCTGTTGCTGCTACTAAGGAAGAGGGTCGGAGTAGGCCGGGAGTATGACTACCTTGACCTACCCCTTCCTCTCTTCCTTCCCTTCAAGGTTGTGATTAAAGCAGCATTCTGGCGCCCTCACTGCTCTCAGAGGTGAATGGGTTAAGCTTTAGCTCAGCCGCCCTTTTCCTAGTCAGTTCTTCCTGTGGGTGCTTCCCACTGCCAAAAAGGAAGCATTGCTATCCCGTACTGCCCAGTACTGCTGCTCTCACATCCAGCAGGTAACAGTCCCTAAAGCCCTCTGAAGAAATTTGGGGACTTTTCACTACATCCTAGAAGATTTGCCTTTTTTTCCTCTCTCTCTTGGGAGCCAAGGATGTTTTAGAGAAGAATTAATCTTCCGTTTCTCCTGTTGGACATTTCTCAGCCATCAGAGCCATGCAAATAGCGCTGGCCACCTGCTTCTTTCTGTGCCTTTTGCCGGTCAGCTTCGGTGCCACCAGAAGAGTCTACCTGGGCGCCGTGGAGCTGCCCTGGGACTACACGCACAGTGAACTGCTCAGTGAGCTCCACCTGGATACAAGGTAAAGGCACATTCTGTAGCTGGGACTGGTTTGGCTCAGAGGATAGAGTGTCGGCCTGTGGACTGAGGGGTCCCGGGTTCGATTCCGGTCAAGGGCATGTACCTTGGTTGCAGGCACATCCCCAGTAGGGGGTGTGCAAGAGGCAGCTGGTCGATGATTCTCTCTCATCGATGTTTCTAACTCTCTATCCCTCTTCCTTCCTCTCTGTGAAAAAATTAATAAAATATATATTTTTTTAAAAGGCACATTCTGTAGAGTGTGACCAGGATTGTGGGGATATGACTGGTTGGGGGAAGGTGCAGACAACAGGTTAGAATGGCTGTGATGCTAGTTAAGCCCTACAAAAGCATTTCCAGGCAAGACATGCGTGGATCTGTGCTATTAGCACAAATGCTAACTGCCTGTCCCTTTCATAGATCTGACCTATTCGTTGATATTTTTTAAACACTTTTTTTTAATAAATATATTTTATTGATTTTTTTTTTACAGAGAGGAAAGTAGAGGGAAATAGAGTCAGAAATATCTATGAGAGAGAAACATCAGTCAGCTGCCTCCTGCACACCCCCCATGGGAATGTGCCTGCAACCAAGGTATATGCCCTTGACTGGAATCGAACCGGGGACCCTTGAGTCCGCAGGCCGACTCTCTATCCACTGAGCCAAACTGGTCAGGGCTATTTGTTGATGTTTTGTTCTGTTTTGTCCATTGGATCTTTTTTATTTTATTTTAAGTTTGTAATGGAAGTTGTATATAATATTACTTTATTCCTGCATCTTTTCAATTGTTTCTTCCTTGTATTTGCCCTTTTTCTTTCCTACTTCAAGAGATTTGGCTTTACGTTCAAGGATCTTTTCGTAGCCTTCGTCCAGCTTTAGTCTAGTGATCACCACCTTGCTGGGGTGAATGCCCCCATGAACAGTTGTACCTTTAGCTTTCTCCCATTGCACTCGTTCAGTGTGGATGGCATATGTCTTCCTGTAGACCGGGGCTACTTTGCCAATTTGCTGCTCTTTGTAATGTCCCTGAGCAACCTGAACTTCATCATCCTTTCGGATGTGCATGGATCGAACATCGTACTTCTGTCTCAGCTCTTTGGAAAGAGGAGAAGATATAATCTTCCTTCGAATGTGGGAAGGTGCATTGCTCTGGTCAGAAGTCACAAAGGGTTTGAACTTCATTTTGACTGCTGGCACTTCTAAGATGGGCGCCTGTCCATTCATTCTTATCGTCACACTAGAGCCTGGTACATGGATTCATTCATTGGTGGGGTCCCTTGGCTTGGCCTGCAGAGATGGGGCTGAAAACAGCAGTTTGACATCCCCCAAGGCATCCTGGATTGCAAGAGGATGAAGGCCAGGCCAAGGGACCCCACTGGTGCACGAATCCATGCACCGGGCCTTTAATATGCATATAAGATCTTTGGTAAATCTCTTCCTGCCCTCCCCCCCTTCCCTCTGAGATTCATCAGTCTGTCCCATGTTTCCATACCTGTGGTTTCTGCTCATGCGTTGAGCATCTGTCCCCTAGTGGTCAGTATGCGTCATAGCTATTGGCCACTCGGCTGGTCACTTAGGCTTTTCTATATATAGATGCTGCCACTCCGGAAACTAGAGGATGGAGAAAGGGCAAAGAGGCAAGGAGTATAAGAGAGAGAACATAGTTTTCAGAGAGAGAGAAGAAGAGCAATGAGATCCCATCAACATTACATACAAGTTTAGTCTCTGGTTGTTTTGTGTGTGTGTGTGTGTGTGTGTGTGTGTGATGTGGTTTTGACCTCTTTGCCCAATTTTGGTGCAAGGATAGTATTAACCATGAGTTCAGAAGCTTTTCATCTTTGGGGGGGTTCTGGTTCATTTGGGGAAAGTAGTACTAAATAACCTTTTCAGTATTGCTTATGGTCATTAATTTATTCAGATTTGCCTACCTCTTCTTCAGGCAATTTAATTATATATATTTTCCTGGAAAGCAGTTATCCCTGTATTTGATAATGTATTGATATCAAGTTACATAATCATCTTGTGATATTGTTAAACTATTCTGTGTCTGTAGTTATATCTCTTTTTCATTTTTTAAAATACATTTTTCATTGATTTCAAAGAGGAAGGTAGAGGGAGAGAGAGATAGAAACATCAATGATGAGAATCATTGATCAGCTGCCTCCTGCACATGCTCCAACCAAGGATTGAACCCTCCACTTTATTTTTTAGAACCATCAACCTATTGGTGTAGAGGATGATGCTCCAACCACCTGAGCCACCTGGCCAGGGCTTTGTAGTGATTTTTATTTTATTTATTTTATTATTTGTTTATTTATTTTTGGTAGTGATTTTTAAATTTAATTCATTTTTTAAGATTTTGCGAAAGTGGAAGGGATGGGGAGAGACAGAGAAAGGGAAACATCAATGTTAGAGAGACACATTGATTGGTTGCCTCCCACACTCACTCTGACTAAGGCAGGGATCAGCGTACATGCCCTTGACTGGAATCAAACCCGGGACCCTTCAATCTGCGGGCTGAGGCTCTATCCACTGAACCAAACTGGGTAGGGCAAATGCACAGATTTTATTTTATTTTATTTTATTTTATTTTATTTTATTAAGAATATATTTTATGGTTTTTAGAGAGATAGGGAGGGGGAGAGAGAAAGATGGAAACATCAATGATAAGAGAGAATCATTGAGGTACTAGGGATCAAGCCCGAAACCTGGGCATGTGCCCTCGACCAGAATCGAACCTGGGACCCTTCACTCACAGGCTGACACTTTATCCACTGAGCCAAACCGGCTAGGTCAAATAGACAGATTTTTAAATGTGCAGTTTAGTAAGTTTTCCCAAATGCATAGAAGTTACATAAGCACCACCCTAATCAACATACAGAACATGTACATCAACCATTCTGCAACTTTTCATTGAGTTTCCTTCCCCTACCAGGCCTCTAGCAACAAGCTGCTTTTATGGAATCACAGATTCATTTTTTTTACTTTTTAAGAGTTTTATATCTGTAGAATCATGTAGTTTGCACTCTTCAATGTCTGGCTTTTTAGCTTCAGCATCTTGATTTGGAAACTCATCCAGGTTGTTGCATGCAGCAGTCCTGCCTTTTTATTGCTGATTACTGCTCCATTATGGAACATATCATAATTTGCATATCCATTCACTGTCACCTGGACCTTTGGAATGTTTCCCGTTTGGGGACTAATGTAAATAAACCTACTATGAACATTCCTGTGCAAGTTTTTTGTGTGGACATCTGTTTTAATTTATTTTAGCTAAATATCTAGGAGTGAAATGGCTGGATCACATTGTAAATGCATGTTTGACTTTATAAGGGACTGCCAACAGATTCCCAGAATAGCTGTACCATTTTGTAATCCCACCAACAATGTGTGAAAGTGCCAATTTCCACACATCCTGGACAACATTTGATGTTGCCAGTATTTTTCATCATTTTTTAAAATATTTCTTTATTGATTTCCGAGAGGAAGGGAGAAGGAGAGAGATAGAAACATCAATGATCATTGATTGGTTGCCTCCAGCACACCCCCTACTGGGGGTTGAGCCCGCAACCCAGGCATGTGCCCTTGGTCGGAATCGAACCCGGGACCCTTCAGTCCACAGGCTGATGCTCTATCCACTGAGCCAAGTCGGCTAGGGCTTTTTCATCATTTTAAACACTGTGTAGTAGTATTTCACTGTGTACATATGGTATGAGGAGGGGATATAAGTTCTTTTATAGTTTATATAGTGGAGGTTGTGCAGTATTAATGACCCGGAAGTAGAGGTCCAGATGGTCGATAGCCCAGTATCTAACTGAACAGTTAGCCACGTATCCATTAATGTTGATATAGCTAAAAAATTAATATTGAGACAATGGTACTTAATGCATTGTGCTTTGTTTTGTAGCTTCCCTCTACATGCAACATATTTTCATGTTAGTCAGAAATGTGACATAGTGAATAACAGTCTGAGAACAAAATTGAATTGAATGGAGAAAAGGATTTATTTGTTATCTAGCTTTGTGTTGTTGTATAGGCAGTCACATGTATAAGAAAAAATTGGTAGAATTTATTTATTTATTTATTTATTTATTTATTTATTTTAAATATATTTTATTGATATTTTACAGAGAGGAAGGGAGAGAGATAGAGAGCTAGAAACGTCGATGAGAGAGAAACATCGACCAGCTGCCTCTTGCACACCCCCTACCGGGGATGTGCCCACAACCAATGTACATGCCCTTGACTGGAATCGAACCTGGGACCTTTCAGTCCACAGACCGACGCTCTACCACTGAGCCAAACCGGTTTCGGCTATTTATTTATTTTTAAGTTAGAATAGTAGTTATGGGTTCCCCCCCCCTTTTTTTGTAATGTATTTTTATTGATTTTGGAGAGGGAGGGAGAGGAACAGAGAGATAGAAACATCGATGGTGAGAGAAAATCATTGATCAGCTGTCTCCTTTACGCCCCCTCCTGGGGATCAAGCCCACAGCCCAGGCATGTGCCCTTGACCAAAATCGAACCAGGGACCCTTCAGTCTGCAGGCAGACGCTCTATCCACAGAGCCAAACCAGCTAGGGCTAGATTTTTTATTTTTATAGTCTAGATTATTTTGATAGTAACAAGATCAGCTGACTCTGGACACACCCTACCAAGCTCTGCCAAGCTTTGAAATAAACATCTGGGGAATTTCAGTTTTGTATTATCTGTTCCTGCAGCTGCTCAGCTTCTTCTAAGCAAGGGTCAGGAAATAGAGCAGGTTTTCTGATTGGTTTTAGATAAAATGTGAAAGAACAGTTCATGTCAAGGACGTTGTTGCCAAATATATTTGGCAAAACATATATCAGGTCTCAAGGGAAACGCACAGACAAAAACCCCACGAAAGTGAGGAAGGAATAAAACCTATGAATCCTGGAACATTTTGTCATTCGCTGTGAAGATTACCCTGAAACTGAGACAGGCACGTATTTTTTTTTTTAATATTTTTTTATTGATATTTTACAGAGAGGAAGGGAGAAGGATAGAGAGTTAGAAACATCGATGTGAGAGAAACATCAATCAGCTGCCTCTTGCACACCTCCTACTGGGGATGCAGGCTCGTATTTTTGTTCCAGTGAAAAAATATTAAAAAATAAATGGTCTGGCCGAAACCGGTTTGGCTCAATGGATAGAGCGTCGGTCTGCGGACTGAAAGGCCCCGGGTTCGATTCCGGTCAAGGGCATGTACCTTGGTTGCGGGCACATCCCCAGTAGGGGATGTGCAAGAGGCAGCTGATCAATGATTCTCTCTCATCGATGTTTCTAACTCTCTATCCCTCTCTCTTCCTCTCTGTAAAAAATCAATAAAATATATTAAAAAATAATAATAATAAAATAAATGGTCTGGCTGGGGAGCTCTCTGGTCCTGGTTAGTTTTATCTCTGAGCTGAACCCCACCCCTGGCTGCTGCTGATGCTTTTAGGAATGTCTAGTATGTCCCTTTGAATGGAGAGACCTACTCTAAACCTAGGCCTAGGCCTCCTGTTTCTCTGTCTCACAACCTTGTTTCTTAATCTAGCTTCTGGATTTGTTTTTGTTTTTTCCACTCTTCCCTCAGAGAGAGAAACATGTGTTTCTGTCTACTCTTTTTAAAAATATATATATTTTATTGATTTTGGAGAGGAAGGAAGAAAGAGAGAGAAACGTCAATGATGAGAGTCATTGATCTGCATATCCCACACTGGGTATGGAATCCATAACCCTGGTATGTGCCCTGACCCAGAATTGTACGGTGACCTCCTGGTTCATAGGTTAATGCTCAACCACTGAGTCATGCTGGCTGGGCAATTTTAAAATATATATATTTTATTGATTTTTCACAGAGAGGAAGAGAGAGGGATAGAGAGTTAGAAACATCAATGAGAGAGAATCATCGATCAGCTGCCTCCTGCACACCCCCTACTGGGGATGTGCCCACAACCAAGGTACATGCCCCTGACCGGAATCGAACCCCGGACCTCCCAGTCCGCAGGCCGACGCTCTATCCACTGAGCCAAACCGGTTTTGGCTGGCTGGGCAATTTTTGTCTACTGTTGATTCTTTTCCTGCCGGAAACCCAATCGTTGTCTCACTAATAGAAAGATATAAAAGGCTGGTCAACCTTGAAGCTCTGAAAAGTCAGAGCCAACCACTCCCTGTCTAATTGAGACAATGGTAACTGAGGCAACTATCCCATCTTGTAATCATGTAAATCCTTACTGATATGATAATCTGCTTATTACCTGCCTAAGGGCTATGGGTGTCTCCCAAACCTGCTTAAGGGTAATGTGTTATCCCATAGTCCCAATAAAAGGGATAGCAAGGCCAGAGCCTAGTGATAGTCCTCCCCTTAGAGGTGGACTCCCACCTGGCCCCCCATTTCCCCCAAATTAATCCTTTTCCCGTCTCTTTTCATTTGTGTGTGGCCTTCTCCAGAAACAGGACTCTGAACAGGAATACTGAACCTCGTGGGATGTGATAAGGGATCCCACATTTTCCCTCTTTGCTTTTCCAAGCTCTTGCTCTAGTAAACACTTTCTGTGTGTCTTATGTTTTCATGTTAGTCAGAAATCCTAAATATTTCTGTGCGTGTTAAAATACCTATCTTTGGGCATGGTTCTGAGTCTTGTTAGAACCCAGTGGAAACTTTGGAGAAACTGGGTAGGATAGACTCAGCAGAACCTAAGAGACAAAATGGGAAAAGAGAAAAAGGAACAAAGTGTGGATGAGTTGATAAGTTTGGAAGGACTTTAAATCTCAAAGTGGCCAGGAGATGGGACAAATGGACTGAAGGGAAGAGTGCACACAACGATATCGGCATCAAATAATGTTTAAATAACTAAAAACCATGCAGGTCTATGCCAAGGCTAGTGCCATGGAAACTTTTAGAGGTGGATGAAATTGGGGCACATTTAAATATGAATTAATGTCACTGGTTGTGTTCCCTGGAAGCATATTGTGAAACAGAGATGAATGTGCAGAAATTTGCTTTAGAGTGCTCAGAAGGAACAGGGAAGGGACAGGGACAGGGAAGTGAAGGAACAGGAAGGGAAGGGACAGGGATGGGCAGAGAAGGGCAGAGGCAGAGAAGGGCAGAGGTAGAAGTTGGGCTGCAGTGCTGGCTGACCTTACAGGGAACTCTGGAGCTGGAATAACCCTTCTGAGTTGTCCCAAGTTGGGCCAACGTGGCCAGGCCTTTATAGTTCCACTAGAGGCCCAATGCACGAAATTCGTGCAAGAGTAAGTCTTCCTTCCCCCAGCTGCTAGCCTCCCTCCAGCACCCGGTACCTGGGCTTCCCTCACAGTCCCGACTTTGTCCAGAAGGTCGTCCGAAAGGACCTCCAGTCTAATTAGCATATTACACTTTTATTATTATATACTAGGGCCCTAGTGTATGAAATTGATGCATGGAGGGGTGTCCCTCAGCCCGGCCTGCACCTCCAATCTGGGACCCCTCAGGGGATGTCCGACTACAGAGATTGGGCCTAAACTGGCAGTCGGACATCCTTTTCACAACCCGGAACCGCTGGCTCCTAACCACTTTCCTTCCTGCCTACCTGATCGCCCCTAACCACCTCTGCCTGCCAGCCTAATGCCCTAACGGCTCCCCTACTGGCCTGATCACCCCCTAACTGCTCCCCTGCCAACCTGATCGCTCCCCTGAGTCTCAGGCCGCTGGGCAGCCGCCGTTAGCAGCTTGCCTGAGCCTTGGGCTGTCACCTAGGGCCTGCAACCCGGGCATGTGCCCTTGACCAGAATCGAACCCGAGACCCTTCAGTCCCCAGGCTGACGCTCTAGCCACTGAGTCAAACTGGCTAGGGCAGGCCATTTCTCTTTCTACCCAAAGTGGGCAATCAACAACAATGACCAAAGTTGGGCCCCATGGGGGATTTACAGCAATCAGTTTTTGGCTTGCATCTGCATATCAAGACATCCCATCTGTTAATACAGCTCAGGCTCTTTCCTTTACTAGTAACTGGTCAGCAGGGATTCCCCCATATAGCCATGAGTGTGATTTAAAGGCGGCAGTGTACCAGGAGTGGACAAGATGTGCCTCTGATAACCCGCTCCTGCGGCATGCTGGTGGCTCTCTAAAAGTGCAGGCCCCCATTCCTTCTTCGGTAAATCAACTCCTTTTACTGGAAGAGCTTTCTTATCAGTATACTAGCCTCTGGCCCTCAGCCAGTAAAGAAAGTCATTTGTCATGGCCTTGCGTTGGCAGAGCTGCTTCTGCTACGTGCTTTCTCTAGTGGATGCCCAGAAAACCCTGGGTTGGAGTGAAACTCTGGACTCTGTGGGAGGGAAGGGCGCCTAGAGAGGTGACAATGAACTCAGCTTCACCTTTGCCCCAGTAAGTTGGTCTCTTTGAAAGAGGTCAACTCAAAACAATGCTCAGGCCCGGCTGTTGTGGCTCATTGGCTGAACCAGCAGGTCATGGCTTCATCTCCAGTGGGGGTTGGGGGGCATGTCGGAAACAGCCAATCAATGGTTCTCTCTTATCATTGATGCTTTTATCTCTCCTCCCTTCCTCCCTGAAAACAATAAAAAATATATATTTTTAAAAACACACCAATGGCCAAAACCGGTTTGGCTCAGTGGATAGAGCGTTGACCTGCGGACTGAAGGGTTCCAGGTTCGATTCCGGTCAAGGGCATGTAACTTGGTTGCGGCCACATCCCCAGTTGGGGGTGTGCAAGAGGTGGCTGATCAATGATTCTCTCTCATCGATGTTTCTCACTCTCTATCCCTCTCTCTTCCTCGCTGTAAAAAAATCAATAAAATATATTTTTAAAAATAAATAAATAAAAACACACCAATGTGCAGGTTCAAGAAGCCTTTTCAGCCAGTCTGCTGCTAGGTCCCTCCGAGGGTGTGAAGGTCTTTCTCTGTGACTGTATACTAGTCAGTTTCTCCTCGTGCTTCCAACAGTCTTGACTTATGTGAGTGAGTGCTCACTGTTAGGCACAGGCTCACCATTCTAAGGTTCACCCAGCGCTTTCTCTTTTCTTAAGAGGCAGTCTCCCTGGTTTCCTCAGCTAATTCTTTCTGCCTTGGTTTCCACATCAACACGTCTGGGGCTCACAGAGCCTCCTTCCGTGAGCAGCTGTTTGTCCATCCCTCTCTTTTGGAACATTCCGTGCAGTTATAGTTGGGTGTGACTCCTGGAAGCTCACATTGCAGGGTCTGCTGTGTCTGCAATTTGATGGATTTTGATTGTTCACTAGAATAGTCCAAACATGCGTCTCTGGGCCATACCCCTCATCAAAACTCTAGGAGCACACACTTGGGGACCTACTCAGGTATCTCCCTGATGTGAACCTGGATGCATTTTCCCACCTTCACCGGTGTTTCCTGGTTTGGGTGGGTGGAGGTAACTGTGTGCCTCACAAAAAAGGTCTTATGGCCTCATATCTACCCTCTTGGACAGTTCATTATAGGAATACTAGAGGCCCAGTGAACAAAATTTGTGCAAAGGGTTTGGCCCTCACAGGGGCAAGCTTGCCTTGGCCCTTATAACCCCTGCTTCATCTGCAAGGTTGTCCAGAACGACGTCCAGAAGGTTGTTCAGCAGTCTAATCTAATTAGCATATTGTGCTTTTATTATTATAGATTCTCCTTTATTACCTTTTTGCAAGATTAGAATCACTATCTAGGTTTCTCCTGCTCTTGTATCTTCACTAAATGTTGGCTACTCTACTTTGTAGACAGGTTCCTCCAAAAAACATTTTGAAAGTTGGATTACATTGCAAGTGTTCCTATAACTACTAGAGGCCTGGTGCATGAAGATTCATGCACTGGAGGGGGATTGCTCAGCCCGGCCTGCCCACTCCCACAGTCCAGGAGCCCTCAGGGGTAGGAGGTGACCCAGCAATCAGGAGAAGGTGACTCCCCCATCACACCTCTGCTGCTGCCACTGCCAGCAGCGCAAGCCTTGGCTGGCCCTGGTTACCTGAACCTTGGGCTGCCCTAGGCAGCTGGGCAGCTGCCATCCAGAGCTTGCCTGTACCTTAGGCCTGCCCTGGGCAGCTGGGCAGCCGACATCGAGGATTGCCTGCACCTTGTATTGTCTGCACCTGGGCAGCTGAGAGGACTGGGGGACTCTGGAGGCAGGCAGACCCAGCTGGGGGTGGACCCAGCCGTGCCATGTGCCTGCTGCCCCAAGGGGGCTGACGGGACTGAGTGCTACCATCTTGTGGCTGTGGGCATTGCCATCTTTGAGGGCATGACAGTCAATTAGCATATTCCCTCCTTATTGGATATGGGTACTGCCATCTTTGTGAGGGTGTGATGGTCAATTAGCATATTCCCTCCTTGTTGGATGTGGGTGCTGCCAACTTTGTGAGGGTGTGATGGTCAATTAGCATATCCCCTCCTTATTAGATAGGATAAAAATGCATCCGATTTCTAGGTATTTATTTTGTATCCTGCTCTTCACTGAATTCATTTCTTTTTTAAAAAATATATTTTATTGATTTTTTTTTTTACAGAGAGGAGGGGGGAGGGACAGAGAGTTAGAAACATCGATGAGAGAGAAACATCGATCAGCTGCCTCCTGCACGCCCCCTACCGGGGATGTGCCCGCAACCAAGGTACATGCCCTTGACCAGAATCGAACCTGGGACCCTTCAGTCCGCAGACAGACGCTCTATCCACTGAGCTAAACCAGTTTGGCTGAATTCATTTCTTAGTTCTAGTAGTTCTTGGTAGAATTTTTAGGGTTGCTTATATGTATCATGTCATCTGCAAAGGATGACAGTTTTACTACTTCTTTTCCAATTTGGATGCCTTTTATTTCTTCTTGGCTGATTGCTGTGGCTATACCTCCAGGACGATGTCAAGTAAGTAGTGAATGCACACATCCATGCCTTGCTCCCGATCTTAAGGGAAACATCTGCAGTTTTTGCCCATGGACTATGATGTTGGCTGTGATTTTGTTGTATATGGCCTTTATTATGTTGAGAGATGTTCCCTCTATTCCCATTTTCCTGAGATTTTTTTAATCATAAATGAATGCTTGATTTTATCAAATGTTTTTTCTGCATCTATTGATATGATCATGTGGGTTTTTTTATCCTTCATTTTGTTTATGTGTTGTAGCATGTTTATTGATTTGCAGATATTGTATCAACCTTTCATCCCCAGAATAAATCCCACTGAATCCTGATGTGTGATCTATTTAATGTATTGCTGGATTTGGTTTGCTAATATTCTGTTGAGGATTTTAGCATCTACCGTGTTTCCCTGAAAATAAGACATCCTCCGAAAATAAGACCTACTTACAGGTTTCCTTCTGAGTGAAATATAAGGCATCCTCCCGAAAATAAGGCCCCCTAGGCTTTGTCTCAGAATGCTATTGCTAAACATGAGAGATTTGGTCCACTGATTCTGAAAGAAATGGAGTCACAAGAAATTCACCAGGAAATTCAGGAATTGGATTGTTATGATGATATTCCAGAAGATGATGACATGATTGTCATTGAATAAATAAGTAAATTCTTGATACTGTACGATTCACAGTTTGTCTGGTTTGTGTTGACAACTACCGTACTACCGTACCGTATACAAGTAATAAATTTCCTTTATTTTCATTTAACAATAAATGTGTACCTTATTCTTCTTCATGGAAAAATAAGACATCCCCTGAAAATAAGACCTAGCGCATCTTTGGGAGCAAAAATTAATATAAGACACTGTCTTATTTTTGTGGAAACAGGGTATGGTCATCAGGGACTTTGGCCTATAATTTTCTTTCTTTGTAGTGTCTTTATCTGGTTTTGGAATTAGGATAATGCTGGCCTCATAATATAAGCTTGGGAGCCTTCCCTCTTGAATTTTTTGGACTAGATTGACAAGGAATAGATATTAGTTCTTCTTTGAATGCTTTGGAAAAAACAAACATGTGAAGCCATCTGGTATAGGACTTCTGTTTGTTGGGAGTTTTTTTTATTATGCCTCTGATTTTACTAGTAGTAATCTGTCTATTCAGATGATCTGATATTTTCCTGATTCAGTTTTGGAAAATTGTATGTTTCTAGGAATTTATCCATTTGGTCCAAATAGTCCAATTTGTTGTCATATAGTTGTTCATAATATTTTCTTACAATCCCTTGTATTTATTTGTTGTCAGTTGTTACTTCTCCTTTTACATTTCTGATTTTATTTGACTCCTATCTTTTTAAAAAATATATTTTATTGATTTTACAGAGAGGGAAGGAGAGAGATAGGAAGTTAGAACCATCTATGAGAGAGAAACATCAATCACCTGCCTCCTGCACACCCCCTACTGGGGATGTGCCCACAACCAAGGTACATGCCCTTGACCATAATCGAACCTGGAACCTTTCAGTCCACAGACCAATATTCTATCCACTGAGCCAAACCGGTCAGGGCATTGACTCCTGTCTTTTTAAATATACATTTTTATTTATTTCAGAGAAGAAAGGAGAGGGAGAGAGAGATAGAAACATCAATGATGAGAATCATTCCTTGGTTGCCTCCTGCACGTCCCCTACTGGGGATCGAGCCTGCAACCTGGGCATGTGCCCTTGACTGGAATTGAACCCTGGATCCTTCAGTCCACAGGTCAATGCTCTATCCTCTGAGCTAAACCAGCTAGGGCTCCGTCTTATTTTTTTTTTAATTAGTCTAGCTAAAGGTTCATCAAACTATCATTTGAAAGAACCAGCTCTTAATTTCATTGATCTTTTATATATTTTTTAAGTCTATTTCATTTATTTCTGCTCCAGTCTTTATTATTTTCTTCTTTCTACTCACTTTGAGCTTTGTTTTTTGTTGTTTTGTTTTTCAAGTTCCTTTTAGTGTGAAGTGAGATTGTTTATTTGAGATTTTTTTTGTTGTTGTTTCTTGAGATAGGCCCATAATACTATGAAATTCTCTCTTAGCCTTGGCCTTGTCCCATAGATTTCAGGTTGTTGTTGTTGTGGTTTTTTAAAATATATTTTATTGATTTTTTACAGAAAGGAAGGGAGAGGGATAGAGAGCTAGAAACATCAATGAGAGAGAGACATCAATCAGCTGCCTCCTGCACACCCCCCACCGGGGATGTGCCCGCATCCAATGTACATGCCCTTGACCGGAATCGAACCTGGGACCCTTCAGTCCGCAGACCGATGATCTATCCACTGAGCCAAACCAGTTTCGGCTGTTGTTGTGTTTTCATTTTCATTTCCTTCAAGGTATCTTTTTTTTTAAAAAAAAAAATATATATATATATATATTATTGATTTTGTACAGAGAGGAAGCGAGAGAGATAGAGAGTTAGAAACGTTGATGAGAGAGAGTCATTGATCAGCTGCCTCTTGCACACCCCCTACTGGGGATATGCCCGCAACCAAGGTACATGCCCTTGACCGGAATCGAACCCGGCACCTTTAAGTCCCCAAGCCGACGCTCTATCCATTGAGCCAAATCGGTTTCAGCTCCTTCAAGGTATCTTTTGATTTATTCCTTGTACATCACTGATTTTTTGGTTTAGCAACTTTCACAATTTAATATTGCATTTTCCTTTTCTACCTCAGCATTTCTACTAAAGCCTTTATAAGAAAAAGGAAAAAACAAATTATATAGGAATGAGTGATTCTCTGGTGTGGCTGCTCCTGAAATAAACATTGATATTTTTATTATTTCAGCAAAAGATTGAGAAAGAAATAAGCAATAAATGTCAGGTACCTTGTTATTGATTTCACATCCTGGTAATCCTAGGTATGGTGTGGCTTTTGCTCCAAGCATACTAATATCCACAGTCGGATATTCCTGCTCTCTTTCCCCCACCTTATCCTTATTGTTGTCATTTGTAACAAGAGTGTATATGTCTTGCTAGTTAATGTTTGGGGTTCTTTCTTTAGTGGTATCACATACCAAGTGTATCACCATTTATTTGTGTTGTCCTCCTTCCATCACATCTCCCACTTTTCTTATACACACACACATATATATATACTTTTTTTATGGATTTCAGAGACAAAAGGAGAGGGAGAGAAGGATAGAATCATCAATGATGAGAGATAATCATTGATCAGCTGGTTCCTGCAGTGTGTTGTCCTCACACTGGGGATCGAGCCCACAACCCAGGCATGTGCCCTGAGCAGGAATCGAACTTTGACCTCCTGATTCATAGGTTGATACTCAACCACTGAGCCACACTGGCCAGGCATATTTCCTGTTTTTCATAAGCCCCTGAGAGTCATCAAGACATCAGAAACAACACCTACTCCATATCCTATATAATAAAAAGGTAATATGCAGATTGACCATCATGCCCTTGCACAAGATGGCCACCCCTATATGGTCACAAGATGGCCACCACAAGATGGCCGGCAGGGGAGGGCAGTTGTGGACGACTGGGCCTGCAGGAGAGGAAGGACAGTTGTGGGGGACCAGGCCTTCAGGGGAGGGCAGTTGGGGACGACCGGGCCTGTAGGGGAGGGCAGTTAAGGGTAACTGGGTCGGCAGAAGAGGGCAGTTGGGGCCAGCAGGGGGGCAGTTAGGCGTTAATCAGGCTGGCAGGGCAGTGGTTAGGGAGTGATCAGGCTGGCAGGCAGGAGCCCTTAGGGGCAATCGGGCAAGCAGGCAGGTGAGCAGTTGGGAGCCAGCAGTCCCAGATTACAAGATGGATGCCTGACTGAAGTATTGGGCCTAAACCATCAATCAGACATCCCCTGAGGGGTCCCAGATTGGAGAGGGTGCAGGCTAGGCTGAGAGACACCCCCCCCCAAGTGCACAAATTTCATGCACTGGGCCTCTAGTGTAATTATATATCTTTAAAAACCTATCTTGTTTCATATTTATTTCTAGCATGTGTTTTATGATGGCACAGTGGCATGTAGTATCTCTTCATATAAACGCCTAAGTGACTATTACAACCAGTTGACTGAACGACCGGTCAACCAGTCGCTATGACATGCACTGATTACCAGAGGGCAGACACTCAACACAGGAGCTTCCCCTGGTGGTCAGTGCACTCCCACAGCCAACCTCTCTCCACCAGCGAACCTCCCACCGTCCTTCCCCTGGCTGACCAGCCCCCATTGGCCCTGAGCGAGACAGCCCTGATGGCCCCGATCATTGGCCATGCCGAGGGACCCTACCCATGCACAAATTTGTGCACTGGGGCTCTAGTATGGTTTATAAGTGAATGACTATATATCTGTAGGGGGAGTGAGTGCTCAATTTTTATTTTTGACTGATCAAAGTTTAAAGACCAGGATCTACACGTGAAAAGTTTTTTCTAGGCCAAGAGCCTTGCTTTCTCCACATGAATATTCATTCCCGAAATGTCCGTGCCTGTGCCTATAGTCCCTTGATTATTGAAACAAAACCAGTGGGTAAAATGTGGTGAGAAATAAGAGTTAGATGTCCAGAAGCATAATCCAGGAGAGGCTCTCCATGGCATAAAGAAAACTGCAGAAACACTCTCTGGGATGCAGAAATAATTAGCAGATGAAAACTAGTGCGTGGAAATAATCACCTCAACCGCTTGGTATTTTCTACCAATTCATGGGGCCTTCTTCGCTAGGATTCGCATTGGTCCTTTTGACTACTCAACTTAAACTGGGCCTCTGGAAACAACCACCTAACTTGTCAGGAAGGGAGAGAGAAAAAAGTTTTGGGAACCAGCCTTCACCTAAAAGAGTTTTATCCTTTAGGCATAGGAAACATTTGGGGAACGTTTATATAATTAATGATAAGATTTCTGATTTAGTAGCTGATCCACAAATAAATGGATAATTGGGAGTATCTGACTGGAGAAAAGAATGAGCATTTGCTCAGTGGTTGAACATCTACCTATGAACCAGGAGGTCACAGTTCGATTCCCATCAGGGCACATGCTTGGGTATCAGGCTCAATCCCCAGTGTGGGGTGTGCAGGAGGCAGCCGATCAATGATTCTCTTTCATCATTGATATTTCTCTCACACATACACCCTGCCCTTTCTTCTCTGAAAGCAATAAAGATATATTTTAAGAAATAATTAGTATTGCTGAAACCGGTTTGGCTCAGTGGATAGAGCGTCGACCTGCAGACCAAAAGGTCCTGGGTTCAATTCCAGTCAAGGGCATGTACCTTGGTTGCGGGCACATCCCCAGTGGGGGGTGTGCAGGAGGCGGCTGATGGATGTTTCTCTCTCATCAATGTTTCTGACTCTCTATCCCTCTCTCATCCTCTCTGTAAAAAAATCAATAAAATATATTAAAAATAAAAAAAGAAATAATTAGTATTGATGGAGAATTGACTACATTACAGCTCCTGACACCTTTAGGTCTCAATATAGTCTTCATTGGAAGGTCGTTTTTTCTGTTGTATCCCTTATTTCTGGTATCTTTATGAATGAAAGTATAATTTTAGGTACATACTGACAAAATTTGAATGCAAGGTACTTAGATAAAAGTTATAGTCTGTTTTAGAGATGAAATTGAAGGATGCTGTAGTTATTGCTTTGGCAAATGATTTTTTAGCTGATGTACTGTATGGGTATCAATTATATTAGGTACCATTTTTTCCCAAATATATTTGTATTGGTTTCAAGGAGGAAAGAAGAGAGAGAGAGAGAGAGAGAGAGAGAGAGAGAGAGAGAGAGAGAGAGACATGGATGATGAGGATCACTGATCGGCTGCCTCCTGCATGCTCCCCACTGGGGATTGAGCCCACAACCTGGACATGTGCCTTTGACCGGAATTGAACCTGGAACCCTTCAGTCTGAACCCATGCTCTATCCACTGAGCCAAACCAGCTAGGACTGATTTATCTTGAAAAAAAAATTTTTTTTTTTTTAATTTCAGAGAGAAAGGGAGAGGGAGAGAGAGAAACATCAATGATGAGATAATCATTTATCGTCCGCCTCCTACACTCCCCCCCCCCCCCCGCCACTGGGAATTGAGCCTGCAACCCAGGCATATGCCCTTGACCAGAATCAAACCCGGGACCCTTCAGTCCACAGGCTAATACTCTATCCACTGAGCCAAACCAAGTAGGGCTATGATTTATCATATAACTTTTTCCTTTTTTCCCACACAGGTTTCCTCCTGAAGTGCCAAGATCTTTTCCATTCAACACCTCAGTCATATACAAAAAGACTGTCTTTGTAGAGTTCACGGATCACTTTTTCAACACTGCCAAGCCCAAGCCACCATGGATGGGTATGAAAACAGTATTGGTTGTTTATTATAAAACTGGGTATCTACTACCCCCTATCAGGGATACAGACTGGGTGAATATTTTCAGGGTTTTTTTTTTTTTTTTTTCTGCTGGGCCCTCCTCCTCTGCTTTTACTGTAGATATTAGAGTGCCAAGGGTCGTGGACCTGCATTTGTTTTATTTTCTCTCTACCTTCAATCCCTGAATGATCTTGTTCAGTCTCATAGCTTTAAAATACCATCACTATGCTAATAACCTTAAGTATATATCTTGAGTTCTGACTGCAACAAGATGTTAAGATGAAAAATTTTCTACCTTAGAATTATTGCTAAAAATTATAGGTGACAAGTATTCCCAAATTCTAAAGAGAATTATTGCTAAAAATTATAGGTGACAAGTATACCCAAATTCTAAAGAGAGATATCAACCCACCTATTCAGGAATCATTGATTGGCTGCCTCCTACACGCCCCCTACTGGGGATTCAGCCCACAACTCGGGCATGTGCCCTGACTGGAAGTCAACCATGACCTCTAGGTTCGTGGATCAATGCTCAACCATTAGGCAATACCACTGGGCTTATTTATTTTTTATGTGCTTAATGTCTCTCAAATGTGATCTTGTTGATCTGTCCTATTCACTACATCTCCGCTGCCTAGGACAGTCTCTAGAATACACTGTAGTAGAAACGCAGCTACTATTAGTTAAATGAATGAATGCATTGAATGAATTGCCAGAACTGTGTCCTCAGAACAATCATAAGATTGAGCTGGTGATAGCAGTTTCTACATTCATTCTACTACCACTTTTTATCAATAACCATGGGGACATGCTCTCCACTGTGACTTGGACCATAACTTTCATAACAACAGGTTTTCTGGAGTGCCAACCTCCAAGTGACATTTGGGGTCCATCTCATTCATTCTTGCAGGTCTGCTGGGTCCTACAATTCGGGCTGAGGTTTCTGACACAGTGGTCATTACACTTAAGAACATGGCTTCTCATGCTGTCAGTCTTCATGCTGTTGGCGTTTCCTACTGGAAAGCGTCTGAAGGTAAGTGAAATGTCCTATTGTCCTGTCATCTGGGGTAGAAGAATCTTACCTAATAAAAGAGAAACATGCAAATTAACCATCACTCTGCTATGCCCACAGCCAATCAAAGTGAGTATGCAAATTAACCCAACAAAGATGGAGGTTAATTTGCATATGCAGGCACAGAACAGCATAATGTCTGCTATGAGGGGAAGTGAGGCAGCGGACAGAGCTACAGGAGTGGTGCTCTGGAAAGAAGCTAGGACTTGCTGGCTCCTGGATAGGTCAGGAGCAGGGACATGCTGGCTCCCAGGTAGCTGGGAGTGAATCCAGGGGAAGGAAGGCCTATTCTTGCACGAATATCATTTATTGAGTATAAGGTCATAAAACTAGTGAGTAGTAGAGTTAAGAGGCTAATCTAGGCCTATTTAATGAAGTTAAGAACATTGTCATTTTAGTCTGATTCCCAAAATTTTTATTTGGTCCCCTCTTCTCCCATGGGAATCCAAGCCACAGATCCCAAAATTCCCACTTCATCTGCCTTCCTATGCCCAGAAAACTTACTAGAGAGGAATCAAGACTCATGATATAAAGTCGAAACAGAATTTTCCTTCTCCTTTTTTAGATTCTGACTTTTCAGATATTTTCTCTCCTTTCCCTCCCCCCATTTCTAAATATGGATGCCAACGGGGGTGAGAGACAACTAGCAGAAGCACAAGCTGACCTCGTTAAAACAAACAACCTTTTTGGCCACGGTCCCCACTTCAACGATCTCCTCCTTAACTTCACAATGCACGAAGGGAGTGAAGAGGGTGCCACAATACACTAGGATATTGTCCAGATAGATAGATTGAGAAGATTCCAGAAAATCCTTAATAAATTATTGGAGCATGTGCTCCATGTTGTACAGCCTCACTCTGCTTATATGTTGACCAATTTCTCATTCTGAAATTGGAAGACCTGCCGAAACCGGTTTGGCTCAATGGATAGAGCGTCAGCTTGGGGACTGAAAGGTCCCCGGTTCGATTCCGGTCAAGGGCATGTACCTTGGTTGCGGGCATATCCCCAGTAGGGGGTGTGCAAGAGGCAGCTGATCGATGACTCTCTCATCGATGTTTCTAACTCTCTATCTCTCTCCCTTCCTCTCTGTACAAAATCAATAAAATATATTTTAAAAAAAAAAGAAATTGGAAGACCTTAATTGCCTGGGTTTCACTCATGAGGCCAGGGCTGACCTGGATTAGGGAAAGGAGATAGGACGGGGCAGGTGGTATAGAGGAAAAATCATTCCAAGCTCTGGCTAGAGCTGGGTTGGCTATTTCCTTGAGGCTTATCTACTTGGGAGCATTTAAAATAAATCTAGGGGCATTTCAGAGAGTCCAGGGTTCTCACAATTCTGCAGCATATAGCACTTGTACCCTAAGCCAGGTGAGGTTTGGGAAAACGGATTATCTAATTTCTCACACAGGCATCTACAGTGGTTCTGCCCAGAAATAACACAGGTGATGGCCTAATGCCTATGTGATTTATAGTCCTATCATGAGCCCATATATATATATATATATATATATATATATTATTGATTTATTTACAGAGAGGAAGGGAGAGAGATAGAGAGTTAGAAACATCAATGAGAGAGAGTCATCGATCAGCTACCTCTTGCACACCCCCTACTGGGGATGTGCCTGCAACCAACGTACATGCCCTTGACCGGAATCAAACCCGGGACCTTTCAGTCCGCAAGCCAACGCTCTATCCAGTGAGCCAAACCGGTTTCGGCATGAGCCTTTATATTTTTACTAGAGGCCCGGTGCATGACATTCTTACACTGGGGGATGGGGAGGTCCCTCAGCCAAGTCTGTGCCCTCTCACAGTCCGGGACCTCTTGGGGGATGGATGTCGCCTGCAGGCCAACATCCCCCTGAAGGGTCCTTAGTGCTGCCACAGAGGCAGGAGCAGTTCCCTGCCACCACTGCTGTGCTCGCCAGCCATGAACCCGGTTTCTGGCTGAGCAGCACTCCTCCTGTGGGAACACACTAACCACCAGGGGACAGCTCCTGTATTGAGCGTCTACCCCCTGGTGGTCAGTATGCATCATAGCAACCAGTCATTCCACCATTTGGTTAATTTGCATATTAGGGTTTTATTTTATAGGATGTTATAATCAAGAAGCATCTGACTGCTGAAACCAGTTTGGCTCAGTGGATAGAGCGTCAGCCTGCAGACTGAAAGGTCCCGGGTTCGATTCCGGTCAAGGGCATGTACATTGGTTGCGGGCATATCCCCAGTCGGGGGTGGGCAAGAGGCAGCTGGTCGATGTTTCTCTCTCATCGACATTTCTAACTCTCTACCCCTCTCAATTCCTCTCTGTGTAAAATCAATAAAAAATATATTTTAAAAAAAAGAAGCATCTGGAATCGAGAACCCAGTTATCAACCCAAATCACTATGCTCAATTAATATTTGACAAAGGAGGCATGAATATACAATGGAGCCAAGACAGTCTCTTCAATAAATGGTGTTGGGAAAATTAGACAGATACATGCAAAAGAATGAAACTAGATCACCAACTTACACCTTACACAAAAATAAACTCAAAATGGATACAGGACTTAAACATCAGACGGGAAACCATAAAAATACTAGAAGCATCCACAGGCAACAAAATCTCAGACATATGCCAAAAGAACTTCTTCACTGATACTGCTCCTAGGGCAATGGAAGCTAAAAAGAAAATAAACAAATGGGACTACATCAAAATAAAAAGCTTTTTTACAGCGAAAGAAACCATCAACAAAACAACAAGAAAGCCCACGGTGTGGGAGAACATATTTGCAAATGTTACCACTGATAAAGGTTTAATCTCCATCATCTACAAACAGCTTATACATCTAAATAAAAAGAAGATGAATGATCCAATTAAAAAATGGGCAATGGACCTAAATAGAATATTTTCAAAAGAAGACAGAAGGAAGGCCAAAAGGCACATGAAAACATGCTCAAAGTCACTAATTATCCGAGAGATGCAAATCAAAACAACAATGCGGTACCATCTCACACCTGTCAGAATGGCCAACATCAACAAATCAACAAACGACAAGTGTTGGCGAGGTTGTGGAGAAAAAGGAACACTCGTGCATTGCTGGTGGGAATGCAGACTGGTGCAACCACTGTGGAGAACAGTGTGGAGTTTCCTCAAAAAATTGAAAATGGAACTCCCATTTGACCCAGCAATCCCACTGCTAGGAATATATCCCAAGAAGCTAAAAACACCAATCAGAAAGGATATATGCACCCCTATGTTCATAGCAGCACAATCTACAATAGCTAGAATCTGGAAACAGCCCAGGTGCCCGTCAGCAGATGATTGGATCAAAAAACTATGGTACATCTACACAATGGAATACTATGCTGCCATAAAAAAAAAGGAATTCTCATCATTTGCAGCTACCTGGATAGAACTAGAGAACATCATGCTGAGTGAAATAAGCCAGTCAATGAAAGAGAAATACCACATGGCCTCACTCATTTATGGGTATTAAAGAACATTATAAACTGACAAACCAAAAGTCAGATATAAAGACAGTAAAGCAACAAGCAGACTGTAAAATTACAGCAGGGACAGTAGGGAGATCTGGGGGGGATAAGAGATCAACCGAAGGACTTGTATACATGCATATAAGTACAACCAATGGACATAAAACTCTGGGGAGGGAGGGTATGTATGGGAGGGGGGGAGTTAAAATATGTACACAGATAATAATTCAATAAAAAAATATTAAAAAAAAAAAAGAAGCATCTGACCTTTTTTTTTAAAATATATTTTTATTGATTTTATACAGAGAGGAAGGGAGAGAGATAGAGAGTTAGAAACATCGATGAGAGAGAGAGTCATCGATCAGCTGCCTCCTGCACACTGGAGATATGCCCGCAACCAAGGTACATGCCCCTGACCAGAATCGAACCCGGGACCCTTCAGTCCCCAAGCCAACGCTCTATCCATTGAACCAAACCGGTCCTGGCCTGACCTTCTTATAGTAGTCTGGGATCCCCTGATTGTCAAATAAATTTGTGATGATGTTGAATATCATTCTATGAGTTTGTTGACTTTTCTCATATCCTTTTCTAAAGTATCTGATGTAGTGTTTAAGTGTTTATCCTCTTGGAAACAAATGAATTGTTTATTATTTTCTTATCGACTTGTGGAGGTACTTAATATTCAAAATACAAATCCAATGACATAATAAATATTTGCATATCTTCTAGTCTGTGGGTTGAATTTTTACTATCTTAATTTTATTTTCATAAACACATGTTCTTAAAGCTAATGAAGCATGGAAATTCAACAATTAATGAAACACAAACATTTATCACACTTTTATTTTAGAGTTTTGTGTCCTGTTTATTAAGACATTTGCCTATCCCAAAGTCATGAAGATTGTCTTCTGTCTAGAAGTTTTATTATTTTACCCTTTACATATAGGTCTCTGATCCATCTAAAATTGATTTTTGTGTGTAGCTACCTCATAGCATTTTTAAATAGCTTTATTGGGATACAAATTAGATACCACAAAATCCACCCATTTAAGGTAGTTTGATGACTTTTAGTAAATTTAGACAGTTGTGCAGTCATCAACACAATCCAGCTTTAGGACACTTAAAGAAGTTCTCTCTCTCAAGTTCATGCCCTATTCCCAACCCCAGTCCCAGGTGACCACCGATATGCTTTGTATCTCTATGGCTTTGCATGCCTGTCATTTTTTTATTGATTTCAGAAAGGAAGGGAGAGGAATAGAGAGATAGAAACATCAACGATGAGAGAGAATCACTGGTCAGCTGCCTCCTGCATGCCCCACACTGGGGATGGAACCTACAGCCTAGGCACGTGACCTGACCAAGAATCAAACCATGACTGTCTGGTTCATAAGTCAATGCTCAACCACTGAGCCATGCTTGCAGAGCTATAGCTGCTGCTTATTAATCTTCCAAATAAAGATGCAGCTGAAACCGGTTTGGCTCAGTGGATAGAGCCTCAGTCTGCAGACTGAAAGGTCCCAGGTTCGATTCCAGTCAAGGGCACGTACATTGGTTCCGGGCACATCCCCAGTAGGGGGTGTGCAGGAGGCAGCTGATCGATGATTCTCTCTCATCCATGTTCCTAACTCTCTATACTTCTCCCTTCCTCTCTGTAAAAAATCAATAAAGCATATTTTTAAAAAATACAATTAAAGATGCAGAAAAGTTGTTGCTTGTGTAGAATCTATTGGTGACAATAAACTTGATATGTTTCCCTGAGTGGACAGTGGGCATAAAATTGACAATTATATGCATTCTTGCTTCAGGTGCTGAATATGAGGATCAGACCAGCCAAAGGGAGAAGGAAGATGATAAAGTCATTCCTGGTGAAAGTCATACCTATGTCTGGGAGGTCCTGAAGGAGAACGGCCCCATGGCCTCTGACCCACCATGTCTCACCTACTCCTATTTTTCCCACGTGGACCTGGTGAAGGACCTGAATTCAGGTCTCATTGGAACCCTCCTGGTTTGTAGAGAAGGTAAGTGTAAGGAAAGGTAGGATTGAGAGGAAATAATCAGGGAAATGCAAACATCTGGGTCTAGCCATAAAAGACAACATTTATGTTCTTTCCTCTGAAAGAGGTTCCTTTCCGAACCCTAGCACAGTGGTCGGCAAACCACGGCTTCTGAGCCACATACGGCTCTTTGGCCCCTGGAGTGTGGCTCTTCCACAAAATGCCACGTGTGGGCGCGCACGTCCAGTGCGATTGAAACTTCGTGGCCCATGCGCAGAAGTTGGTTTTCAGCCTGGGCGAGTCTATTTTGAAGAAGTGGCATTAGAACACTCAAGGGGCCAAAGAGCCACATGTGACTCGCGAGCCGAGGTTTGCTGACCACTGTCCTAGCATCATGCCCATGAAAAGGAACATAATCTAGTTTCCTAGAGGTACAGGTGTTCATCCTATGCTGCCATAGTGCACTTTTTGTTTTTGTTTTTTGTTAATCTTCAAAAATACCCTGAGGGTATTTTTTCCATTGATTTTTCGAGAGAGTGGAAGGCACGGAAGAGACAGAGAGAGAAACATCGATGTGAGAGAGACACATCAATTGGTTGCCTCCTGCACGTGCCCCAACAGGAGCCAGGGATCAAGCCTGCAGCCGAGGTACATGTCCTTGACCCGAATCAAACCCGGGACCCTTCATTCCATAGGCCGATGCTCTATCCACTGAGCCAAATCAGCTAGGGCCACTACATGATAATTTTAAAAATAAAATAATTGAAGTGTTTTCAGATAACTTTGCTTGTGTTTTAAATTTGTCTAGGTGAGTTACTTTCTTTGTCCAACTTTTACTTTCCAAGCATCCAGGGTACAAGAGAGACAAAAGGGGAATATTATAAGCAAAAATCTTCCTACTCGCCGAAACCGGTTTAGCTCAGTGGTAGAGCGTCGGTCTGTGGACTGAAGGGTCCCAGGTTCGATTCCGGTCAAGGGCATGTACATTGGTTGCAGGCACATCCCCAGTAGGGGGTGTGCAGGAAGCAGCTGGTCGATGTTTCTCTCTCATCGACGTTTCTAGCTCTCTATCCCTCTCTCATCCTCTCTGTAAAAAATCAATAAAATATATTTTTTAAAAATCTTCCTACTCAGAATAAGGCTTCAAAGAAAACTTTCCCCCCAAATTAAGAAATACAATACTAAGAGAGACAACCAACAAATTCAACCATTAGCACATGATGCAAGCTCATTTTTAACATGAACAATTTGAATATCAGTGTACATGGTGTTATTTAAAGTGTGGCTGAGGTGTTTAATAGAGACAGTTGTTATTTTTCTCACAACTTTTTGTTTATTTACAACGGCAGAAGCAAAAATGTTAAACATAATAGAAATTCTCTATATTAATGGCTGATAGGCACATTTGGTAATTTTTCTTTTGCTCTTATATTTGCTCTGAACACATGTATATACTATATAACTATAATTACATGGGCTTGTATTTTATATATCTTTTTTTTATATTTTATTTATTTATTTTTTTAATATATTTTATTGATTTTATACAGAGAGGAAGGGAGAGAGACAGAGAGCTAGAAACATCGATGAGAGAGAGTCATCGATCAGCTGCCTCTTGCACACCCCCTACCGGGGATGTGCCCGCAACCAAGGTACATGCCCTTAACCGGAATCGAACTCGGGACCCTTCAGTCCCCAAGCCGACGCTCTATCCACTGAGCCAAACCGGTCCCGGCTTATATATCTTTTTAAAAATATATATATATATCTTTTAAAATCTTTATTGTTTTTTTTAAAATATATTTTATTGATTTTGTACAGAGAGGAAGGGAGAGAGATAGTTAGAAACATTGATGAGAGACAGTCATCGATCAGCTGCCTCTTGCACACCCCCTACTGGGGATATGCCCGCAACCAAGGTACATGCCCTTGACCAGAATTGAACCCGGGACCTTTCAGTCCGCAGGCGGACACTCTATCCATTGAGCCAAACCGGTTTTGGCTAAAATCTTTATTGTTGAGATTATTACAGATGTCCCTCTTTCCTCCCCTCCCCGCCCCCCATCATTGCCTCCCTCCTCCCTCCGCCCAGTTCCCGCCCTGTCCCAGGCCTTCACCACCCTGTTGTCTGAGTCCACAAGTAATGCATATGTGCATATAAGTTCTTTGGTTAATCCCTTCCCACCTCACACTGGGGATGGAGCCTGCAACCCTGGGCACGTGCCCTAACCGGAATCAAACCATAACCTCATGATTCATAGGTCGATGCTCAACCACCGACCCATGTCGGCTGGGCATGTCATTCATTTTTATTACATTTTACAGAAATTGTGGTCTGTAACAAATTTGAAATTAAAAAAAAAAGGGGGGGGTTGGAACCGGTTTGGCTCAATGGATAGAGCGTCGGCTTGGGGACTGAGGGGTCCTGGGTTCGATTCCGGTCAAGGACATGTACCTTGGTTGCGGGCACATCCCCAGTAGGGAGTGTGCAAGAGGCAGCTGATCGATGACTCTCTCATCGATGTTTTTAACTCTCTATCTCTCTCCCTTCCTCTGTACAAAATCAATAAAAAATATTTTTTTAAAAAAGTGGGGGTCTTTACCCCCAAATACTTATGTGGTGTTGTTTTTTTTGTTGTTGTTGTTTTAATATGGAATGCTTCACGAATTTGCGTGTCATCTTCGCGCAGGGGCCATACTAATCTTCTCTGTATCATCCCAATGTTAGTATATGTGCTGCCGAAGCGAGCACCCAAATAGTTTTAGAAGCATCGGTATGGAGACCTCACACCAAAGAAATGATGTTATGGTAAAGCTAACAAGAGGCAAAGGATTATATCTGTGCTGCTCTCAGGCTGCTGATGAAGTAATGTCTCCTCCTAGCGTCACATTGCTGGGAACGGCTTTTCAATAGACAATGAATTCCTTTTCTTTTTTTTTGCAGGGAGTCTGGCCAAAGAAAGGACACACGAATTTGTACTGCTTTTTGCTGTGTTTGATGAAGGTTAGTGAGCTGCACTCTGAATTTTGAACTCCTGAAAGAAAGCAAATGCATTAATTTATTCTGGTACTTGAGATGAGAGCTGCTATTGTCCAGAGGAAGTGATTCTAGAAAGATCATTAATTACTGTTCAGAAATGAAGGGGGTGGAAATGACAGTGAATCCCCACTCCTAAATGAACCCATGGTTTCATTGGCAGCCGAGGTAAGAAGATACAAGAGCTGGGTCACAGGTTAGCAAGCTCAACAGTCAGCAGAGCCAAATATCAACAGTACAACGATTGAAATGTCTTTTGAGAGCCACATTTTTTAAACTTAATCTTCTTTCAACGCCACTTCTTCAAAATAGACTTACCCAGGCCGTGGTATTTTGTGGAAGAGCCACACTCAAGGGGCCAAAGAGCCTCATGTGGCTCGCGAGCCGCAGTTTGCTGACCACTGGATTAGCCCAACCCCTCTCATTAAATCCACAAACAAGGACTTTTTGCTTAAGAAAATTTTGGTAAAAATCGTACATTGTATATATTTAAGGTGATTTTACGTACATATATATAGTGAAATAGTTAACGACAGTCAAGCTAATTAACATCCATCTCCTCACGGTGACCATTTGTGTGTGACAAGTGTACATGAAATCTACTCTCTTAGCATATTCCCGGTGTTCAGCACACTCTTAGTAACTATGGTTATCATGCCTGTACTTTATATCCCCAGAACTTATTCATTTTAAAACTGAAAGTTTGTACCCTTGACTAATATCTCCCCATTTTCCCCACCCCAGCTCTTAGAAACCACCATTCTACTCTCTGCTTCAATGAATATACCTTCTTTTATCTTCACCTATTAACTTTTAATTATTTACTTCCTTATTTCTTTATTTTTATTGATTTCAGAGAGGAAGGGAGAAGAGAGATATAGAAACATGAACAATGAGAGAGAATCATTGATCAGCCGCCTCCTGCACCCCGGGCATGTCCCCTGACTGGGAATCAATGTTCTCTCTCGTCATTGATGCTTCTATCTCTCCCTCTCCTTCCTTTCTGAAGTCAATAAAAAAATTTTTTAAAAAAAGAAGAAGAAGAAATGCTTAGGATGTGAGCAGTCTTTGCCCCATGGGAGAGAGGGAAGAAGAAAAGGAGACAGACACTCAGTTGACCCTACGTTTGCATCCTCTCCTCCTCAGGAAAAAGTTGGCATTCAGAAACATATGAATCCTCCACACAGGCTACAGATCCTGCATCTGCTCGGCCCCGGACTGAAGTGCACACAATCAATGGCTATGTAAACCGGTCTCTTCCAGGTATGTACTGGTATGTACTGGTATGTACTTCCAGGTATATTCTCACTGAAGAATCCTCAGGTTCATCCTAGCTGGTTTGGCCCAGTGAATAGAGTGTTGGCCTGCGGATTGAAGGGACGTGAGTTCGATTCCAGCCAAGGGCACATGCCCAGGTTGGAGGCTTGATCCCGAGTAGGGTGTGTGCAGAAGGCAGCCGATCAATGATTCTCTCTCATCATTGATGTTTCTGTCTCTCCCTTTCCCTTCCTCTCGAAATCAATATATTTTTTAAAGCTTCAACAAGATTCTGCTTAATAAATAATAGGATTCTATGAAAAAAATAATCAAAGCATGAATATGCTCACAAAATTAGGACTACAATGATCAAAATACAAAATAGAAAGTAGGTTGAATACAAAAAAAAATCTCTCAGAAAGTAAAACCAAAAAAGAGATTAAAAATATGTTTAAATATAGATTTTAAAAATTAAAGGATTGTGTTAAGAATAAAAAGATTTGAGTCTTTGTATTAAAATTTCACAGCAGGATAAATAAATAAGAAAGGTCCCAACACAAAATTATTATTGTGGAATTCCGAGAACACAGAGACCTGGGAGAAACAGTCACATACAAAGACATGAGAATTAGATTGGCAATATAAAAATTAAATTAATTTAAGCAGTACTTTAAAGTTCTAAAGTAAAAGTCATTTTCAACCTAGAGTTCATAGCCAAACTATAGATCAGCATTGGGGGAAGAATAAAGACATTTTTAGAAATGGTAACCCTTAGAAGCCATTAAATGTATTAAGTAAAATTAGAATGTAAGCCAAGAAAGAGGAAAATGGAAAATTTAGAAACACAAGAAAATAATAAAGGATGAGGACAGGTATTTTCTTAATTCTTTACGGTATTTTAGAATTAGAAAAGAATTTTCAAATCATGCAAGTCCCTGCTCTCATATAGCTTATCCTATATAATTAAAGGTTAATATGCAAATTGTCCTTTTGACTGGCTTGCGGCCCCACCCCTGAGAAGCCCCCCCACCCCGATCTGGGGTGGGACCAGCCAGCCAATTGCTCACAGCCCCTCACCCCAACCGACCCCTCCCATCAGGGGCAGGGCAGGCCAGCCAATCACCCACAGTCCCTCCCCCTGGCTGGCCCACCCAATCGGCCCCAAGTGGGGCAGGTAGGCCTGACCCCCCCCCCACCATGCACGAATTCATGCACTGGGCCTCTAGTAGCATAATAGGCAGTCTGATCAATAGGGGAACAAAACCCAGAGAAGTGTTGACATAGAGGCCAGTGGAGGAGAGAATCACAAGAAGGAATGAATGGTCAACAGGTGCAAATGAAAACTAAAAAATACCCATTGGAATTAGCAGCATGACAATCATTCGTGACTCTGGCAAGAGCTGCTGCTTTCACAGTACCCCAGAGTCCTTAAAAAGTTTGGTTTCAAGTCAAGATAATAAAATTTATAAGGTCAATTTGTTCATCTTATTCTTTTTAAGCTATTTTCATTGATTTCAGAGAGGAATGATGAGGGTGAGAGAGATAAAAACATCAATGATGAGAGAATGATTGATTGGCTGAGCCCGCAACCCAGGCATGTGCCCTGACTGGGAATTGAACTGTGACCTACTGGTTCATAGGTCGAGGCTCAACCACTGAGCCACACCGGCCAGACTGTTCAACCTACCTTAGAAAAGGTTTTCCATTTCAATTTCTCTACTTCGTGACCATAGCTATCTTATTCCAACTTTACAGGTCTGATTGGATGTCACAAGAAATTAGTCTACTGGCATGTGATTGGAATGGGCACCACCCCCGAAGTACACTCAATTTTCCTTGAAGGTCACACGTTTCTTGTGAGGAACCATCGACAGGCCTCCTTGGAGATCTCACCAATAACTTTCCTTACTGCTCAGACACAACTGATGGACCGTGGCCAGTTTCTACTGTTTTGCCATATCTCTTCGCACCAACATGGTAATATTTGTGGATCTTAAAAACTAGCATGATAAGTATCCATCTCTTATTTTAATGAAATTTTCTGTCCACTTTCCAGTACAGGATTATGTTAGACCTCAACTGAGATTCCCTGGTTGCCAGCTTTCAGAGTAAAGATGTTGCCTTGAGTATAAGAGGGCTTGAGTATTTGTAGTATTGGTGACATTTTAGTTCAATACCTGTGATAGAGGCAAGAGAGATGGATTCAGGATAAATGAAATGGCAAAAATGAGGAGGACAGTATATTATTGGCTTTCTAGCCTGATCCCATTAATTAGGCCTTGATACCGTGGAGAGATGGCAGATCATACATAGCTAGAGATGTTTTATGAGAAAATTAGGGCATTCAGGAGGTAACTGATCAATGATTCTTTCTTTTCATTGATGTTTCTATTTCTATCTCTCTCTTTTTCCCTTCCTCTAGGAAATCAATAAAAACGTATTTTTAAAAAAAGAGAGAGGACCTTGAAGGCCTAATGATAGAGAATGATGACATAGAAGTTAAGGCAAGAACGTTTTGTAGGAATTTGACGTTGTTTTGTTTGTCTGACTTCAGATGGTATGGAAGCTTATGTCAAAGTGGAGAGCTGCCCAGAGGAACCCCAACTCCGAATGAAAAATATTGAGAAAGAGGAATATGATGATGATGATGATCTTTATGACTCTGACATGGATATTGTCAGCTTTGATGATGACAACCCTTCTCCCTTTATCCAAATTCGCTCAGTTGCCAAGAAGCATCCTAAAACGTGGGTCCACTAC
This sequence comes from Nyctalus aviator, assembly GCA_036971965.1. Classification (NCBI taxonomy): domain Eukaryota; kingdom Metazoa; phylum Chordata; class Mammalia; order Chiroptera; family Vespertilionidae; genus Nyctalus; species Nyctalus aviator. The sequence continues at coordinate 9,237,207 of CM072941.1, forward strand.
ATTGCTGCTGAAGAGGAGGACTGGGACTATGCTCCCTCAGTCTCCACCCCCAATGACAGGTAAGCACCTTTTGACATTTGCCACTCTCTCTTCCCAATTGGTTCCTCCTAGTTATTCAAAACAATAAATCTTCAAACCACATTTGGGGTAGGTACAGGTATGAAATCAAATGTCAAGCACATTAATATGTTTGGAAACTAAAATAGCTAAGCATCAAGGATATATGGAGGGACCTGGAGAGTATCATGCTAAGCGAAATAAGCCAGTCAGAGAAAGACAAGTATCACATGATCTCACTCCTACGTGGAATCAAATGAACAAAATAAACTGATGAACACACTAGATCCAGAGACATAAAAGCATAGAAGAGGATGCAGAGTCTCAGAGGAAAGGTGGGGGAGGGTAGATAGGTAGGTAGGAAGTGGTCAACGAAAGAACTTGTATGCATATATGCATGACCCATGGACACAGACAATAGCATTGTGAAGGCCTGGAACAGGGTGGGGAAGGCTAGAAAGGGTTAATGGGGGAAAGAAAGGGACATGTAATACTTTCAACATTAAATTTTTAATTAAAAAAATAGCTGAGCATCAAGGATGCATGTACTTTTCCAACTCTTTTCCTCGATTAAATCATTCAGCTGTTTTCGAGTTGGATTTTAGCTACCTGTCCCTCCCTGGAATTCTCCATTTCAATCTCTCATCTTTTTGTTTCTTGTTCAGCAGTTATAAAAGTCTGTATTTGAATAATGGTCCTCAGCGGATTGGTAGAAAGTATAGAAAAGTCCGATTTATGGCCTACACAAATGCAACATTTAAAACTCGTGAAGCCACTCAATACGAATCAGGAATCCTGGGACCTTTACTTTATGGAGAAGTTGGAGATACACTGTTGGTAAGTTGAAGAAAAGATATAAGGTTGGGTAAGAAGAAAAAGCTTGGAAGGATTTGAGATTCTTAAAACTTCCTAATTCTGCCTTATCTCTAATGGGCATTATCTTTTAAAAATCATAAATACTACACAAATATATGTGTACTATAAATTTGTTTAAAAATTTAATGCCACTCATCAAACCTGCCACTCCTTTGAAATATTCATTGCTTAGGCTTTGGTACATATTCTTCTAAAACTTTTCCCACCAATTATATAGTACAAGAATCAGCAAACTGTGGCCAGTAAGCCAAATTTGGTTCATAGTCTATTTTTTAGAAAGCCGTAAAGAGCTACACCATAGTATTTCAATAAAAGAAAAGAAGCACATGATCATGTAATAGGTGGAGAAAGGGGTTTGACATAATCTACTACCCATTCATGATCAGAAAAAACTCTGAGTGAACTACCCTGTTTCCCGAAAATAAGAGTGTCTTATATTAACTTTTTCTCCCAAAGTTGCGCTAGGTCTTAGTTTCAGGGGATGTCTTATTTTTCCATGTGCTAGGTCTTATTTTTGGAGGATGTCTTATTTTCGGAGAAACACGGTAGCAACAGAAGTCAGGGTCCTTAACTTGATGAAGAACAGCTAAGAAAACTTTCTAATGTGAAAAACTGAATGTTTTCCCCTTGAGACTGGGAACAAGCTAAGATGTCCACTCTTGTCACTTTTATTTAATATTGCGCTGGAAGCCAGTGAAACGAGCCACACACAAAAAAAGGAATTAGAGGCATTTGGATTGAAAAGGAAGAAATAATACTCTTTATTTGTAAATAACATAATATTATATGTAGAAAATCCTGCTAAAAAGTTGTTAGAATAAACAAGTTTAGCAAGGTTGCAAGATACAAGATCAATATTTAAAAAGTTGTATTTCTATATATTTCTGTATATTCTTGTCAGTGAATACTCTGATAATGAAATTAAGAAAATAATTTCTTTCACTAATATCAAAAAAAGAATAAAATAATTTGGAATACATTTAACAAAAAGGAACTTGTGCGCTGCAAGCTACTAATCACTACTTAGATAATTTAAAGATGTAAATAAGTGGAAAGACATATTATGTTCATGGATTGGAAGAGCCAATTACTGTTAAGACTCTACCACATTTATCTACAGTCTAGAGGCCCAGTGCACAACATTCATGCACTGGGGGGAGGGGGGGAGTTCCTCAGTCCAGCCTGCACCCTTTTGTAGTCTGGGAGCTCTCAGGGGATGTCTGACTGACAGCTTAGGCCGCAGTTGGACATCCTTAGTGCTTCCACCACTGCTGCTGTGCTCACCAGCCATGAGCCCGGCTCAGGGCTTCTAGCTGAGCGGTTCTCCCCCTGTGATAGCGCACTAACCACCAGGGAGCAGCTCCTGCATTGAGCATCTGCCCCCTGGTGATCAGTGCACGTCATAGTGACTGGTTCGACCATTCAGTCGATTTGCATATTAGCCATTTATTTTATAGTATTCAAGTCAATCCCTATCAAAATCCCAACTGCCTTTTTCACAGAAATTGACAAGCTAATCCTAAAATATAGGTAGAATTGCAAAGGATCCCCATAGACAAAAAGAATCTTGAAAAAAAGAACAAACCCCTATAATTTGGATGCAGAGAAGCTTTTGTTTTTTGGATATAGGCCACACTTTTCTTCTTGATCCTGGTTGTCTTAGGACTTCACCTTCTACCTCATTTATGCTTTCAGATTATATTTAAGAATCTAGCAAGCCGACCATATAACATCTTCCCTCATGGAATCACTGATGTCAGGCCTTTGCATGAAGGAAGATTGCCAAAAGGTAAGTGTTAATTCTGTTTTATAGTTCTTACTTACCTGTAGGTACAGATGATGTCACAGCCTCAATAACAACTAAAATTATGCTAGGCCTTGCCCCAGCTGTTATCCATCATATAGGCACACTTATCACCCATAATCCTTTATGCTATAATTTCCAGATGTGTTTCATTTATGTACTTTATAATGCCCTCAAGAAAATGCTCTAATTGTTGCTTTAAACATACATATGTAGTTTTAGAAAATTATGGGGATGCCCAACTGGCATTGCGTAGTGATTGAGCATCGACCTATGAACCAGGAGGTCACGGTTCCATTCCTGGTCAGGGCACATGCCCGGGTTGTGGGCTCCATCCCCAGTGTGGGGCATGCAGGAGGCACCCAATAAATGATTCTCTCTTATCATTGATGTTTCTATCTCTCTCCCTCTCCCTTCCTCTCTGAAATCAATAAAAATTAGTTTTTAAAAATTGTATGAATCTGAAACTTCTAATAGGTGCAAATTTAGTTTCCATTTATTGAAAAACATCTTATGTACATATAGATGTGTAGAGCTCTTGCAATAGCAATATGATACCAATATGTGGCTTATTATACCCTAATCAAGCTATTCTGGGGTTTGGATGTGGGTAGGTGTGAAACATCTGAAAGATATGCCAATTCCGCCAGGAAGTATATTCAAGTACACATGGACAGTGACTGCAGGAGATGGGCCAACGAAATCAGATCCTCGGTGCCTGACCCGATACTACTCAAGCTTTGTTAATCCAGAGAGAGATCTGGCTTCAGGGCTCATTGGCCCTCTCCTCATCTGCTACAAAGAATCTGTAGATCAAAGGGGAAACCAGGTGAGTTCTTCTCTTTCCAAGGGCCGAATTGGAAGCTAAAAATGGAATGATGATGTACGTGAACTTCCACCTACGATTTCCTCTACTCCCTATGTCTCCCAGTAGAATGCAGAAAATATAGTCATCTGCGATATGGGCCAGTAAAAGAAATGCATTGGGTCTCTCACAGGTGTTAATTGATTTTGAGTTTGGTGTAATAATCTTGCCTGCTGGATAGATAGGAGACCTGGGCCCTAGATTATTTATCTAATACTCAGACCCAGTCTAAAATTCCACTCTTTGTAGGTGATCTTGCCCCTTTTAATATGCTCAATTACCACCTCTTTTTCTTTTTCTTTTTTAAAATATATTCTTATTGATCTCAGAGAGGAAAGGAGAGGGAGAGAGAGATAGAAACATCAATGATAAGGGAGAATCATTGATTGGCTGTCTCCTGCATGCCCCCTACTGGGGATCGAGCCCACAACCTGGGCATGTACCTTTGACCAGTATCGAACCCGGGATGCTTCAGTTCGCAGGCCAACGCTCTATCCATGGAGCCAAATGGATTAGGGCAATTATTACCTATTTTTTTTTGATGACACACAAATCGTATCACTGCCTAGACTTCTCTAGAGTTCAATAAATACTTTTTGAGCAAAATACAGGGAAAGAAATAAAATATATCAGAATGTGACTAGAATTTGGACCACTTCTGCTACTTTAAAAAATAAAGTTAGCCAAAACCGGTTTGGCTCAGTGGATAGAGTGTCGGCCTGTGGACTGAAAAGTCCCAGGTTCAATTCTGGTCAAGGGCATTTCCTTAGTTGCAGGCACATCCCCAGTACGGGGTATGCAGGAGGCAGCTGATCGATGACTCTCTCTCGATGACTCTGTTTCTAACGCTCTATCCCTCTCTCTTCCTTTCTGTAGAAAATCAATAAAATATATTTTTTAAAATAAAATTAAATTAAAATAAAGTTAAATTCTCTGAATAAGAAAACTTCACAATGTTCCCATCGATGTTTCTAACACTCTCTCTCCTTCTCTGTAAAAAATCAATTATATATATATATATTTTTTTTTTTTTAAAGAAAACTTCACAAAAACTCATGGCCATATTACTGAGGCTTGACTATATGTCCATGTGGTTATGATACATAAGATTCCTACTAATCTGAAAACACTTCATTGGTTTAGAGACTAAAGCACATGAATTTAAAAAAAAAAATTTTTTTTTTAACTGATTTCAGAGAAGAAGGGAGAGGGAGAGAGAGAAACATCAATGACCAGAGAGAATCATTGATTGACTGCTTCCTGCTCGCCCCCTACTGGGGATCAAGCCCGCAGCCTGGGCATGTGCCCTGACCAAGAATCGAACCCAGGACCCTTCAGTCCACAGGCTGACGCTCTATCCACTGAGCCAAACCGGCTAGGGCAAAGCGCATGAATTTTAATGCAGGGGGGAAAAAACGAAAAAAAAACATGCGGCCCACAAACCCAGAGAGGCATAAATTTGGCCAAGTATTTGTCTTAACAAATTTTTCCTAATTATGGTTTCTCCACTATTTTGGGGAAGAGGTCTAAAATGTATGTCTATTAGTATATACTTCAATCTCTTCCCCTCAACATTTTGGTTTCTGTAGCAGTAGATTATGCAAAATTAAAATGATACATATTAGTGAAGTTTACACATGAAATCTTAGAAGATTCAATTAGCAATTGACTAACTCATAACTGGTTCTTATACAAACTGATCTTCTGAAAAACACTCGCAAAAATTTTTCAACAGAAAACTTAAGGTATTGGTATTAGTTAACATTTGACGGTTCATCTGAGCTTTGTTATTTGATCTCTGTGTTTTTATTTAAAAAATTTTTTTTTTGCCCTAACTGGTTTGGCTCAGTGGATAGAGCATTGGCCAGTGGACTGAAGGGTCCTGCGTTTGAGTCTAGACAAGAGCATATACCTTGGTTTCAGGCTCAGTCCCTCATTGGGGCCAGGCAGGAGGCAGTTGATCGATGATTCTCTCTCACTGATGTTTCCATCTCTCTATCCTCTCCCTTTCTCTCTCTAAAAAACTCAATTAAAATATTTTTTTAAATGTTTGTTAATCCTCACTCAAGGATATTTTTCCATTGATTTTTAGAGAGAGTGGAAAGAAGGGGGAGAGACAGAGAGACATTGGTTGCTTCCCACATATGCCCCAACCAGGGCTGGAGAACGAGCCTGCAACAATAGTTTGTGCCCTTGACTGAAATTGAACCCGAGTCCCTTTAGTCCGAGAGCTGGTGCTCTATCAACTGAGCCAAACAAGCTAGCGCCTATTTTTAATTTGTTATAGATTGGTAGCCTTGTGGAAGGGCATTTGCTAGATGGAAGTTTAGGAAAAGCATTACTTGACGTGGCTAACTTAAGAAAGACACTGAATAATCCTTTGGGTCTTTACCAGTAAAACTCCTCTATTCTGAACATGGAAAGGATGAGACTACAGACTGTACCAAAAAAATCAGCCAGCATATGGCTTTGGCTCCAGAATAAATGAAGTTTAATGGGCTCAGTCAACCTCTTGTCCTGAGGACACATTCACTTTAAACATATGCTTACTGCTGCCCTAACCAGTTTGGCTCAGTGGATAGAATGTCAGTCTGTGGACCAAAGGGTCCCCGGTTCGATTCCGGTCAAGGACACGTACCTCAGTTGCAGGCTCTTTCCCAGCCTGGGCCCTGGTCAGGTGCATACAGGAGGCAATCATTTGATGTGTTTCTCTCACATTGATATTTCTTTCCGCCTTTCCCTCTCTCTTCCACTCTCTAAAAATCAATGGGAAGCCCTAACCAGTTTGGCTCAGTGGATAGAGTATTGGCCTGTGGACTGAAAGGTCCCAGGTTCACTTCAGGCCAAGGGCATGTACCTTGGTTGTGGGTACATCCCCAGTGGAAGGTGTGCAAGAGGCAGCTGATTGATGTTTCTCTCTCACCGATGTTTCTATCAATCTCTCTCTCTTTCTATAAAAAATCAATAAAATATATTTTTTTAAAAATTAAAAATAAAAATCAGTGGGGAAAATATCCTTTGGTGAGTGAGGGTTTTCAAACGAACAAAAAACATATTCTTACTGCTCATAACACTCCCTCCCACTCCCAGGCTATGGTCCATGCCATAATTGTGACCTATGGAGAAATGGAATTGAACCAGAGGATTATAGATATATCACATGCATGCTGTCACTTCTATTGTAGACTGGAAATTTCTACTTGACAATAGCAGTCGTGTTTTTTTCTTTCATGGGTGTAATTAACAGATGATGTCAGACGAGAGAAATGTCATCCTGTTTTCTATATTCGATGAGAACCGAAGCTGGTACCTTACAGAGAACATGCAGCGCTTCCTCCCCAATGCAGATGGAGTGCAGCCTCAGGATCCAGAGTTCCAACTTTCCAACATCATGCACAGTAAGCAAAGCAGCACCTGTCTAATGAGTAATAGGCAAAGGGAAATTGAAGCCACCAAACGGATGTCCATATAATGGATCACTTTATCTGCCATGCAAGTCATAGTTCCTTAAAAACCATTACATACAAACATATACACTGAGTGGCCAGATTATGATGAGCTCTGAACGCATAATAACCTGGCCACTCAGTGTATATCCTACCCTATATAATAAAAGGCTAATATGCAAATTGTCCCCTCAACCAGGAGTTGGACCACAGGCAAGCCAGCCAACCGCCCATGTCCCCTCCCCCTGGCCAGGCTGGCCGGACCCCACCCATGCACGAATTCATGCACTGGGCCTCTAATATAAACACACACACACTAATGGCCAGATTATTATGCATTCAGATACCATCATAATCTGGCCATTCAGTGTACAATTTTATATGAAAGCATATGATCATAAAACATTTTTTATTTAGAAAGCAACAAATATTCAGAGAGCTTTTTAAAAGTTTTTAAAATGTTTTTCTTGATTTCAAAAAGGAAGAGAGGGAGAGAAAGAGATAGAAATATCAGTGATGAGAGACAATCATTGATTGGCTGCCTCATACACGCCCCACTCTGGGGAATGTGCCCTATCTGAATCGAACCATGACCTCCTGGTTCATAGGTCAACGCTCAACCACTGAACCACACTGGCCAGGCTGTCTGCTTTTTGAAACCCGTTAGTCCTTGAATCTGGAACATTAACAGATAATTCATTTGGATCAAATTTTTTTCTTTCTGATTTTTCCTCTGTGTGGTTACTACTTTTCCCCTTGCAACTATAAGCAGCTTGGAAGGAGACACTTTAACCATGCAAATGCCCTGCTCCCCCCCACACACACTCCATATAGCACTCAATGATGTTCTATAACTCCCCTACCCTTGGGATTAGGACCTAGCTGACCAAGTATTAACAATCGACTTTTCTGGAAGGTATAATGCTATCTCTTCTTGGACGTAACAATCATGTCCAACCCTATCACGACAATCCAAAATAGTAAACCCTGATACTGCTAACACCTCTTGTTCTCCCTTTCTTTTGCAGGCATCAATGGCTATGTTTTTGATAGTCTGCAGCTGTCGGTGTGCTTGCATGAGGTGGCTTACTGGTACATTCTAAGTGTTGGAGCACAGACCGACTTCCTTTCTGTCTTCTTCTCTGGATATACCTTCAAACACAAAACTGTCTACGAAGACACACTTACCCTCTTCCCGTCCTCTGGAGAAACTGTCTTCATGTCAATGGAAAACCCAGGTTAGTTATTTACTTTATTCTATTGATTTTTTACAGAGAGGAAGAGAGAGGGATAGAGAGTTATAAACATCGATGAGAGAGAATCATCTCTCATCAATCAGCTGCCTCTTGCACACCCCCCACTGGGTATGTGCCCACAACCAAGGTACATGCCCTTGACCGGAATCAAACCCAGGACCTTTCAGTCTGAAGGCCGATGCTCTATCCACTGAGCCAAACCGGTTTCGACTACTTTATTCTTTTAGTAACAGCTGTGATTGCACCACTAGTCACTCATATTCTTTTTGGTGCACTGGCCCGCATGTAGGTAGATATTAAGTGGTTCAAGTGATTTGGGTTCATTGCAAGGCATTTCAAAGACAAAACCACATTAAGTAAATTAAAAGTCTTTGCTCTAAAATCTACCTTTGGCCCAGCTGGTGTGGCTCAGTGTTGAGTGTTGACCTATGAACCAGGAGGTCATGGTTTGATTCTTGGTCAAGGCACATGCTCTAGTTGTGGGCCTGATCCCCAGTGAGGGTTGTGTGGGGCAGCGGATCAATGATGCTCTCTCATCATTGATGCTTCTCTCACTCTCCCTTCCTCTCTGAAATCGATAAATATATATATATATATTTTTTTTTAAAAGAATAAGCATAAGAGAAAGGAGATTAGCCAGGCTGCCCTGAAATACTACAAAGTGGATGAGAATGGCAAAATCAGTCACCTTTGTGGGGAGTGCCCTTCAGAGGAATGTGGTGCTGGAGTTTTTATGGCCAGCCATTTTGACAGGCATTAGTGCTTCAACAAACCAGAAGACAAGTAATTGTATCCGGGTTAATAAGAGACATGAACTAACATTTTTAAAATTTTGCTTTAAATATCATTAATTCAGGCTCTCAATCCCCAAACTTATAATATACTTATAGCCTCATGTTTAGTGAACTTACAGTGAACTATAAATGTTCACTGTGGAACCAAATAGGATTACATTTTTTATTTTTATAACTTGTTTAACTGAAACCCCTAATTGTGTTCCTGTTCTTGTATTGCTTTTTCCTTTAATTATCTTTTTTTAAAAATATATTTTATTGATTTTTTACAGAGAGGAATGGAGAGGGAGAGAGAGTTAGAAACGTCGATGTGAGAGAAACATCGACCAGCTGCCTCTTGCACACCCCCTACCGGGGATGTGCCCGCAACCAAGGTACATGCCCTTGACCGGAATCGAACCTGGGACCCTTCAGTCCACAGACCGACGCTCTACCACTGAACCAAACCGGTTTTGGCCTTTAATTATCTTTTAAAAATAGTTCCAGCCCTAGCCAGTTTTGTTCAGTGATAGAGTGTCGACCTGCAAACTAAAGGGTCCCAGGTTCGATTCCGGTCAAGGGCACATGCCCAGGTTGTGGACTTGATTCCCAGTGGGGAGCATGCAGAAGGCAGCCAATCAATGATTCTCTCTCGTCATTGATGTTTCTATCTCTCTCTCCCTCTTCCTCTCTGAAATTAATAAAAATATATTTTTAAAAAATAAAAATAGTTCTATCGTATAACATATTATTTCTTGCTTAGATACTGACCTCCTCCTAATGCATCCTCCTAATCCAGTGTGGGCTGGTTGTTATTTTTAGGTCAGAGGCTCTTAATTGCCTTGGCACTTTTCATTAAACCCCCTCAAGATAGGTCCCTGGTTCCTGGATCTCATGTCTGCCTATTTTAAATTAATTTTTATTTTATTTGTTTAAAATATTTTTATTGATTTCAGAGAGGGAGGGAGAGGGAGAGAGAGAAATATCAATGATGAGAGAGAATCATTGATTAGCTGCCTCCCGCCCACAACCCTGGTGGTGCCCTGACCAGGAATCAAACTGTGACCTCCTGGTTCCTAGGTCAATGCTCAACCACTGAGCCACACTGGCCAGGCTGCCTATTTTTTAATATACTCTTTTATTTTGGTAGAAAACGCTCTCTAATAATTTCCTGAGCGTGGTTGCATTAAAGGTAGATTTTCTGGTTCTTTGTACATTAGAAAATGCCTTTATTTTCATTTCCCATTTGATTGATTATCTGGCTGCACATAGATTTCAGTGTGTATTAATTCCAAAATTTATTTGATCATAGAAACCTTTTCCATGGAATTCCATAGTTTCACAGAGCTCTGTGGAAATAAACACTAAGTGACCAGATTATTATGATCTCTGAATGCATAATAATCTGGTCACTGTGTGTGTGTGTGTGTGTGTGTGTGTGTGTGTGTGTGTGTTTTAGAGGCCCTGTGCATGAATTCGTGCGTGGGTGGGGTCTGGCCAGCCTGGCCAGGGAGAGGGAACATGGGCAGTTATGAAATTCCTTCACTTGGATAAACCTGTCCACAGTAGAAATTAATATTGCTGACATTGTGGTTGGATTTGTATGTGTATTCTAAACCTAAGTCTTACTCCCTTGTGCTTTCTTACTCTGCAAATTGGAGATCCTGTGGGTGCTAGGCATTGTATTACATGATTAAAAGGCATTATATAATGGCAAATACTATTAGCCTCATTTATAAGCTGGAAAACTAGAACTCAGAGAGCTTAGTTGACTTGCTCAAAGTCACACAGCTGGTAAATTGAAGGACTAGGATTTGAATCCAGGCAATCTGACTCTAGAACCTGTGTCACTATGTTACATAGCAGTAACAGCTAGCCTATATAACCTTTCCTGAGTTAAGGCATTGTCATCATTAGAGCTCTGTGTGATTATTAAGACTCTACACTATTGTGCATGCTAATTACATTTCTCCATTTTTATTCCAACATCTACTTGCTTTTAATCACAATCCTTTCTTGTGGTCACAAACAGATATACCACAACAGCAGCCATGCAAATCTCACTTTTGCTACCATTGCAAAGCTACTGTTACATGTGTCATAAATTTAACCCAATCCTATCTAATAGAGAAGGAATATGCTAACTGACCCTCACACCATAGCAAAGATGGTGCCCAAGCCAATAAGGAGGGAATATGCTAATTGAACGCCCCTCCCTACAAGATGACAGCACCCACAGCCAATGAGGATGGAATATGCTAATTGTCCTGCCCTCAAAGATAGTGGTACCCACAGCCAATAAGGAGGGAATATGCTAATTGACTGCCATGTCCTCACAGATGGCAGCACCCACAACCACAAGATGGCAGCACCCAGTCCCCTCAGCCCTGCTGGGGTGGCAGGCATGCAGCAAGGCTGGGTATGTCCCCTGCCTGGCCTGGGTGCTCCACGCACCTGCCTCTGAAGTCCCCTGGTCCCCTCAGCCCCCCAGTGCCCAGGGCTGGTGCAAGGCACAGGCAAGCCTTAGATGGTTTCTGCCCAGCTGCCCAGGGCTGGCCTGAGGTGCAGGCAAGCCTCGGGTGGCGGCTGCCTAAGGCTCAGGTAACCAGGCCCGGCCAAGGCTTGCAATGCTAGCAGTGGCAGCATCAGAGGTGTGATGGGGCATCGCCTTCCCCTGATGTCTGGGTCACCTCCCATCCCTGAGGGCTCCCAGACTGTGATAGGGGGAAGGCTGGGCTGAGGGACCCCCCACTCCACTTCAGTGCATGAATTTTCATGCACCTAGCCTCTAGTCTATAATAATTTAAAGGGTACTATGTTGATTAGACCAGATGTCTTCCGATGTCCTTCCTGACAGAGAAGCCACCCAGGTCCTGGGTATCTATGGGTGGCCCAGGGGAAGCTAGCCGGGGTACTGGATGCCTGAGGGCAGCCGTAGGAGGGAAGCCCTGATCCCAGGTGCCGGAGGGCAGCTGGTGCCAGCAGCCGAGGGAAGGAAGGTCTACTCTTGCACAAATATTTGTGCATTGGGTGTCTAGTTACCTGTAATATAATGGTATCAACTAGTATTTTTTCATTCATCTGGGAATAGGAGATACCCTCTAACATAAAACTAGCTTGGTATTAGGTTATGAATAACCAGAGTCTTGTTCTTCCTCATCTCCAGGTCTGTGGGTTCTGGGATGCCACAATTCAGACTTTCGGAACAGAGGCATGACAGCCTTACTGAAGGTTTCTAGTTGCAACAGCAGAAACACTGGTGATTATTATGACGACACATATGAAGACATTCCACCTTCCTTGCTGAATGAAAATTATGTCATTGGACCCAGAAGCTTCTCCCGGAATTCAAAGCACCCCAGCTCTGGGCAAAATCAATTTGGAGTCACTACAGCTCCAGAAAATGATATGGAGAAGATTGAGTTTTGGTCTGGAGAGATAACACCGCTGCAAGAAGTACAAAGTGTCTCCTCTGATGATTTGTTGATGCTCACGGGACAGAACCCTACTCCACATGGATTATCCTTATCTGATCTCCAAGAAAGCACATATGAGGCTGATGACTACCTACCTGGACCAACAGAAAGAAACAAAGGCCCAACTGAAATGGCTCATCTCAGGCCAGAGCTCCATAACAGGAGGGACAGAGTATTTACTCCTGAGCCAGAACTACAATTAAGATTAAGCGAGAATTTGGGGTCAACTATAAAAATAGACTCAAAGAAACTTGATTTGACAATTTCTAATTTATCAGACACTCTAACAACTTTACCACCAATTCCATCAGAAGAGTTGACAGCAGGTACTGAAAAGTCAGGTTCCTCAGGACCCCCAAATATGCCAGTTCACTTTAGTGATCAATTGGGCACCATTGTATTGGACAAAAACACATCTCTCCTTATTGAGTCTGGTGTGCCTTTGGACTTAAGTAAGGGAGATAATGATTCTAAGTTGTTCGAAGCAGCTTTAATGAATAGTCAAGAAAGTTCACTAGGAGAACATGTATCATCAATGGAGAGTGATGAGTTATTTAAAGAGGAAAGAGTCCATGAACCTGCTTCACTGACCAAAAATAATCCTTTATTCAAAATTAATGTCTCTTTAGTAAAGACAAACAAGGCACCAGTTAACTCAACAATAAATAGAAAGACTCACACTGATGACCCAACATTACTAACTGAGACAAGTACATCAGCCTGGCAAGATATTACATTAGAAAGTAATGATGAGGTTCAAGAAGTGACTTCTTTGATTCATGAGGAAACGCTCATGGACAAAAATACTACAGCCTTGGGGCTAAATTATGTATCAAATAAAACAACTTCACCAAAAAGTATGGAAATGGTCCACCATAACCAAGAGGTTCCTATTCCAGTAGCCACAGAAAATCCAGATACATCCATCCTGCCAGATTCGGCAAATTGGATGAAAAAGACCCTTGACAAGAACTCCCTAAGCTTTGGACAAAGGCCTGATCCACAGCAATTAATACCTTTGGGATCAGAAAAACCTGTGAAAGATCAGAACTTCTTGTCACAGAAGAATAAAGTGGTAGCAAAAGAGGGTGAATTTACAAAGGACCAGGGACTCAAAGAGATTATTTTTCCAACCAGTAAAGGCATATTTTTTACTAACTTGACTAATATCCAAGGAAATGATACACACAATCAAGAAAAACCATCCCAGGAAGAGAGAGGAGTGAAGGAAAAGTTAATCCAAGAGAACGTAGTTTTGCCTCACGTGTATACAGTGAATGGCACTAAGAATCTCCTGAAGAACCTTTCCTTATTAAGCACTAACCAAAATGTAGAAAGTTTAGTTGAGGGCACATACACTCCAATACTTCAAGGCACCAGGTCATTAAATGATTCAGCAACTAGAGCAGGGATTCACATGACCCAACTCTCAAAAATAAGGGAGGAAGCAAACTTGGAAGGCTCGGGAAATCAAACAGAACAAGTAGCAGAGAGGGATCCAAACACCACAAGGCTACCTCCTAATCCAAGTCCACAGAATGTTATTGCTCGGCGTGGTAAGCGGGATTTAAAACCCTCTAGACTCCCAAAAGAAGAAATAAAGCTTGAAGGGGCCGTGATTTTGAATGACACCTCAACCCAGTCATCCAAAAACATGAACTCTTTGACCCAAGGCACCCTCACACAGATAGAGTACCACGAGGAGAAGAAAGGTGCCATTACTCAGTCCCACTCCTCAGATCTTTCTATGACAACTCATGGCATCATTCAAACAGATAGCTCTGCATTACCTACTGTAAAGGCACCAGCATTTCCATCAATTACACCTACAGAGGTGACCAAGATCCCATCCCAAGACAAACCTTCTCAACTTCTAGCATCAGCCCATAGTGATACCTTTAGGGAAAGGACTTCCGGAGTCCCAGAAAGCAGTCCTGTCTCACAAGGAGACGAAAGAAATCTTTCTTTAGCCTTGCTAATGGAAATGATAAGAGGTCAAGAAAATAGTAGCTCTCTGGCAGAAAATGCTACGAACTCACTCTTTTACAAGAAACTTGAGGATACTGCTCTTCTGAAACCAGGCTCGTCTGAAGCATCTGGCAAAACGGAATCACTTCCCAAAGGTCATATTCATCAGGCAGAGTCTTCGTCTATGAAAACTGGCAATGACTCTCCTGGCCACCAGGACCTGGTGGAAGAGATCTTCCTTCAGAAAACACAGGACGCTGTTGAATTGAACCAAGTGAATAGAACTGGAGAAATGGCTTTTCTAATGCGGGCAACCGAAAACTCTGAAACGACTCCCTCCATGCTGCTAGATCTCTCCACCTGGGATAATCAATATGCTACCCAGACACCAAGAGAAGAGTGGAAATCCCAAGAGACGTCTCCACAAAACATAGCTTTGAAGACAAGAGACCCCATCTCACCCCTAGACCCTTCTGAAAACTATCATTCAATAGCATCAATATCCGAAAGACAAGATAAGCCCCCAAGTGAAGCCACCGTGGCAAACCAAGGCGGGACTGGAAGCTTGGGCCTTCTAAGTCCACCAGTCTTGAAACCCCACCAAAGGGAAATAACCCCTACTCCTCTTCAGCCAGAGGGACATGACATTGACTATGATGATGCCTTCTCATCGGAAACGAAGACAGAAGATTTTGACATATATGGTGAGGGTGAAAGTCAGGGCCCTCGCAGCTTTCAAAAGAGAACACGACATTATTTTATTGCTGCAGTGGAGCGACTATGGGATTATGGATTGAGCAGGTCCCCCCCTGCACCAAGAAACAGGTAATCAATAACCTATATTGATTATTCCTTTGTCCTGCTCTGGTGACCTTTGATTTTTACCAAATACTGAAACCGTAGGAGAGGGACAGCCAGTCTGCAGCAATGAGGCTCCAGATTGATTTATAGAAGGCCCCTGAGAACCAGATGGAAACATCTAGATGAAGCTGAGGAGGAAATGGGAGGTTAGATGAGCCCAACAATGAAACAGGATGGTAAATCCAGATGAAACTCGTACTCTGGTGGGATGGAGGAGGAGGCGAGGGGCTTACTGAAGGGTAGAAGTGTCAGAGTCAAGCAGCAATGGAGAATAGGCAGAAAGTCAACATTATCAGCCTTATGAGCTGCAGTAAAAGACATGGTGTCATGAGAGGGCCCTGAAGAGGCAGGAAGAAGTGAAGTGTGTGACAACAAAGTTGAGGATGTAGGAAAAGTTGTTTTTCATGGTGCTTGGGGTACAGAGGGCAAAGTTAGGGGAACAGAAGGAGGTTGGGCAAAGGAGAGAAAGCAGAGAAATTTGGAAGGTAAACGTAAGGAGAGCCAAGCAGTCAACAAATATTTATTGAGCACCTACTACGTGCCAGACAATTTTGTAGGCATGAGTGCAGCAAAGTAGGAGCTTACATTCTCTTGGGGAGGGCAGAAGATAATAAATTAATAGAAAAATAAATAGGGGTCTTGATGATGCTATTCAGAAGATAGAATTGAATAATATGATAGAGTAATGCTAGGGTGTTACTTTAGTTGTGGTGGTCAGAGAAATACTTTTTTTTTTAAATTTATTGATTTTTTACAGAGAGGAAGGGAGAGGGATAGAGAGCCAGAAACATTGATGAGAGAGAAACATCGATCAACACACCTACTGGGGATGTGCCTGGAACCAAAGTACATGCCCTTGACTGGAATCAAACCTGGGACTCTTCAGTCAACCACTGAGCCAAACCGGTTTTGGCCAGAGAAATCTTTTATGGAGTTGAGACTTAAATGACGATAGACGAGCTGACAGAGCTCTAAGAGATGTGTCCACTCAAAGGAACAGGAAATGCAAAAGCCCTGAACCTGGAGCATTCTTGTCCTGCCAGTATGGCTCAGTGGTTGAACATCGACTTAGGAACCAGGAGGTCACAGTTCACTTCCCAGTCAGGGCACATGCCTAGGTTGCAGGCTCCATCCCCCGTGGGGAGTATGTCGGGGCAGCCGATCAGTGATTCTCATCATTGATGTTTCAATCTCTCTCTCCTTTCCTCTCTGAAATCAATAAAAATATACTTTTTTTATAATATATATTTTATTGATTTTGTACAGAGAGGAAGGGAGAGAGATAGAGAGTTAGAAACATCGATGAGAGAGAGTCATCAATCAGCTGCCTCTTGCACACCCCCTACTGGGGATATGCCCGCAACCAAGGTAAATGCCCTTGACCAGAATCGAACCCGGGACCTTTCAGTCCCCAAGCCGATGCTCTATCCATTGAGCCAAACCGGTTTCGGCATGAAATCAATAAAAATATATTTTTTAAAAAGGACCAAAAAAAAAAAAAAAAAGAAATGTGTTTCTACACACCTGTACATAAGGATATTGCTTTTCCTCTGCTTTTGTCTTCAGGGTTGAATTCAAGAAGGTGGTTTTCCAGGAATTTACTGATAAATCCTTCACTCGGCCCTTATACCGTGGAGAACTGAATGAGCACTTGGGACTCCTGGGGCCATGTATAAGAGCAGAAGTCGAAGACAATATCAGGGTGAGTTGAGGACAATGGAATCACAAGGAAATGAATCCTGCGTATTTTTTGTCTGAGTATAAAAATAATGTGTTACCATCTTTGAAAAATTGAAAATACAGAAAATAAAGAAGTTGAAAAATAATCTCGTAAATACCATTTTGGTGTACGTTTTTATCTTTTTCCTATGTATTCTTCTATTTATGTATTCAGAATTACACAATGTATAATTCTACTTTTATTTTGATTAAATATTACATCATAAACATTTCTAATGTCATTTAAAAATACTTCCTAAGTTCAATGGGGGGGAGCGGGAGACATATACCGAGTGGCCAGATTATTATGATCTCTGAACAAATAATCTGGCTATTCAGTGTATATCCTATATAATAAAAGGCTAATATGCAAATTGTCCCCTCGACCAGGAGTTCGACCAGCAGGCAGGCCGGACAACTGCCCATGTCTCCTCCCCTGGCCAGGCTGGCCAGACCCCACCCATTCACAAATTCTTGCACACGACCTCATATTTTTTATGCCACTTTCATAGCTTTCATGTTTATAAAAATCATTCCCCATACAGATACTTTTTAATAAAATCACCTATACTTCCTTGAACTTCCTTTTACAATTTAATTTCTTAAAAATTAACTTTTTAATCCATCAACAATTTCTATAGACAAAGATATTTTGGCACATTGTGGGAGCCGAAGGTCAAATTAATTTTATTTTTCCCCAAAAAAACCATCAATCATCGTCCCAATTGATGGTTTACATTAAGGATATAGAAGGATACAAAATTATGGGATGGTGCCTTGATTTTTATTTTACTTTTCATATGTCCTATAAAACATGTATCATTTTTTCAAATCTGAAAACGAGGCTTTTAAAAAGAGTATGTGCATTCATCCTGAAATTTGTCATGAAGGACCTTAAGTACCAAGTCCTGAGATTAGTGGTCTCTTAAATCACCTGTAGCAGTATTTGCCCTTTTACTTTAGAATTGCTCTTAGTATTTAGGAATTTCCTCCTTTGCATCTATGCCAGTGGTCAGCAAACTGCGGCTCGCGAGCCACATGCGGCTCTTTGGCCCCTTGAGTGTGGCTCTTCCACAAAATACTAAAGCCTTGGTGAGTCTATTTTGAAGAAGTGGCGTTAGAAGAAGTTTAAGTTTAAAAAATGTGGCTCTCCAAAGAAATTGCAATCATCATACTGTTAATATTTGGCTCTGTTGACTAATGACTTTGCCGACCACTGATCTATGCCTTAAAACCTTGCTAATTCAAAAATTCCTCAGCATTCCCTCTATAGATCTTTAGGTTTGGGTTCTTATAATGTCCATCCTATGTACCACCTTCTCTGGGTATTAAAAGTTGGACAGACCCAAAATAGGCATCATGATTAGGGATGTAAATGCTAAAAATACTCACATTCTTTTTCTTTTTCTTTTTTGCACTGCAGGTAACTTTCAAAAACCAGGCCTCTCGTCCATATTCCTTCTACTCCAGTCTTATTTCGAATGAAGAAGATCAGAGTCAAGGAACAGAACCTAGAGAAAAATTCGTGAAGCCCAATGATACCAAAGTTTACTTTTGGAAAGTGGAACATCAGATGGCGCCCAATGAGGACGAGTTTGACTGCAAAGCCTGGGCTTATTTTTCTGATGTTGATCTGGTAAGCAGGTCTGCATTGTGCTGGCCACATTCTGGTTTAAAAGAAATGGTCTTTGCAATATCCGCTAAGAATCTGGGCATTTATCCTAAGCATAATGGGAAGTTTTAAATAGGGGGAAGTAGCCCGACCAGTGTGACTCAACGGTTAAGCCCGACCAGTGTGACTCAACCAGGAGATCACTGGTTCGATTCTCGGTCAGGGCACATGCCTGGTTGCGGGTTCGATCCCCAGTGTGGAGCAGGCAGCAGGCCGCCGATCAATGATTCTCTCTCATCATTGATGTTTCTATCTCTCTCCTTCTCCCTCTCCCTTCCTCTCTCTAAAATCAATAAAGACATATTAACTTTTTAAAATAATTCTTCTGTGCTTTTTTAAAAATATATTTTTATTGATTTTTTACAGGGAGGAAGAGAGAGGGATAGAGAGTTAGAAACATCAATGAGAGAGTGTCATCAATCAGCTGCCTCTTGCACACCCCTACTGGGGATATGCCCGCAACCAAGGTACATGCCCTTGACCGGAATCGAACCCAGGACCTTTCAGTCCGCAGGCTGACACTCTATCCACTGAGCCAAACCGGTTTTGGCTCTTCTGTGCTTTTAACACTTTATTTTTTATTTCTTTATTGATTAAGATATTACATATGTGTCCTTATTCCCCCATTACCCCCACCTCCTATTTATGCCTCTACCTCCCTGTTATCTGTGTCCATTGATAAGGCTTATATGCATGCATACAAGTCCTTTGGTTGATCTCTCTTCCTAACCCCCACTGTCTCCTACTTTCCCTGAGGTTTGACGTCCTGATTAATGTTTCTCTGTCTCTGGATCTATTTTTGTTCATCAGTTTACATTGTTCATTATATTCCACAAATGAGTGAGATCATGTGGTGTTTATCTTTCTCTACCTGGCTTATTTTACTTAGCATAATGCTCTCCAACTCCATCCATATTGTTGCAAATGGTAAGAACTCCTTTTTTACTACAGCGTAGTATTCCATTGTGTAGATGTACCACGGTTTTTTCATCCACTCATCTGCTGATGGGCACTTAGGCTGTTTCCAAATCTTAGCTATGGTTAATTGTGCTACTATGAACATAAAACTTTTAATAAAAAAAAAATAATTAGGCTGAAACCGGTTTGGCTCAGTGGATAGAGCGTTGGCCTGCGGACTGAAAGGTCCCAGGTTCAATTCCAGTCAAGGGCATGTACCCTGGTTGCGGGCACATCCCCATTGTGGGGGTGTGCAGGAGGCAGCTGATCAATGTTTCTAACGGTCTCTTCTCTCCCTCTCCCTTCCTCTCTGTAAAAGAAATCAATAAAATATATTTAAGAAAGTAATAATTCGGGGAGATAGCATCATATTTGTGTTTTAGAAATACCATTCTGAAATCATACTGTGGGAAGATGGGGAGTAGGTTGGAGTGGCATAAAAGCTGATGAAACCTACGCTGGTTAGAGGTGGGGGAGCTTATACTCACGGGATTGGTGTCTTCCCTCTCAGGAGAGAGATATGCACTCGGGCTTGATTGGACCCCTTCTGATCTGTCGCGCCAACACTCTGAACCCTGCTCACGGGAGACAAGTGACAGTGAAGGAATTTGCTCTGCTTTTCACTATTTTTGATGAGACCAAGAGCTGGTACTTCACTGAAAACATGGAAAAGAACTGCAAGGCTCCCTGCGAGATCCGGATGGAGGACCCTGCTTTTAGAGAAAAGTATCGCTTCCATGGTAATATAACCCACGCCCACAAGCACTCACTGTGGAAAGCAGCATGTGCTATGACAAAGAATCCGAGCCCGAGGCTTGGACACTGTATGCGTTGAGAGTGTGTGTATGGGAGTGGAATCTACAAAGAATCTATATATATATATATAGATTCTTCACACACACACAGTTTGTCTTTTTTTTTTTTAAATATACTTTATTTAAAAAAAATAAATAAAATATACTTTATTGATTTTTTACAGAGAGGAAGAGAGAGGGATAGAGAGCTAGAAACATCAATGAGAGAGATACATTGATCAGCTGCCTCTTGCACACTCCCCACTGGGGATGTGCCCGCAACCAACATACATGCCTTTGACCGGAATCGAACCTGGGACTTTTCAGTCTGCAGGCCGACGCTTTATCCACTGAGCCAAACCAGTTTCGGCAAGAATCAATATTTTTGACTGGGGTGGAGGAAAAGAAACTTCTAGCCTGGTCAGCGCGGCTCAGCGGTTGAGTGTCAACCTATGAACCAGGAGGTCACGGTTCGATTCCCGGAGTACAGGAGGCAGCCCCATCAATGGTTCTCTCTCATCTTTGCTGTTTTTTTTTTTTTCTCTCTCTCCCTTCCTCTCTGCAATCAATAACATCATTTTTTTAAAATAGATTTTAACAGCCTTCTCTATTCTCCTTCTCCAGCAATCAATGGCTATGTGATGGATACTCTACCTGGCTTAATAATGGCTCAAGATCAAAGGATCCGATGGTATTTGCTCAGCATGGGCAGCAACGAAAACATCCATTCTATTCATTTCAGTGGACACGTGTTCACTGTACGGAAAAAAGAGGAGTACAGAATGGCAGTCTACAACCTCTATCCAGGTATGGGCTGGTTTGTGCTCTTTCTTTTACCCACCGCACTTATTGTGTATTCACTTGAAATGGTCTAGGCCAGGGGTCGGCAAACTCATTAGTCCACAGAGCCAAATATCAACAGTACAACAGTTGAAGTTTCTTTTGAGAGTCAAATGTTTTAAACTTAAACTTCTTCTAACGCCACTTCTTCAAAATGCACTCGCCCAGACCGTGGTATTTTGTGGAAGAGCCACACACAAGGGGCCAAAGAGCCGCATGTGGCTCGCGAGCCGCAGTTTGCCGACCACTGGTCTAGGCACTGGGGATATGGTCCGTGAAAAAAGCAGGCAAGCTTCCTGTTTGTGGGTAACTTACTTTTTCAAGTAACTTTACCCTACAGAAAGATAATAAATAAATCTGTAAGTGAATATGATCATTTCAGGTACAGATAATGTGCTATAAAGGAAATAGAACCGAATAAATGGATAATTAACGATGTAGTACTTTCCTAGGAAAAGAAGGGATTTTTTTCCATCTTAAATCCTGCATGGCACCAGTAGTTATTGAAGAAGTGACTTGTTTATGTCTGTTACCAATATGTTAAGTACTACTTACAGTGTTGATCAAAACACAACTGCATTTTATTTATTTTATTTT
Organism: Nyctalus aviator; assembly: GCA_036971965.1. Classification (NCBI taxonomy): domain Eukaryota; kingdom Metazoa; phylum Chordata; class Mammalia; order Chiroptera; family Vespertilionidae; genus Nyctalus; species Nyctalus aviator. The sequence continues at coordinate 9,259,168 of CM072941.1, forward strand.
TTTTAGTATATTTTATTGATTTTTTACAGAAAGAAGGAGAGAGGGATAGAGAGCTAGAAACGTCGATGAGAGGGAAACATCGACCAGCTGCCTCCTGCACACCCCCCACTGGGGATATGCCCGCAACCAATGTACATGCCCTTGACAGGAATAGAACCCGGGACCTTTCAGTCCGCAGACTGATGCTTTACCACTGAGCCAAACCAGTTTCGGCCACAACTGCATTTTAGTTCTCCACTGTCCCTTTATAATAAAAGGCTAATATGCAAATCGACCAAACAGCAGAACAACCGGTTGTTATGACATGCACTGACCACTAGGGGGCAGTCCCTCAACGCAGGAGCTGCCCCCTGGTGGTCAGTGGGCTCCCACAGGGAGGGCACCGCTCAGCCAGAAGCCAGGCTCACAGCTGGCAAGTGCAGCAGCGGTGGCAGAAGCCTCTCCTGCCTCTGTGGCAGCGCTAAGGATATCCGACTGCCAGAGAGAGGGGAACACATCAAGGATGAGAGAGAAACATCTATCATCTGCCTCCTGCATGTCCCGCACTGAGGATCGAGCCCGCAATCCGGGCATGTGCCCTGACTGGGAATCAGACCCTGACCTCCTGGTTCATAGGTCGACACTCAACCATTGAGCCACACCAGCCAGGCTACCTGGAAGATATTTAAAGCTGACTCTTCTGGCAGGGGACTTTCGGGGGGCTCTTTTGGGGAACCTCTTCCATGGTGGGTTGGTTCCACCTTTACCCCAAGTGATTGCTCACTCATTCCTCAGGCCCTAAGCATGCACTTCCAGCTCTCTGCTGATGGAGTTACATTAGCCCTGACTTTTCTCTCCCAGGGAGTCCACATCTGGTCAATGGGAAACACGCCGGTGGCTCTGAAAAAACCCGTGTACAGGCCTATTCAGTAGCTTCTCCCTGTCTCTGCCATCAAAGCATCCTGTTGCCCTCTCTCCCATTTGCCAGGGTGCGAGGCTGTCAGAACTCAATCTCCAGGCCTGGCCAGCTAGCTCAGTTGGTTAGAGCATCATCCTGTTACACCAAGGTTTGGGGCTTCAATCCATGGTCAGGGCATTTATAAGAATCAGCCAATGACCCTAACCGGTTTGGTTCAGTGGATAGAGCGTTGGCCTGCGGACTGAAAGGTCCCAGGTTCAATTCTGGTCAAGGGCATGTACCTTGGTTGCGGGCACATCCCCAGTAGGGGGTGTGCAAGAGGCAGCTGATCGATGATTCTCTCTCATCGATGTTTCTAACTCTCTATCCCTCTCTCTTCCTCTCTGTAAAAAATAAATAAAATATATATTTTTAAAAATCAATAAAATATTTTTTTAAATCAACCAATGAATGTATAAATAGAACAACAAGACTCTCTCTCTCTCTCTCTCTCTCTCTCTCTCTCATAAATAAATAAATAAATAAATAAATAAATAAATAAATATTTTTTTAAAAAATAAAAAGAACTCAATCTCCAGTGCCCCCAATTTAGAGGTCCGATAGCAAGCACAGTGGGTTTAAGGACCCATCGGTGGTGAAATTGACTTCGGTAGATCTCTGTTGACATTCTGCATAAGCCAATGTATCTCATGCTCAGTTTTTAGTGACAAGAAATGTTTTTGTTCCTTTTGTTTTTTATAAGGGATTTTTGAGACAGTGGAAATGCTACCCTCCAAAGCTGGAATCTGGCGGATAGAATGTCTCATTGGCGAACATCTACAAGCTGGGATGAGCGCTCTTTTCCTGGTGTACAACAGGGGTGAGTAGCAATACGGGCAGAGGCTAGCTGCCTACTCAGCCTACCTTTTCTCCTTCCTAGAGAGGTTGCCTTTGTCAGTGAATAAACCCAAGCTCACAGTCATTAGGGAATCTGAAATACTAAATATTGCTGGGAGAGGAGAGGAGAACCAAGATGGCAGCCTAGGTAAGCACCTAAGCTGCCGCCTCGCACAACAATTTCAAAACAACAACTAAAATCAGAACGGACATCATCCAAAAACACAGGAGTGGGAAATCTAAATATTGCTGGTAGAAATTATGAGTCTTCCGAGGAAGGTGGTTATGCTTGAAGCTTTGAACACTTTGAACTTGAATCTCTAAATACAGAGTAGGGCAACAGTAGGTTTATAGTTGTGAGTATATGAAATACAGAGTTTACTTTTGTATTATGATTTATTAATTATGGTATTATTTTCCATATGAACTTGTGTAAACCTACTTTTGATCCCCTCATATGGAACAAATGAATGCTAAAAATAAAAACTATCCTTTCATTTTCACAACTCTGTGAAGCTCCAAGATCTCCAAGAGCAAAATTTGAAACATAATTTTGGTTTGATTACTAAAGAGAACTACAAATATTGCTTGGAAGAACTTGATATTTAACCCTGAACAAGTAAGGAAGCCACTGGTTTACCTATGTATAGACCCTAGTTCCATCAGCTGAAAAATGTAACTAGTTCTAGCACCTACCTGTTGGAGTGAATTAAATGAGATTATACAATAAAATGTTTCATACAGCCGAAACCGGTTTGGCTCAGTGGATAGAGCGTCGGCTTGGGGACTGAGGGGTCCTGGGTTCGATTTCGGTCAAGGGCATGTACCTTGGTTGCAGGCATATCCCCAGTAGAGGGTGTGCAAGAGGCAGCTGATCGATGACTCTCCCTCATCGATGTTTCTAACTATCTCTTTCCCTTCCTCTCTGTACAAAATCAATAAAATATATTTTTAAAAAATGTTTCATACAATTATTGGCACATAGTAAGCAAAATATGAGCATTTGTTGGTATGCTCCCATTTTTTAAAATATATTTTATTGATTTTTTTTACAGAGAGGGAGAGAAAGAGAGAGTTAGAAACATTAATGAAAGTCATCAATCAGCTGCCTCTTGCACGCCCCCTACTGGGGATGTACCCTCAACCAAGGTATATGCCCTTGACCGGAATCGAACCCGGAACCCTTCAGTCCGCAGGCTGACGCTCTATCCACTGAGCCAAACCGGTTTCGGCAGCTCCTATTTTTGACTTGCATTTGTGAAGCTCGATTTTCTACAACTTCTAGCTATTGTGTTTCCCTCATTTGATTTCAGAATGTCAGACTCCACTGGGAATGGCTTCCGGGCGCATCAGAGACGATCAGATTACAGCTTCAGGACAATATGGTAAGTATTATTTTCCCTCTAGGAACTGGACTGAGTATATATATATTTTTACTCCTCTAAATATATTCTTATTGATTTCAGAGAGGAAGGGACATGGAGAGAGAGATAGAAACATCAATGATGAGAGAGACTCATTGATCAGCTGCCTCTTGCACGCCCCCTACTGACGACCAAGCCCGCCACCTGGGCATGTGCCCTGACCGGGAATCAGGAATTGGGAATCAAACCGTGACCTTCTGGTTCATAGGTCGACGTTTAATCACTGAGCCACACCCACCGGGCTATCTTTTCTATGTTGGATAGGTTCAGATAACCAATCCATCCCAATCTTCTGTTAATTTCACTCCATAGGTGCCTCTCAAATGTATTTTCTCTTCATTTCCCACTGTGACCATTCCAATTCAGGCCACCATCACTTCTCACCTGGCTGATGCCACTGCCTCCTTAAATGTCCTGCCTGCCTTTGACATTATTCCCCTTGAGTCCATTCTCTTCGCTGTAACAGGAAGACGCACTTTTATCCTATTTATCTTTATTGTTGAGAGTATTACAGATGTCCTCCATTGCCCCCCTCTGCCTGTCTTCACCCCACCCCAAGCCTTCCCCACACTGATATCTGTGTCCATGAGTTATGCATATTTGCAGATAAGTTCTTTGGTTAATCTCTTACCACCCCCTCACGCCCTCCCTGCTGGGATTCCTCAGTGTGTTCCTTTCCTCCATGTCTCTGGACCTGTTTTGTTCATTGGTTTATTTTGTTCCTTAGATTCCACATATAAGTAAGATCATCTGATACTTGTCTTTCTCTGACTGGCTTAGTTTGCTTTTCTATTTAGTTATGATTTCCTTTCACTTTTCATTTTCTAATTTCTCCACAATGAACACACATTGTGTAATAAAGAAATAATAATATTTGGTAGTGCTGGTAACACCTCCCAGAGTCAGCTAATTAGAGGGACTAACGGTCGACAAAATTAATACATTTTAGAAAATAAAAAGGACAATAAGGATAAGCAAAACACGTAGGTCGTTAGTAATCGATATTACTTACTTTGCACCTTTATCGTCTTCACAGCTAGGCTTGACATTTCTCAAGAAAGTAATTTTGCCTGGCTGGTGTGGCTCAGTGGTTAAGTGTCGAGCTATGAACTAAGGTCAGGGCACATACCCGGGCTCGATCCCCAGTGGGAGGCGTGCAGGAGGCAGCCGATCAATGATTCTCTCTCATCATTGATGTTTCTGTCTCCTCTCTCTCTCTCCCTTCCTCTCTGAAATCAATAAAAAATATTTTTTCAAAAAAAGAGAAAGCAATTTTCTTCCTATATGCCTAAAACCAACCCAGCTGAACCTAATCTCTCTCCCCTTTCTCGGGCAAAGGACAGTGGGCCCCGAAGCTGGCCAGACTTCATCATTCCGGATCAGTCAATGCCTGGAGCATCAAGGATCCCTTTTCCTGGATCAAGGTTAGAAAACACATCGCACAGTCCCTCTTGCAAGCTCACAGCACTACACATCTCTTTTATACATTCTCATCAAACTCCAGGTAACGGATGAGGGGAGGACTGGGGAACAGAATGGAGCACGCTGAGGTGTTCTGTTTATGGTTTTTCATCGTTCTCCTGGGATTAGGACATCGAAATGCTTTCCACATCATTGAACTCACCACCTCCCAAGATGGTGTATTCTGTGATTAGATGCCTCCCACTGCCCAGGTGGCCTGTGGTCCCCCAATCTCTTTATTTATTTTTAAAAAAATATATTTTATTGATTTTTTACAGAGAGAAAGGGAGAGAGAGAGAGCTAGAAACATCGATGAGAGAGAAACATCGACCAGCTGCCTCTTGCACACCCCCTACCGGAGATGTGCCCGCAACCAATGTGCATGCCCTTGACTGGAATCGAACCTGGGACCTTTCAGTCCACAGACCGATGCTCTACCATTGAGCCAAACCGGTTTCGGCCCATTCTCTTTATTTTAACACAGAAACAAATGGCTCATTCTCCCATCACACAAGCCAAGGAACTTGGCTTCTTATCTGAGAGAACTGAATCCACCTCCTTCACAAATTCTGTATCACTGGGTGGTGGGAAGCACCTACTGAAGTTAGTCCAATCTTGTAAACTAATTTTGGGCCCGGAACTGAAATGGTGCCTTTTGGTTAACTCCATTTCTTTTGAAATGACTGTCTTTCGGCTTTTCTCACTTCCCCATTTCCTCCGGAGCAGCACCGTCCAATAGAAATAGAACGTGAACCACAAGTGCAAACCACATGTGCCATTTTACACTTCCTGGTAGCTATCTTATAAAAGAGATGTGAAGTTCATGTTAATAGCATTTTATTTAGTACAACATATGCAAAAAGAGTATCATGTCAACATGTGGTCCATCAGGACCGTGACCCCCTTCAAGGGTATACATACGGGAACTTCTGTGTCCCTTCCATGCCACAGGAGAGCTGAGCGCAGCTTGGGAGCGCCAACTCAACCTCTCAGCCTAACCACAAGGGTAGGTTCCTTCTAGAGCGCAAACAGGAAAAGGGAGGCAACTTCTGCTTCCGGCTTTGCTCTCGACCTAACATGCCTCCCACTTCTGGTACTTACACCCTGGAGAGGGACTGAGGTACACATGTTTTACCACCTGCTTCCCACACTCCATCCACTTCTCACAACATACAAGCTTTCTTCTTTCTCTTCTTAGTTGGCTGAGGACATTCCCCTACATTTTTTCTTAAATATATTTTATTGATTTTTACAGAGAGGAAGGGAGAGAGATAGAGAGCTAGAAACATCGATGAGAGAGAATCATCAATCAGCTGCCTCTTGCACACCCCCTACTGGGGATGTGCCCGCAACCAAGGTACATGCCCTTGACCGGAATCGATCCTGGGACCTTTCAGTCCACAGGCCGACGCTCTATCCACTGAGCCAAACCGGTTTTGGCAATTCCCCTACATATTTTTTCTTTGTGAGATGGCATCTGTTCTTCTCTTTTTCCTGAGGTTAAAACTACTGAATAGGAATCAGGGGGGAAAAAAGTAGCTTACCAGCAAGCAGTCAGTCGCAAAGGGCACATCTGTTAATGCCACGTTAGTTCATCTTTTTGTTTTGTAGGCGCTGCCAGTTATAACTCGATTTGAGAGGACTGTACACTAATCCCCAAGTATTTTTGTTTTGTTTGGGAGGCTGCCAAACCACATGTTCTCCCCTTGTATTCCTGTAGTGACTACTTTCATTCAACCATATATATATATATATATATATATATATATATATCTCCCTGTGTAGTGGACATTTTCATATATCCCTGTGTAGTGGACATTTTCATCTGTTTGGCTGCTTTGCATCTGTTCTATGAATTTATTGTTTTGTAAGAGCACCCTTATTTCCACTTGGGGTATTATATCTCCCTCACTAGATACAGTCTGATGAGACTAGCAGAGGGTTTTTTATGCCAAAGAACCCTGAAGAATACACCCTGTAAGGATTCCACTTCTTAGACTTGACCCATTGTTCCAGCAGATTCCATATCTCAAAGCATTTCCTAGTCTTCCCAGTTTCACAGAATTTACTGACTTGATCACTAAGCTTTAAAATATATATATATTTTGCTGGGACCAGTTTGGCTCAATGGATAGAGCGTTGGCTTGGGGACTGAAAGGTCCCGGGTTCGATTCCGGTCAAGGGCATGTACCTTGGTTGCGGGCATATCCCCAGTAAGGGGTGTGCAAGAGGCAACTGATCGATGACTCTCTCATTGATGTTTCTAACTCTCTATCTCTCTTCCTTCCTCCCTGTACAAAATCAATAAAATATATTTAAAAAAAATAAATAAAATATATATATATTTTATTGATTGATTTCAGAGAGGGGGAGAGAGAGAAACATCAATGGTGAGAGAATCATTGATCGACTGCCTCCTACATGCCCGCTTCCTGGGGATCGAGCCCTCACCTGGGCATGCGCCCTGACAGGGAATCAAATCATGACCTCCTGGTTCATAGGTCGATGCTCAACCACTGAGCCACCCTGGCCACACAGGTCAACTCTTGAATCCTTCTGGTAAACCTTTGAGATAAACACCATTATTTTCTCTACTTTACAGATAAAAAAGCTGAGACACTGAAAGGTTAGGCCACTCAAATAGGTTCATTGCCTTAAGGATTTCAATCTAACAAAGAAGGCAGATAAGCAAAGAAACCTTTATAACATGGTGCAATAATTTGTTATAATGAAGTTATTATACAAAGCTAGTGGCCCAGTGCATGAAATTCGTGTAGGGGGGAGGGGGCAAGGCTGTCCCTCAGCCGAGCCTGCACCCTCTCCAATCAGGACATCCCTCTCATAATATGGGACCACTGACTCCTAACTGCTCACCTGCCTGCCTGCCTGATCACCCCTAACCACTCTACCTGCTGACCTGATTGCCCCCAAATGTCCTCCACCGCCAGTCTGCTCATCCCCAACTGCCCCCCCCTTGCAGGCCTGCTCACCCCCCAACTCCCCCCCCCTGCTGGCCTGCTTACCCCCAACTGTCCCCCCCTGCCAGCCTGCTCACCTCCATCTGTCCTCTCCTGCCAGCCTTATCACACCTAACCACTTCTGCCTTGGCCCTGTCCGGAAGGACGTCTAATTAACATATCACCCTTTTATTAGTATAGATGGAGTGGAAGCATAGAAGCAGCAGCGCCACATTTGTCTGGGGCAGTAGGAAAGTCTAACCAGAAGTAGTTTTTGAACTAACACTTGAAGGAGGAGAAGCATTTTAGAGCATTTTATCACGGATAGAAATGTTAGGCTGGGGGCTGGGCTGGAGAGAGAGAGGAGGAAATCGGCTTTGGCTAGGCTGAGGTATGGGCAAAACACTAGGTTATGTGGTTCATGTGTACAGCACAAAGGATGTGAGTACTGGAAACGCTTCAATTCTTTCCAAGTATCTGGTTTTACAGGAAGTAGGCTAGAAACTCAATAAGCACTTTTTGCCTGGCTGGCCTGGCTCAGGGGTAGAGCATTGATCTATGGACAAGGAGATCACGGTTCGATTCTGGTCAGGGTACATGCCCCGGATTGCGGGCTCCATCCCTAGTAGAGGGCATGCAAGAGGCAGCTGATCAACGGGTCTCTCTCATCATTGATGTTTCTATCTCTCTCCCTCTCCTTTCCTCTCTGAAATAAATATATATTTTAAAAAAAATAAGCTCCTCTCCTACTCATGCTATCATATACCCCATGGCTTCACACACACCCACATTTCAACACTGGCATTTGCTTCACTGCACATCCAAGGTAATACTGGGCATATCTGTGTCACTGTAGATTCTCCTTAAGCCAATACTTAATTTCAGAAGGTGGCCCATACATTTAAAATAAAGTTTTGGCCAAAACCGGTTTGGCTCAGTGGTAGAGTGTCGGTCTGCAGACTGAAAGGTCCCGGGTTGGATTCCGGTCAAGGGCATGTACCTTGGTTGCGGGCACATCCCCGGTAGGGGGTGTGCAAGAGGCAGCTGGTCGATGTTACTCTCTCATCGATGTTTCTAGCTCTCTATCTCTCTCCCTTCCTCTGTGTAAAAAATAAATAAAATATATTTAAAAATAAATAAAATAAAATAAAGTTTTGTTTTAATTCACAGGTGGATCTGTTGGCACCAATGCTTATTCACAGCATCATGACCCAGGGTGCCCGTTACAAGTTTTCCAGCCTCTACATCTCTCAATTTATCATCATGTATAGTATCGATGGGCTGAAGTGGCAGAGCTATCGAGGGAATTCCACTGGGACCTTAATGGTATGTGATCAGTCCTTTCTAGAGAATGCGTGAATCTTTTAAAGAGCTTTTGACAGATTTCAGATATGGGACAAATGCTCCTAGCCTCTACAGACTTAACTCCGAGTTTTCCATGTGTGTGTAGTAGGAGTGATTATGGATATACTAGAGGCCTGGTGCACAAATTCGTGCACCGGTGGGGTCCCTCAGCTTGGCCTGCGCCCTCTTGCAATCCAGGACCCCGCAGGGGATGTCGAACTGCCAGTTTCAGACCGATCCCCATAGGCCTGGCTGAGGATGTAGTAGTGTGTAAAGTGGCAGGTGCCTCACAGCTCCCACTCATCCTGGTCCTCTGAGCCTGCCACTACCACTCAGTAAGCTCACTGAGAGGCGCTCCCACTGTGGGAGCACATTGACTACCGGGGCAGCTCCTGTGTTGAGCATCTGCCCCCAAGTGGTCAGTGTGCATCATAGTGACCAGTTGACCGGTCATAGCAGTCGCTTAAGCTTTTATATATATGGATGGACAAAAAAAAAATGTGGTAGTATCGCTGAAACCGGTTTGGCTCAGTGGATAGAGCGTCGGGCTGCAGACTGAAAGGTCCCGGGTTCGATTCCGGTCAAGGGCATGTACCTTGGATGCGGGCACATCCCCAGTAGGGGGTGTGCAAGAGGCAGCTGGTTGATGTTTCTCTCTCATCGATGTTTCTAACTCTCTGTCCCTCTCTCTTCCTCTCTGTAAAAAATCAATAAAATATATACGGGTATATATTTTTAAATGTGGTAGTATCAAGGATCTCATAGATAATAGAAATGAAGAGATGCTCTGTTGACAGAAACATGTGACTCAGGACTGGGTAGACTGAGAAGATTGTGAGTTTGCTTATGGATAATCTAAGTTTGAGGTGACAGCAGGGCGATCAGGTTAAATATCCAGTAGGCAGTAGATGAAAGGGGACAAAGCACCAATGCAGGTGGAAATTCGCAGGATGGATGAAACGTGGGAAATGATGAATTCTCTAGGGGTGAGCCTTAAATAGGCTTAAAACCTTAGCAGCAGCATCTACTCTTCCCTCGTTTTTATGCCCTTTAATGAATTCACCCACAAATCCAGCCAATTCTTTCTTTGTAAAGCCTCTCACGCCTCTTCTGCTGCATGGACACTGCTGTTACTATAGCCCAGGGCCCCACCACTTCGAAAGTGACCTATTATGTTACATTCCTACCTAGTCTTGTAGCCTCTATGAAAACCAGGTGAATCATGGGAAAATGACAGATCATCACAAATGTATCAGGTGGTGATGGCAAAAATATGGCAAATTCTAGGTGTGGTATCTCCTCTGGAATACATGAAGACAGAAGCAGGCATCTGATATGGAACTACTGACCTGGAAAATGCTTTTTTGGTTATTCCCATTGATAAGCAAAATGAGAATATATTTGCATTTATGAAGTATGAACAAAGGTATTAATTTTACTGTTTATGCCTCAGGGTGATGCCAGCTTCCTTGTTTTTTTTTTTTTCTCATAATATAAAACCAAGAGACTCCAAACATCTTGTCACCCCCCACAAAACACCATACTGGTCCCGTACACTGATGACATGCTGACAAGACCTGGTAAACAGGAAATAACAACCACCCTAAATGTTCCTATGATTAACATATTAATATATATACACACCCACACAGTCACATATACAGACATATAGATATATAAAACAAATAAGCCTATCTTATTCCTGGCTTTAATGGGGATGGAGCCCATATTTTACTGTTTTATATAATGTTCACGGTTAGTGTCAAATCCCTCTTGTCCTATTTAAAAAGTTTCCTTCTATTCTTCCTTTACTTGGACTGGCTGCAGAATTTCATCAAATGCTTTTTGAGCATTTTGGCTATGATCGCATTTCTTCTTTCCTATTGTCAAATTACACTGAGTGGCCAGATTATGATGATCTCAGAACGCATAATAATCTGGCCACTCAGTGTATATCCTAAAGGCATGAGAGTTTTACTAAAGGTGAAAATAAAGTGGAAAAGCTTCCATTTTCTTACATTAAACTGTTGCTCTAAAATAGTTTAATTAGCCGGGACCGGTTTGGCTCAGTGGATAGAGCATTGGCTTGGGGACTGAAAGGTCCCAGGTTCGATTCCGGTCAAGGGCATGTACCTTGGTTGCGGGCATATCCCCAGTAGGGGGTGTGCAAGAGGCAGCTGATCGATGACTCTCTCTCATCGATGTTTCTAACTCTCTATCTCTCTCCCTTCCTCTCTGTACAAAATCAATAAAATATATTTTTTTAAAAATAAAATAAAATAGTTTAATTAATGTAGCAATCATGTGTGTAATGAAAGTTAGGTGGAAAAGCCACTTGTGCCTTATTATGTGGTAGATACTTGACAACTGGCACCTCATTTTGTTAATTAATTTCTGTACATGTGTACATTAGAGTCCTGTCTCCTTTCCCATGTCATATATCTCCTCTCTCTCTCTCTCTCTCTCTCTCTCTCTCTCTCTCTCTCTCTCTTCCCTTCTTTTTTTTTAAAAAAAATATTTTCATTGATTTCAGGGAGGAAGAGAGAGAGAGGAAAAGGGATGGAAACATCAGTGATGAGAGAGAATCATTGATTGGCTGCCTCCTGCATGCCCCCTACTGGGGATTTAGCCCTCAACCCCCAGGCATGTGTCCTTGTCCAGAATCGAACCTAGGACCTTGCAGTCTGCAGGCCCATGCCCTATCCACTGAGCCAATCAAGCTAGAGCTCTCTTTTCCCTTCTTTATCAGACTTAGCGGCTGTTTTCTATTCCTTCAGATATTCCAAGAATCAACTCTGTGTCTTAAAATTGAACATGGATTTTAAAGTGTTGTTTTGTAATTCATTAATTTCTGTTCAAAACTTTTAGAATTGTCTTTCGCTTTTTTTTAGTTTATTTTTTGTTTCCTAGAATCTGCAGCTGAAGGATTAGTACATTCATTTTTTTATCTTTCTTGTTCAATGATGACGATAAAATAGCTATTAACCACTCTTGTAAGGGTCATTCCTTTACGTTATTAACTACAGTTGATCCTTGAACAGCTCAGGGGTTTGGGCACCTACAGCCCAGGCAGTTGAAAATCTGATTATAGTTTTTTAATATATATTTTTATTGTTGACAGCATTACAGATGACCCCCTTTTCCCCTGCCCCAGCCTTCACCATATTATTATCTGTGCCCATAGGCTATGCATATAAGTATATAAGTTCTTTGGTTTTTCTCTTCTCACCCTCCCCCCCACCCTTCTGGTCTAGTCTAATGGCAGTATAGATACCTAGGCAGTTAGCATTAACCAGAACCTTCTGTTCCAGAGCTTGTCCGATTTATAAGCTTCAGTCTTAGTAATCTTCCTCTAGGGCAGTGGTTCTCCAATGTTTTATATCTTTGTAAAAAATGATATTTTGTATATTATTCACATACAAAATATTTTAAATTTATTTTTATTGGTGTCAGAGAGGAAGGGAGAAGGAAAGAGAGATAGAAACACCAATGATGAGAGCAAATCATTGATGGGCTGCCTCCTGCACAATTAGGGGTAGAGCTCACAACCCAGGCATGTTCCCTGACTGGGAATCAAACCGTGACCTCCTGGTTCATAGGTCAACGCTAACCACTGGGCAACCATACCATGACCAAACCAAAATATTTTTCATAATCAATGTATCTCATCACAGAAGCCCGCCCCCCTTAAAGGGGGAAAGGAACCCCCAAAACCCTTTAAGGATCAATGATTCGCTGCCATTTTCAGGTTGATAATATTTTGAATGCTAATTTTAAATCGTCAATGAATGTTTCAGTGATGCAAATCTTTCCCTCTGGTTTTCACGTTAAAAAGACTGACTGTATCCTTTAAAATATTTATTTTCAGTCATGTTAGAAATCAGTGTTAATTTGGGTATTCAGTTGATATGTGGCAAGAGAACTCTGTCAAAATCGTGGAAATCTGACTTGGGCCCAGCTATCTATACTATGAAATGAGCCAGTGGCAAATGGAAAACATACATAAATGAGCCAATGGCAAATGGAAAACAACATTTAGTTTTTCCTAAAATTATACTTGCATACCCAATACTTGCCTCTCTGGTAACCCCTAAGCCACCTCCTTAATGCAAGAAGTTTAGATCAGAGGCCTAAGGAGGATTTTTCTTTTTCTTTAAAAAAATATATATATTTTATCGATTTTTTACAGAGAGGAAGAGAGAGGGATAGAGAGTTAGAAACATCGATGAGAGAGAGTCATCGATCAGCTGCCTCTTGCACACCCCTACTGGGGATGTGCCCGCAACCAAGGTATATGGCCTTGACCGGAATCGAACCTGGGACCTTTCAGTCCGCAGGCCGATGCTCTATGCACTGAGCCAAACTGGTTTTGGCAGGAGGATTTTTCTTAAACCCAAATCCAAATGCTGCCATTAGTCACATTACATAACTCCTAAGCATTCCTGTCATAAGAATGACAACAGGGTGAGAAGAGTATGCCCAGAAAGCAAAGCACAAAGCAGCATGCACCCTTACCACTTTTGCAATAAATTGGACTGGGCTTTTAGGTAGCAAAGGACCTTTCCTGGCAGCCAATGAGAGCACAGGAAGGGTGGCCCAATCTGTAACAAATACGTGTATGCTGTCACGCCTTGCCTGTTGTTTCCACACTGTTGAAATAGAAGCAGGAAAGCCAAAACTTGTTTGGCTCAGTGGATAGAGCGTCAGCCTGCGGACTCAAGGGTCCCGGGTTCGATTCTGGTCAAGGGCATGTGCCTTGGTTGCAGGCACATCGCCAGTGGAGGGGGTGGTGGTGCAGGGGACAACTGATCGATGTTTCTCTCTTATTGATGTTTCTCTCTCTCTCTATCTCTCTCTCTCTTCCTTCTTCTCTGAAATAAACTATTTATTTATTGATTTATTTATTTTAATTCCCACCCAGCCCTAGCCGCTTTGGATCAGTGGATAGAGCGTCAGCCTGCAAACCAAAAGGTTCTGGGTTTGATTCTGGCCAAGGTCACGTACCTTGGTTGCCGGCTCCTCCCCAGCCTGGAGCCCTGCTCAGGGCGCGTGCAGGAGGCAATCAGTGTGTTGCTGTCATGACGATGCTTCTGTCTCTCCCTCTCTCTCTTCCACCCTTTAAAAATAAATGGGAAACTATCCTTAGGTGAGGATTAACAAAGAAAACAATAATAATTTAATAAATAAAATCCCCACCCATTCTGAGGCACTTAATTCATAGAGACAACCATCCACATACCCCCTCAAAAAATACAAAACAAAAACCTACCCCCGAACTGCGTCCTTCAATCTCACCCCAAAATATTACTATTGCATACAACTTAAGCCTAAAGGATGAGAACTCTGGAGTATACCCAAAGGGTATATTCCGAAGTTCTGATTATCACTCTCAAAACTGTAAATAAACTAGAGGCCTGATGCACGAAATTCGTGCAAGGGGCTCGGCCCTCCCAGCCCCGGCTTCGTCCAAAAGGTCTTCTGGAAGGACATCTGAAAGGTTGTTTGGCTGTTCCGTCTAATTAGCATATTAGCTCTTTATTATATAGGATTGCATTAAAACCAAAAACAGCTAAGTGGGTTTGCATGTAACATTTAGACCAAAAAGCCTTGGAAATTTAGTGTTTTTAAATGGCATGCTATCACCTAGCTCAGTGGTCGGCAAACTGCAGCTCGCAAGCCACATGCGGCTCTTTGGCCCCTTGAGTTTTTGGCAAAGACTAGCTTAGGAGTACCCGAATTAAGTTAATAACAATGTACCTTCCTATAGAGTTTAAGTTTTAAAAAATTGGCTCTCAAAAGAAATTTCATTCGTTGTACTGTTGATATTTGGCTCTGTTGACTAGTGAGTTTGCCGACCACTGGCCTAGCTGGTTTGGCTCAGTGGCTAGAGTATCGGCCTGTGGACTGAAGGGTCCCAGGTTCAATTCCAGCCAAGGGCACATGCCAAGTTATGGACTTGACCCCCAGTAGGAGGCATGCAGGAGCCAGCGACCAATGATTCCCTCTCATCATTGATGTTTCTATTTCTCTCCCCCTCTCACAAATCAATAAAAAATTAAAATAAATAGCATGCTATGCAGGCTTTAGGGAATGGCACTGGCTTGCATATTCATGATTACACACCAAAGAACCATGCTGATTTTATATATTCAAGTTACAGAAAGATGGCTACAAATAAAAAATGGTCCTAGGTAGTCTAGATACCTCTCAGAATAGAACCATAAGTGTGAATTTCAGTGCACACCTGACACATGTAGGTTGGGCCCCACTCCCCTTCAGTCTATCTTTGAAACGACCTTGCACGGAATATATTTATTTATATTGCCGCTGAGCAAATGATCTCTGTAGATCCACTGTCTGGCATAGCCCATAGCCAGGCTAGATGCACTGTCAACTTCAAGTGAACACATCTTGGAACTAAGAACTACCTGTTTCTGCTTTCTAAAGCCTCCTGCCAGGTAGATAAGTTATACCCACTTTATAGGTGAACTGAATCTAAAGCAAAGTGAGGAGTATTGGAATGGCTTTATCATGGATCTAGGGCTTTAGCAACAATTATACCAATGAGCTGATTCCCACCAATAAGTATGAGGCAGATAAAGCAAAGGAGAAATACGCCAATAAATTAGTCACCATAACCCCCCCCCACATAACTTATATAATGTGCAATACATTCCTGACAGTGAAACAAAGACTAGAGTGTGGCTGCATGGGGCAGATCAGTTTGGGTGGAAGAGAAAAGGGATAAAAGGATTCTCATTTTGCCATGGCCTGTGTTGCTCAGTGGTTAGAGCATAGGCCTGCGCACGCAAAGACTGCAGATTTGATTCCCATCAAGGGCAGGTACCTGGGCAGGTTTGATCCCCATCCCCTGTTGGGGGGTGTGCAGGAGGCAACCAATCTATCACATCGATGTGTCTCTCTCTCCCCCTCCCACTCTCTCTCTCTCCCTAAAAATTAAAAGCAGCGGCTCTCTTCCGGTGAGGATATTTTTTCAAAAGAATTTTAATGTTGCAGTTTTAGAGAAGAGTCATGTGTTCTACTCTGATCCCATTCTACTGTGTGTTTTTTTCTCCCGCTATTATGGAAATCTATCAACTAAATGTGGTAGCAAGAGGAATAGGCTAACAAAGGTAGAGTCGCTGTGATCGATAACTTTTATTTCCCTCCAAATTGCAATGGCAGTGCCCGAGGTCCGGCCACGGGCACAGTCACGAGGCTGGTGGGAGTCATCCGACCCCCTGTCCGGAGGGGGAGATGGTTTCCTGAAGCACCAGGTGCAGCAGGTGGTTCTGCTCGGCGCTCAGCAGCGGCCACAGCTCCACCTGCAGCGCCTTGACGGCCTCCGTGTCCTTCTCGTGGGCGGCCATGACCAGGGACTGCAGCAGCAGGAAGAGGTCTTCGGGGAGCTGGCCGCTGCCCTCCTGGCCCTGGCTGTCAAACGCCTCCCAGGAGTACTTCTCCAGCGTGTGGGCGTGCTCGGGGAGCAGCTTGGCGGGCGGCGGCTGCAGGAGCAGCAGCAGCAGCACACGGGACACCTCGCAGCGGACCGCGATGTCCGAGAAGGCGCCCAGCACCGCAGGGGAGGGCGCGGCCGCCGAGCCGGCGATCGGAGGGAGCGGCGCGGCGATCGGGGCGATCGGGGCGGGGGCCGAGCCGGATCCATGCTGGAGGCCTGGCGGCAGCGACTGTACCTGCGGCTGCGGCGGGGGCGGGGGCAGCGGCTGCAGCGGGTGGCTGCCGAGCTCCTGCGCCAGGCGCTGCATGTGGGTGAAGGTGGCCAGGGCGGCGTTGTGGTCTCGGGCCAGCAGCTGGCAGGAGGCGGCGTCTCCGAGCGCCTGCAGCGCGGCCAGGGGCAGCGGCGACAGCTGCAGCTGGGCGGCGCGCTGGAAGTGGCCGGCGGCGGCGGCCGGCTGGCCCAGGGCGCGCAGGGCGGCGGCCAGCTCCAGGCACAGCGCGGCGGCGGCGGCCGGCTGGCCCAGCTCGAGGTGCAGGCGCACGGCGGCGCCCAGGGCGCTGGCGGCCGCCTGCAGGGGCTCCCCGGCGGCGGCGGGACAGGCGAGGCGCTGGCGGGCTTCGAGCTCCTGCTGCAGGAAGAGGCGGGCGGCCTCGGTGAGCGCCAGGGCCTCCCCCGGCCCGTGGAAGAGCTCCTGGTGGCACCGCGCCACCGCCAGCTGGCACCAGGCCGCGTAGGGCAGGCACTCCTGGGCGCGCAGCTCGCGGCCCAGCTGGGCGAACTGCTCGCCGGCCTCTGCCACGTTGGGCTTCCGCAGGAACCGCTTCTTCAGCTTGTTCGACACCTGCCGGTACCTGGCCAGGAAGTCCCCGGTCTCGGGCCCCGGGCCCGCACCGCCACCCAGGCCGCTAGAGGACGCCGCCATGTTCCCAGCCCGAGCGCTTCCGGTCGCGGTGACGCAGCAGGGTGGACCTGCGGGTGCTGGCGCCCGGTTGCAAGGTGCCCTGCGTCCGCCGCACGCAGGCTCCCGCACCTAAGCCACGCGCCCCCTAGTTGCCGTGGTGATATGCAAAATACCGGCGTCCCGGGGCGGGGCCTGGCCTCTGGTGCAAAGAGCATAAACAAATCACGAGGCCTGGGGCCGGGCCTGGCTGCAAACCCTCTGTTGCTAGGTGACCGCTTGTTTACCCAGGTTGCTAAGGGCATCTCTAAAGGAGCAGGCCCAAAACGTGTGATCCTCATTCCGATTTTGCATCTTGCTCCTCGTCTTCCCCTCTGCCCCTGCATCACTCCTCAGTCTACCCGTCAAAGGCTTTGTGGAGTCCATGCCAACCACTCCGCCCAGCCCTCCTTTCTCCACGCGGGTTGACATGGCCCCCTCACCCTATCATGGCCCCCTCACCCTATCATATGGGTTTTTATTTTGAGTTTTTATCTTCTACCACTGAGTATGATACATGGTCTTGAGTCCACCCCAGTGAACACCAGCCTCCTGGGGGCGCTGTCAGGCTCTGACTTGCTCAGAGGCGATGGGGAGGTTTCCATACCCCAGTCCACCCCACCCCAGCCCACCCACCCCAACCTATCCCACCCCAGCCGGCCTCTCCCGCCCTGGACCACCCCTGCACTGTCACCATGAGGGGCTGCTCCTCCCTTGTCATCCCAACTCCGCCCCCGCTCCCAGGGACACACCACCAAGCCCCATCCCTCCAAACCCCCCACACACAGTGACAGAAGCAGGCACATGGGTTTCCTTCAATACTTTTTATTTAAAATAACTTTCAATAACTCTGCCCAAGGCGCCAGCAGGCTCGGGCCGCCTGGGCTGTGAGGGGTGGAGGCCTGGGCCCCCGGGTCATGTTGGGAAGCTACTGCATTCCCGGGCTCACGACGGAGATGGTGATGTTCTCGAAGACGCGGCTGAGCTGCGGGTTGTTGTGGATCGCCAAGTCCAGCAGTTGCGGGGTGATGCGTCTGCAGCCCATCTTCTGGGCCTCGTTGCCCGCCAGCTCCAGGACGGTGGCCGTCAGGTACTGGACGATGGCCGCCAGGTACACGGGCGCGTTGGCGCTAAGGTGGTGGGAGTAGTGGCCCTCCAGCAGGCGGCGCTCCAGCTGGCTCACTGAGAAGGTCAGGTCCGCCCTGGCGGTGCGGCTCCGGTTGCGTCTGCGCCTCTGGTGACCGGAGGGCCCTTCCCGGCTCCTCTGCTCGGACATGGTATCGCTGGGGTGCGCTGTGTCCGACCCGTCTACGCTGCGGTGGGCTGTGGTGCCGTGCCGTGCGGCTCAGGGCGGTCAGGAAGGTACCAGTTAGTCTCAACTGCTCAAAATGGCGAGTACAGCGGTTCCTGCTCTGTCTCCTAGCGACCACGGGCCGGCCCCTCATTGGTCCAGGGACAGGCTGTGTGATACATAAGTTCTATGAGGTCACTGCCTTCCCATTGGCCCTGGCCCGGGCCCGAGCCTGGGCCCGAGCCTGGGCCCGAGCCTGGGCCCGAGCCTTGGCTCGCGGAGAAGGGATGCTGGCAGCTCCCTATGCACTCTTGCTTACAGGACCTTGTCTTTGAGGGAACGCTCTCTGTCCACAACAAATATACAGTAGGTGGCCACTGCCCTGCTCCTAGACCCCAGGCAACTGAATCTGCTTCCTGTCCATAGAGGTTTACCAATTCTGGAAACTTCCTAGAGAAGGAATCATACAATAAATAGGTGGCCTTTTATGTCTGGCTATTTTCACAAAGCTTAAGGTTCTTGTTATGATTCAACCACATGGTAGCATAAGTCAACACTTCATTCCCTATTCGTGGCTGAATAATATTCCATTGTATGGAATAATATTCCATGTTGTGCGTTAGTTCCTCAGTTGATTGGTATTTGGGGAATTTCCACCTTTTGGCTATTGTGAGTAGTACTGCAATCAACATCCTAGTACAGGGTTTCATTTGAGCACCTGTTTTCAGTTCTTTGGGGTTAGCATTAGGGATTTATTTAATGATTCTTAATTTTATTCATTGATCTAATTATCTGTCCTTATGCTAGCACCACATAGGGTTTTTTTCTTTGTTTTTCCCCCCACATAGTTTTGATAATTGGAGCTTTATGCTCTTTTGAAATAGGCAAGTGTAAGTCCTCAAACTTTTTTCCTTTCTCAAGATTATTTTGGCTGTTCAAAGTCTCTTGAAATTCCACTTGAATTTAGCATTGGCTTTTACATTTCTGTAACAAATCATTGGGATTGTGATAGCAATTGCATTTACATCTTAGCAATGTTAAGACTTCCAATTCATGAGTGCTGATATCTTTCCATTTTTTAGGTCATCTTTAATTTCTTCCAGCAATTCTTTATGGTTTTCAGTGCACAAGTCATGCACCTCCTTGGCTAAATTTATTCCTGTGTGTTTTATTTTTTTTATGCTATTTTAAATAGACTTGTTAATTTCATTTTGGATTTTTTTATTGCTAGTTTATAGAAATACAATAGGGGGGTCTTGTATCCTGAAACGTTATTGAATCTATGTATTAACTTTAATAATCTTTTGTGGATTCTTTAGGGATTTCTAATATATAAGATAATGTCATCTGAAAATAGAGATAGTTTTACTTCTTCCTTTCCAGTTTGGATGTATTTTATTTCATTTTCTTATCTTATTATTCTGGCTAGGACTTCCCTTACAACCTTGGATAGAAGCAGTGAAGGCAAACATTGTTGTCTTGTTATGATATTAGGGGGAAAGTTTTTATCTTCTACCACTGAGTATGACTTTAGGTATTAGCTTTAGGTATTTTCTAAACGCCCTCTTTATTTTTTTATTATTATTTTTTAATGATAAGGGAATTCATACTAAATTAGCCTTTTGAGCCCTTTTTGAAGTTTTTCTACATTTTATTTTTATTTATTTATTTTTTAAAATATATTTTATTGACTTTTCACAGAGAGGAAGAGAGAGGGATAGTGAGTTAGAAACTTCGATGAGAGAGAATCATCGACCAGCTGCCTCTTGCACACCCCCTACTGGGGATGTGCCCACAACCAAGGTACATGCCCTTGACCAGATTCGAACCCGGGACCTTTCAGTCCGCAGACCGACGCTCTACCACTGAGCCAAACCGGTGCCGGCTAAATGCCCTCTTTTATGTTGAGGGAATTTATATTGTTGGATTTTTTTGATTTTTTCCCCCTGAAATAATTGAGATGGTCATATGGGTTTTTATTTTTAGTTCACTAATGTGGTGTTGATTAATCACTTTTCTTTTTTTAATAAATCTTTATTGTTCAAATTATTACAATTGTTTCTCCTTTCCTCCCCCCAAAGGTTCCCCTCCCCCCCCACTCCACCTTCTGCCCTTACCTCCCCCCGCCCCCCGGCTGTCCTTATCCATAGGTGTATGATTTTTGTCCAGTCTCTTCCCGTACCTCCCACACAGACACCCCTTTCCCCCTGAGAATTATCAATCCCCTCCCATTCTATGCCCCTGATTCTATTATATTCACTAGTTTATTCTGTTTCTCAGATTTTTAATTCACTTGACTTTTAGATTCACTTGATGATAGATATGTATTTGTTGTTCATGATTTTTATCTTAACTTTTTTCTTCTTTTTCCTCTTTTTAAAGAACACCTTTTAGCATTTCATATAATACTGGTTTGGTGGTGATGTACTCCTTTAGCTTTTTCTTATCTGTGAAGCTTTTTATCTGCCCTTTAATTCTGAATGATAACTTTGCTGGGTAGAGTAATCTTGGTTGTAGGTTCTTGCTATTCATCACTTTGAATATTTCTAGCCACTCCCGTCTGGCCTGCATAGTTTCTGTTGAGAAATCAGCTGATAATCGTATGGGTGCTCCCTTATAGGTAACTGTTTTTCTCTTGCTGCTTGTAAGATTCTCTCTTTGTCTTTTGCTCTTGGCATTTTAATTATGATGTGTCCTGGTGTGGTCCTCTTTGGATTCCTTTTGTTTGGGGTTCTTAATCACTTTTCTTATGTTGAACTACCATTGCATGCCAGTGATAATTCTACCTGGACATGGAATGTAATGTTTATACTATACTCTTGGATTCATTTTTGCTAAAATTCTTATGAGGATTTTGCATCCATATTGGCAAAGAATATTGGTCTGTAATTTTTCTTCTTGTGGTATGTATATATCAGGATTTGATGTCAAGGTAATGCTGGCCTTGTGGGAGAAGCTGTGAAGTTTTCTCTCCTTTTCTATCTTCTGGAAGAGTTTGGAAAAGATTGGCATTAATCTTTCTTTAAATATTTTGTAGAGGAAAGATCCGAGATGGTGTCAGAGTAGATTTATACTCACCTCCTCCAAAAACCAAACTGGAATTACAACTAAAATATAGAACAATTAGCCGAAACCGGTTTGGCTCAATGGATGGAGCGTCAGCTTGGGGACTGAGGGGTCCCGGGTTCGATTCCGGTCGGGGGCATGTGCCTTGGTTGTGGGCATATCCCCAGTGGGGGTGTGTGCAGGAGGCAGCTGATTGATGACTCTCTCTCATTGATGTTTCTAGCTCTCTATCTCTCTCCCTTCCTCTCTGTACAAAATCAATAAAATATATTTTTAAAAAAATAAAATATAGAACAATTAACCCGAGTAACCAACCAAACAATAGCTGAACATAAGTCTTATAACCAAGGATTTACAGAAGAAGCCACTTGAAGACTAGTAGGAAGCACAGAGACTCGAAAAGGCTGGCCCTGTTCTCAGGGGGCAGGCCTGAGAATCTGGAGGGATATCTCAGCAGCAAATATTCTCCCTGAGGAGTGAGAGGTCTCAACCCCATCTTGGGCTTCTCAGCCCACAGCACCAGAGCCAGGAGGAGAGCCCATATGGCATCTAGCTATGGAAATCAGTGGGAATTCTAACGGCCAGGAATTGGCAGAAGCCTGCAAGAAACCCAGGCACCCTCTTAAAGAGCCAGCACACAAAAATCTCATTCACAGCCACACACCCTGGGTTCTGGTGGTGGAGGGCAGAGCAGACTAGAGTCACATGGGGAGAAGCAGGGGTTTGTGGCTTTTGGGAGAGAGCTGAAGGGACAGCCACCAGGATCCCTGTGCTGAGTCCCTCTCCTTTACTCTAGAAGTCATCTTTCTTGGATGGAGTACTCCCTTAGAGCATCAGCCTGGGGAAGTGGTCGGCAAACTCATTAGTCCACAGAGCCAAATAGCGACAGGACAACGATTGAAATTTCTTTGGAGAGCCACATGTTTAAACTTAAACTTCTTCTAACGCCACTTCTTCAAAATAGACTTGCCCAGGCCGTGGTCTTTTGTGGAAGAGGCACATCCAAGAGGCCAAAGAGCCGCATGTGCTCACAAGACGCAGTTTGCCGACCTCGGGCCTAGGGGAATACAATAGCCCCACCCTCTGGACTCACTGTCGCCTTACCCTGCTGAGCTCACACCCTGCTGAAGAATCAACTGCCTGGGCAGGGGTGTAGATGCCAGAAACCAATCATTGTCTCACTAACAGAAAGAGGCTGGTCAACCTTGAAGCTCTGAAAGGTCAGAGCCAACTACTCCCTAGCTAATTGAGACAATGGTAACTAAGGCAACTTTCCCATCTTGTAACCATGTAAATCCTTACTGATATGATAATCTGCTTATTACCTGCCTAAGGGCTATGGGTGTTTCCCAAAGCTGCTTAAAGGTAATGGGTGTATCCCATAGCCCCAATAAAAGGGATAGCAAGGCCAGAGCCTAGAGAGTCTTCCTAACTAGAGGTTGACTCCTGCCTGGCCCCCCATTTGTCCCAAATTAACTCTTTTCTAGTCTCTCTCTTCATTTTAGTGTGCGGCCTCCTTCAGAAACCGGACCCTGAGTGGGCCCTAATCATGCAGGTTGTGTTAAGGGTTCCCACATGTAGAGATTGATTGAATTGGTGGCTCTGGGGACAGGACCTTCCCTCAAGCCTGACTGATGCATCCCCATCATGGGAGATCCACTGGCCCTACCCTCCCAACTCTCAGCAGCCCTGCCCTGCTAGGCTTGAGCTCCTGGCAGAATCGGGAGCACACTGAGTTGTGTGGCTCAAGGACAGGAGCCATTTTCCCCTCTCACACCTGACCTATTGAGCCCTCCCTTCACAGGGCCAAAGCTTGGTCTGTTTCGGCCTGCTAAACGCTGCTGGCCTCGCCCTGACAATTTTGTGAGGCCCTGCCCTTCCACAAAGGTCTGTGGGCACCTGGAGGATGGCAGCTAGACTTGGTATACTCTGAGACATTTGCTGAGTGGCCACAGACCCAGCACTGAACCTGTATCAATCTGGTGGACACTACTTTCCACTACCTGGTGACTCACTGAGTCCCTTCCTCATGAAACTCTAGTACCGCCAGAGATACTTTCAGTGACTGAGCCAAACAGGCTGTCAAGAGGTAAAATCAGGCAGAGGCAGATCTCAGATGCCTGAGCCTTTTACTGATCTTCCCCCTATGGCAGTGGTCGGCAAACTGCAGCTCACGAGCCACATGTGGCTCATGAGCCATGGTTTGCCGCTCTGTTGACTAATGAGTTTGCTGACCACTGATCTAGACTCTCAATTCCAGTAATTATAGTCTGTTGTTGTTCCTTGCGATTAAGCCCCTATCCCAGTGGTTGGCAAACTCATTAGTCAACAGAGTGGCAAACCTCGGCTCACGAGCCGCAGTTTGCCGACCACGGCCCTAATGGAAGCCAGCCTTGGTTCACAGCTTGGACCTTCCCACGCACACTAAGGCCCAATAGAAGCAGCCACAAACTGTAGTTCCAAACAGGTTGCCCAAGGCCAGTCACATGCAGCATCTGGCATTGACCTGAACCAGAGTCCTCCCAAGAGCCGCCAGAGCAAATACACCTGCTTCAAACAGCATCAGAGCAGGATTAGCGCCACAAGTGCCACATCCAAAAGGAGATGTCGACAGGCACCAGGCCCTGCTGAGGCGAACCAGCGCCCGCACAGCACCTCATGCACTATAGTCGTGTTCAGTCTCCACAGTCAGCCAGCCTATGGGTTGACCCCATGCACAGACATGCCAACAGCAATCAAGACTCAGTTACAATAGGCAGTCTCACATAACCCATAGAAGGGACATTCCTGTAGCACCTTGCTTGGGTGATCAGGAAGACTGTGCTGTTAAGCCTCATAAGGCCATCACAGCAAGATTGGGAAACACAACATATCTAACTAACACGGAAACAAATAAAGGGAGCCAAAAATGGGTAGACAAAGAAACATGCCCCGACAGTTATAATAAGATAAAGAAGGAAACTATGTAATGATAAAGGGATCAATTCAACAAGAGGATATAACCCTTGTAAACATTTATGCATCCAACATAGCAGCACCTAAATATATAAAGCAAATCTTGATGGACATAAAGGGAGATGCTGACACTAATACAATCATAGTATGGGATTTTAACAACCCATTGACATCAATGGCTAGAGCTTCCAGACAGAAAATCCACAAGGAAACAGCAGCCTAAATGATGCACTAGATCAGATGGATTTACTTGATATCTTCAAAGCATTTCACCACAAAGCAGCAGAACATACATTCTTTTCAAGTGCACATGGAACATTTTCTAGGATATACCACATTTTAGGACACAAAACAAGTCTCAAGAATAATACAAGAATGAACTGTGTTTCATGTACTCAACTGTAAACCTACTTTTGCCCCACCCTGCATCACACATCAGAGTTATAGTATTATGAAGAATTTTAAAAAATTGGATCCTCTCTCTTTTTTGATGAGCTTGATTAAAGGCTTATCAATCTTGCCCTAGCTGGTTTGGCTCAGTGGTACAACATAGGCCTGTGGACCAAAGAGTCCCGGGTTCGATTGGTCAAGGGCACATAACTCCTCCCGGCTTGGGCCTTGTTAGTGGCCCAAGTCTCAATG
Organism: Nyctalus aviator; assembly: GCA_036971965.1. Lineage (NCBI taxonomy): Eukaryota > Metazoa > Chordata > Mammalia > Chiroptera > Vespertilionidae > Nyctalus > Nyctalus aviator. The sequence goes on from CM072941.1 coordinate 9,284,478, forward strand.
AATTTAAGAAGATTGAAGTCATATCAACACCTTCTCTGACCATAACGGTATGAAACTAGAAATCAATCACAAGAAAAAATGGAAAACACAAACACCTGGAGGCTTAATAGCATGTTACTAAACAATGAATGGGTTAACAATGAGATAAAGGAAGAAATCAAAAGATACCTTGAAATAAATGAAAATGGGAACACAACAACCTAATATTTATGGGACGCAGTGAAAACATTCCTAAGGAGGAAATTCATATCATTACAGGCCTGCCTGAAAAAGCAAGAACATTTTCAAAAAAACATTCTAACCTAACACTTAAACTAAAAGAAACTAGAAAAAGAACAACAATCAAAATCCAAAATGAGTAGAAAAAAAGGGGAAAAAAGTATCAGAGCAGAAATAAACAAAATAGAATCTAAAAAAATCAATGAAACCAAGAGTTGGTTCTTTGAAAAGATGAAACAAGATTGATATTTTTTTTTCCTTAATCCTCACCCGAGGATATTTTTCCATTGATTATTAGAGAGAGTAGAAGAGAGAGAAAGACAGAGAGAAACATTGATGTGAGAGAAACACATTGATTGGTTGCTTCCTGCATGAGCCACTAACAAGGCCCAGGCTGCAGAGGAGATAAGTGCCCTTGACCAATCGAACCTGGGACCCTTCGGTCCACAGGCCTATGTTCTACCACTGAGCCAAACCAGCTAGGGCAAGATTGATAAGCCTTTAATCAAGCTCATCAAAAAAGAGAGAGGATCCAATTTTTTAAAATTCTTCATAATACTATAACTCTGATGTGTGATACAGGGTTGGGCAAAGGTAGATTTACAGTTGAGTACACGAAACACAGTTCATTCTTGTATTATTATTATTATTTATTAAGTATTGTATTATTTCCCATATGAACAACTGTTAACCTACTTTTGCCCCACCTTGTATAACAAGCACATTGATTCCTATTTCAGTGTATTCAAGTACTGTGTTTCCCCGAAAATAAGACATCCTCCAAAAATAAGACCTAGCACATGGAAAGATAAGACATCCCCTGAAAATAAGACCTAGCACAACTTTGGGAGAAAAAATTAATATAAGACACTGTCTTATTTTGGGGGAAACAGGGTAGATACAAAATGCCAGGTATTTTATGAGAGATGATTTTTAACTTTTCTTGCACTGTATGCCATGTTTTCATTCTAGGCCTTTGGAATTGTCTTTACTACCATATTTCTCAAACTGTGTTCCTTTTCCCTTAAATAGGCCATGTGCTTTTCTCTAGAATGTAGGGATGTCAAGGTCCTAAATTTCACATGTTGGATATTAACATTGTTCTCATACATTCATACATATGGAATCATTCACTAATGCCCGGCAGTTCACACATGTACACAGAACCCAGAGTATTTTTTATTTATTTATTTTATTAAATTATTATCTGTGTACATATTTTAACATCAGAGTATTTTTTAAATTTATCAGGTTGCCATTGGTTAGAGCCCACATCCTTGGTAGGCCATTGAGACCAGTGTGGTAAGCTGCCCATTCCCAGTCCTCTTTCCTAGCTGACTCCGCCCTAAGCTAGTGCCTCACCAATTTTATGTTCTGATTCAGTAGATCTAGAATAAGGCCCAAGATAGGACATTTCAGCCAAGACCGGTTTGGCTCAATGGATAGAGCATCGGCTTGGGGACTGACGGGACCAGGGTTCGATTCCGGTCAAGGGCATGTACCTTGGTTACAGGCATATCCCCAGTAGGGGGTGTGCAAGAGGCAGCTGATCGATGACTCTCTCTCATCGATGTTTCTAACTATCTCTCTACAAAATCAATAAAATATATATTTGTAAAAAAAAAAAAAAAAAGATAGGACATTTCTAATTGCTCCCAAGTGACGCTGATGCTACTGGTCTGTGACCCACACTGGATTAGTAAAGCCCCAGATGGTTTCCTCAACATTGGTGAACTTTGTATGGGACCCCAAAATAGACTACTCTACCTGCCCAGACCTCATTTCCCTTATTCCATTCCTCTTCCTGGTATTTTTCTCCTCCTTGTACTCTATCCTAACATCTGTCTAGCCAAACTGGTTTTGACGGTTGGATGTTTTTGAGAAATGCACAAAGGAAAATATGATTGGGAGGAACTGCTCTTTGCTCTGTCTTCACTTTCCATGTACCTGTGCTAATCCCTCTCTACAGGTCTTCTTTGGCAATGTGGATTCATCTGGAATAAAACATAACATGTTTAACCCTCCAATTATCGCTCGGCACATCCGTTTGCACCCAACCCACTACAGCATCCGCAGTACTCTCCGCATGGAATTGATGGGCTGTGATTTAAACAGTAAGTGCCACGTCATCCCGTATCCTTCCATCTCCCAACCATAAATAGAATAATAGTCCTAGCTTTCCAGAGGCTGCGGGTTTTCTCAGCACATAGAACTATTAATGCTAAAACCAGCAGAGTCCTGGGCAAACCCAGGATTTGGTCATTCTTTTTTGTAAAAAATATGTATTTTTGCCAAAACTGGTTTGGCTCAGTGGATAGAGCGTCGGCCTGCGGACTGAAAGGTCCCGGGTTCGATTCCGGTCAAGGGCATGTGCCTTGGTTTCAGGCACATCCCCAATGGGCAGCTGATCAATGATTCTCTCTCATCGGTGTTTCTAGCTCTCTATCCCTCTCTCTTCCTCTCTGTAAAAAATCAATAAAATATATATTTTTTAAATATGTATTTTTATTGATTTCAGAGAGGAAGGGAGAGGGAGAGAGAAACATCAATGATGAGAGAGAATCATTCATCAGCTGCCTCCTGCACACCCCACACTGGGGATCGAGCCCACAACCCTGACCTGGAACCGAACAGTGACCTCCTGGTTCATGAGTCAATGCCCAATCACTGAGCCATGCCAGCTGGGCAGGACTTGGTCATTCTAATCATGGGATTTCCCATAGGAAGCCACCTCCGACACTACTATTAACAAGGCAAATAAGTCAGTCAAAGCTGAGCAGATCTGACCAGAAAAGCGGGGGGGGGGGGGACCAATAACAGAATCAATGCAAAAGTTAATTCCTGGGAAATGAAGTCATGACGACAGTAGTCCTCAAGTGTCAGTGGAGGCAGGCTAGAGCAGTGGTCGGCAAACTCATCAGTCAACAGAGCCAAATATCAACAGGACAACGATTGGAATTTCTTTTGAGAGCCCCATTTTCTAAACTTCAACTTCTTCTAACGCCACTTCTTCAACATAGACTCGCCCAGGCCTTGGTATTCAAGGGGCCAAAGAGCTGCATGTGGCTCGCGAGCCGCAGTTTGCCGACCACGGGGCTAGTGGAGCCAGGGCTGCATCTTGTCCTTGTGCTTACATTCTCCTCTCGTTTCTTTGAGGCTGCAGCATTCCGCTCGGCATGGAAAACAAAGCCATAGCAGACGCACAGATCACCGCCTCCTCCTACTTAGACAATATGTTTGCCACCTGGTCTCCCTCACAAGCCCGACTTCACCTGCAGGGGAGGACGAATGCCTGGAGACCCCGGGTAAGAGGCAGCAATGTCCTACGCACCTGACGCAGAGTGGGAAGGAGCAGTTGGGAAAGAATGAAGAAAGCCCTTGACTGTTTCTGCAGAGGGATTTATGTGACCTGCTTGTTCCGCAAGAGCGTCAAGGAAGGTTGACCGGGGGCAGTAAAAGCCACAGATATGTAGCGGTGCCGTGTGATTTCACACAGCATTCATTGGCGGAAATGACCCCTAACTGGAAACGGAATCTCTGGATGCAGTACCAGGCTAATATGCGTCATAGAATGTTAGCTGACGTGCAGTTTTGCAGAAAGAAATATCAATAATTAGCTCTCTGTGCAGATGTCTCAGCATCTCAAAGAAAAGGGTCACAGTCCGGTAACAGTTCATTGGGCACAGTTCTTTTCCAGAACCACTCAGTCTGTGAGTTTTCAACCCCTGAATAGCTTTTTAGGACGAATGGAGTTGTTTTTTGTGTTGTTTTTTTTAAAATATATTTTATTGATTTTTCACAGATGAAGAGAGCGGGATAGAGAGTTAGAAACATTGATGAGAGAGAACCATCGATCAGCTGCCTCCTGCACACCCCCTACCGGGGATGTGCCAGCAACCAAGGTACATGCCCTTGCCCGGAATCGAACCCGGGACCTTTCAGTCCGCAGGCTGACGCTCTATCCACTGAGCCAAACCGGTCCCGGCAGGATGAATGGAGTTAATGGCATCTGCTCCTTCAGGGGCTTAACATTTTCGTTTTAAATATATTTTTATTGATTTCAGAGGGGAAGGGAGAGGGAGAAGGAGAGGAAGAGGGAGAGAGAAAGAGAGAGAGAAACATCAACGATGAGAGAGAACCATTGATTGGCTGCCTCTTGCAAGCCCCCTACTGAGAATCAAGCATACAACCCAAGCCTTTGCCCTGACAAATGGGAATTGAACCGTGACCTCCTGGTTCATAGGTCGGTGCTCAACTGCTGAGCCACATCAGCTAGGCTGGGGGTTTGGTGAAAAAGAAGATAAAAGACACATAGAGTTGAATTATACATCTCTAAACTTTGCTAAACTTTTTTTTTAAATATATTTTATTGATTTTGTACAGAGAGGAAGGGAGAGAGATAGAGAGTTAGAAACATCGGTGAGAGAGAGTCATCGATCAGCCGCCTCTTGCACCCCCCTACTGGGGATATGCCTGCAACCAAGGTACATGCCCTTGACCAGAATCGAACCCGGGACCTTTCAGTCCCCAAGCCGACACTTTGTCCATTGAGCCAAACCGGTTTCGGCTAAACTTTGCTAAACTTTTAATCCTGTCCAATCTTTATATGGCTCCTATATTCATTCATCAAACATTTATTAAGTATCTATTCAATAGCTGACCCTGGGGATATGAAATGAATCATGAAGAATGATAGCCCTCAGGTTACTTAGGAGTCTAAACAGGGGGACTGACAAAGAGACAGTTAAAATGCAGAGCGTAAGTGCTGTGACATGGTTAAGAAGAAGGAACTCGGGCATTTCTGGGAGCAAATCCTGACCAATGGGAAACTGGTCTAACTAGATTATTCCTCAGGTGAATAGTCCAGATGAGTGGCTGCAAGTGGACTTCCGGAAGACGATGAGAGTCACAGGAATAACCACCCAGGGGGTGAAATCTCTCCTTACCAGCATGTATGTGAAGGAGTTTCTCATCTCCAGCAGTCAAGATGGCCATACCTGGACTCCGTGTCTTCAGAATGGCCAAGTCAAGGTATTCTGCTCTCTTAGAGCTTGACATTTCAGAGCACAACAAGGTTGATAGAGGATCCAACTTTCAGGATAAACTTGACTGAGTATCTGTAGGAATAGGACACCAGGAAAAGCATTTGGGGAGGACACAGTGACTCCACGCAAGGATGTATAATCCCCAGAAAAGGGCAGAGTAGAGCCCAAAGTTGATTTTCCTCAGGGATTTTCATGTCATCCAGGATTGCGGCAAGAATCAGAGGGGTAAAGAATGACAGGTATTTCCCAAATGCTCATCGGTGTCTGCATCCCTTATCAGCAACTTCGATTCCCAGGCCTCATTGACCTTGAACTTTAGTGACCCAGACAGTCTTCCTTTTTTTTTTAAATATATTTTATTGATTTTGTACAGAGAGGAAGAGAGAGGGATAGAGAGTTAGAAACATCGATGAAAGAGAATCATCGATCAGCTGCCTTTTGCACGTCCCCTACCGGGGATGTGCCCGCAACCCAGGTACATGCCCTTGACCAGAATCGAACCCGGGACCTTTCAGTCCGCAGACCGATGCTCTATCCACTGAGCCAAACCGGTTTCGACCAGTCTTCCTTCTTGATGTTGATTTGCTATATACGTCAACACATTATGCTAATTAAAGGACAGGGTATAAAGTCTTGGTATCTCATGAGTTATGAGGGGATGTATAATTCATCTCTGTGTCTTTTTTTAAAATATATTTTATTGATTTTTTATTTATTTTTTTACAGAGAGGAAGGGAAAGGGAGAGAGAGCTTGAAACATCGATGAGAGAGAAACATCGATCAGCTGCCTCATGCACACCCCCTACTGGGGACGTGCCTGCGACCAAGGTACATGACCTTGACCGGAATCGAACCTGGGACCTTTCAGTCTACAGGCTGACGCTCTAGGCACTGAGCCAAACCGGTTTTGGCTCTATGTGTCTTTTATTTTATTTTATTTTTTACCAAGAATGATGTGTCCCTTGCTAATCTTTTTAGTACAGTCTCTTGCCACTTCCTCCTTTGCTCTCTAAGCTCCACCCATACTAATAAACTCCCAGGCCCCTAAAAATTGCATGTTCCTTCTGACAACAGGCTTTTACACATACTGTTCCTTCTACCTGGAACATTTTTTTCTGGGGACTTCTCACTGTCCCTGTCACCCTGCTCATTCTTCAAAAGTCTCAGATAAATACCATCTCCTTCAAGAAGTCCCTGATCTCTCAAAGCTGAATGAAAGACTTAGAGTATAGGTAATATACACTGAGTGACCAGGTTATTATGATCTCTGAACATATAATCATCTGGCCACTCAGTGTAGACTGACCACAGAGTTGGGATTTTAAAATAAGGTTTTTCCATGTGTAAAAACTGCATTGTGGGTAGTTAGAAAGAAGCAGAGGATTTACTAGCCAGAGGCTGGGGGCCACTATCTACTGGTCCCTCGCCATATCAAGATTTGCAAGCTGCCAAAACTGGTTTGGCTCAGTGGATAGAGCATCAGCCTGCGGACTGAAAGGTCCCAGGTTCGATTCCGGCCAAGGGCATGTACCTTGGTTGCAGGCACATGCCCAGTAGGAGGTGTGCAGGAGGCAGCTGATGGATGATTCTCTCTCATCAGTGTTTCTAACTTTCTATCCCTCTCTCTTCCTCTCTGTAAAAAAAATCAATAAAATATATATTAAAAAAAGAAAGAAAAAAAAAGATTTGCAAGCTTTCCCTTATACATAAGTACACTGAGTGGCCAGATGATTATGTGTTCAGAGATCATCATAATGTGGCCATTCAGTGTATATTCTGGAGGATATCCTGGATGAACTTGGAAAACATTATGCCAAGTTAAATAGGCCAGACATAAAAGAAAGAACACATATTGTATGATTCCACGTACATGAGTAGTAGTCAGGGTTCTCCAGAGAAACAGAACCAATAGGATGTGCATGTGTGTGCATGGGTGCATGGGTGCATGGGAGTGTATGTATAAAGAGATTTATTATAAGGAATTGGCCCACGTGATTATGGAGGCTGACAAGTCCCCGGATCTACAGGTAAATCTGGAAGCTGGACACCCAAGAGAGCCAATGGTATAGTTCCCATTCAAGTCTGTAAAATCACTTCTGAAAGGAATATCACACCCTGAGTGATAAAACTGCTAGATCGGAGCATTGGCTTGTTGATAACTTAAAGGAAAGAGATTAAAAGTATGTGGGACTAGAGGCGGCAGATTTTAGAAGGCATTTTGTCCTGGTGTATGGGGATACATATCTTGCAGGCTTTGTGATGAGCAAAAAGAATTCAGACGGTGAAAATTAAGTGTCCTGTAAAAGTAAAAACAAATCACAAGAAACAACCTGGAAACTGGCTTATTAAAGAAATAGGTTGCACTTCACTTTATCAACAGTAGGGGGTACTCATGGACTAAGAAACCTAATAGGTCGCCCAAACCTTTTATAAAACCACCTCTTGATAGGACAAGGAAAAATAAAGAATTTCTCAATGTACGGAAAATGGCAGATGAGGTAAAGGGTATTACTGTTTGTTCTTGCTTTTTCATTCCCTCCTTCCTTGAAAGCTCCATTGACTTTGAGCTTGGCAATAGTATTCATTTTGACTAATGGAATGTCAAATTGACACCACTTCCAAACAGAAGCCTTAAATGTGATTGTGTGTTTGACTCATCTTGTGCCTCTGCCTTCTGCCATAAGATAAAGATATGGAAGAAATGACAAAATTAGGGAATCAATATGCAACTATCAGTATACTATTTAATGCTTGCAGGGAACTTTAATGGATGCCAAAACCATTAGTTAAAAGCCTGATGGGGAACAGAATATTTACATCGTCTCACTGACTGTTGGCTAGGAAAGGAAGACAGCTACCTCTATGACAGACAGATCTGGTGGGTAGCACTTTAACCAAGTGATCAAACTTCATGTCAATAATGGGACAAACTGGTATCATGTGTCCCTTGATGCAGTGTAGTGGCCAAGGATACAACACCTACTTAGTATTCTCACTGAAAATGTTTAACCAAAACCTAATAATGAGAAAACAGTCACACAAGTTTAGAATGTAGGACATTTACAGCACAATGGTGCTGGACTTTTTGAAAAAGGCCAATGTCCCGCCCTAGCTGGTTTGGCTCAGTGGATAGAGCGTCGGCCTGAGGACTGAAGGGTCCCAGGTTCGATGCTGGTCAAGGGCACATGCCTGGGTTGTGGGCTCAATCCCCAGTAGGGGGCGTGCAGGAGGCAGCCAATCAATGATTCTCTCTCATCATTGATGTTGCTATCTCTCTCTCCCTCTCCCTTCCTCTCTGAAACCAATAAAAATATAGTTTTTAAAAATGCAAATGCCCCAAATTTCCAAAGTAAACTTTCCAAATCCAAACAAACAAAGTCAATGTCATGAAGGTAAAAACAAACAAACAGGAGTCTGTTCTAGATTAAAGAACATTCAAAGAGATATGATAAATAAATGAAATGTGAGCTCTTTTATTAAATTCTGGATCGGAAAACTATATGAAGATATCATTGTGATATCAATATTACATTGGTTAGGAATAATAATGTTATCCTGTGGTTATGTATTAGAATGACCTTAGTTTTATTTGGTAAATATATTTTTATTGCTTTCAGAGAGGAAGGGAGAGGGAGAGAGAGATAGAACCATCAGTGATGAGAGAGAATCATTGATTGGCTGCCTCCTGCATGCCCCCTACTAAGGATTGAGCCTGAAACCTGGGCATGTGCCCTGACCAGGAATCGAATTGTCATCTCCTGGTTTGTAGGTCAACACTTGACCACTGAGCCACACTGGCTGGGCAAGAGGTAGTATTTAAACCAAGACCCAAAGATAAAAATGGAGGGATAAGAGCATTCTCAGCACTGGGAACCACATATACAAAGGCTCTCATGATAAAAGGAGTTGGCACTGTCCAGGCACTAAGACAAAAGCCTGCACAGCAGTAAGCAGAGTGCCCTTAATTCTAGATGTCACACCCACTTCTCCTGGCCATGTTGGGAAAACATAATTTTTTTCCCCTGCCGGACAACAAATAAATGCTGCCATTCCTCCTCCAGGTTTTTCAGGGAAATCAAGACTCCATCACACCCGTGGTGAACTCGCTAGAACCACCGCTCCTGACGCGCTACCTGAGAATTCACCCCCAGAGCTGGGTGAACCACATTGCGCTGAGGCTGGAGATTCTGGGCTGCGAGGCGCAGCAGCTGTCCTGAGCAGGACAAGAAGTACAGTATGAGCCCGGCCGGTGTGGGTCAATGGTTGAGCATCGACCTATGAACCAGGAGGTCACAGTTCGATTCCCAGTCAGGGCATACGCCCGGGTTACAGGCTCGGTCCCCCAGTGGGGGGCGTGCAGGAGGTAGCTGATCCTTGATTCTTTCCCATCAGTGGTGTTTCTCTCTCTCTTTCCCTCTCCCTTCCTCTCTGAAATCAATAAAAACATATTTGAAAAACAGAAAAAAAAGTATGAGAACTTTGGCATTTTCAAGAGACTGGTTCTGAGACCTTCCTAAATTCTCCTGATCCAATAAAACCACTCTAACATAGAATTCCCATCATCAAATGTAGTAAAACACAATCGTTTATATAGTATACAATCATAGGGTTGTCTTAAAGGCCCCTCCCACCGCCATTAGCAGGGCACCACTAGCCTCCCAGTTTGGCCTGGACTGTCCCAGTTGAAGCAAAGCCCTTCCCTGTCCCTTTGCCTCTCCCTCCTGGGCCCAGCGCGGTCCCTAACTCCAGTCCAACATGCCTCTCAGACTTGCCTTCTACCCGTGAGCCTGGCCTCTGGGTTACTTTGTGCCCTGCGCTGCCCTTGGGACTATCATTTTTCTGTGTATCGAAAGGATACAGCCCAGTCACTGTGGCTCAGTGCTTGAGTGTCGACCTATGGACCAGGATGTCACGGTTCGATTCCAAGTCAGGGCACATGCCCGGGTTGCAGGCTCGATCCCCAGTGTGAGGTGTGCAGGAGGCCGCTGATCCATGATTCTCATCATTGTTGTTTCTATTTTTAATATGTTTATTGATTTCAGAGAGGAAGGGAGAGGGAGAGATGGAAACATCAATGATGAGAGAGAACCATGGATCTTCTGCCTCCTGCACACCCCATACTAGGGGTTGAGCCTACAACCCGGGCATGTGCCCTTGGCCAGAATTGAACCTGGGACCCTTCAGGCCACAGGCCGATGCTCTATGCACTGAGCCATACCAGCTAAGGCTAAATATATATATAAATAAATGCAGTCTAAGCAGACACTTCCCTGAAGCTTCTCAAAGCACTTGTCATTAAGCCTGCATTTTAGAGGAGTGTTGCATACTACTTAATTCTTAAGTATTTCTGCAGCTGTTGAAAGACTGGTCCGTCCTTCCGTGTAGTCAGGCAGAAAGATATATCTGAGGAAACCCATCTGGAAAGCATTCTCCTCCGGACAAATAGGGCCGCTCCCACAGCCACCACTTCCTCCTCGCTGTAGAAAAACAATGTGTCTAAACTTGGCCGAGACAGGCCTGATGTAAGCATTTCAGATTAGGCTCCGAACATTGAAAGTAAAACTCTCACTTTTTGATTATCCTGGCCAAACATGGAGCAACACATATCTGGGGATCTGATCATCACAACCTTGGAGTTAAAAGGCAAGGCATTTTGACATCCTGCGAAATGGAGATAAGAACGGCTCCGTTCAAGTCTGGTTTTGCCTCTTTAAAAATAGATATACTTGTCTTATGTAGCCATCTTGGGACACTGCGAGTGGCATGTTCTAGCCCAGCCAGCAGGGCTCAGTGGTTGAGCGTTGACCTATGAACCAGGAGGTCACAGTGCAATTCCAGTCAAGGGTACATGCCCGGGTTGTGGGCTCCATCAATAAACAATTATATATATACTAGAAGCCTAGTGCATGAATTTGTGCACTGGTGAGGGGTTCCCTCGGCCTGGCCTGCAGAGATTGGGCTGAAACTGGCTCTCTGACATCCCCTAAGTCAGGTGTCGGCAACCTATGGCTCCAGAGCCGCATGCGGCTCTTTTGAAGCTTTACCGCGGCTCCGACAACTTGCAAGCCTGTGTGAAAATGAAGGTAACGTCTTACAGCCCTGATGTGCTGACACTGCACTGAGGTTCAGGAGCAAAAATCCCATTAACCAGGTAAATTAAATATTTTAATTAGCTAGTAATTTGCAAAAATATATTTTACATTGTTAAGTGAAAAAGTTCTTTTTTTCTTCAGATTGACAGCTAACTGCAAGATCCGGTATATAGCATTAAGGTAAGAAACTATATGCAGTGTTATATTTGTTTTAAATGTCGCAATAGTTTTTCGGCTCCCAGGTTTTTTTTTCCTTCGGAAACGGGTCCAAGTGGCTCTTTATGTCTTAAAGGTTGCAGACTCCTGCCCTAAGTGGTCCTGGGGGCAATTCTTGAGTGTCGCACCCTGGAATCTGGCTCCCTCCTCTCTGGTTCTCAGTACATCACCTGAGAACCGCAACTGCCAAGTCACCACAGCTCGGCAGCTCCTGTGTTGAGTGTCTGGCCCCTGGTGGTCAGTGCACATCATAGCTACCAGTAGATTGGTCGCTTAGGCTTTTATATATATAGATAGTAGCCTGGTGCACGAAATTTGTACGCATTAAAAGGGGAACCCAGAGTCAAGTCACTGCCCACCCACATGCACCTCAAAATCGCATGAGATCCAGACCCGGCCAGTTCCACTCTTGTCAAGCCCCACCAGGCAGAGGGCAGCCTCAGGCCCCTGTCAAGCCTGCTGAGTGGGGAGCACGGCCTGAGGTCCCCTGTCAAACCTAGACAGGCAGGGGGGCTCAGCCTTAGGTCCCCTGGCCCAGTGCCGGGTGGAGGGGGGCACAGCCAGAAGTCCTCTGTCAAGCCCTGAGGTCCCCCAGGCCTGGCTCTGGGACAGGGGAGCAGCCTGAGGTCCCTTAGTCCAGGACCAGAATGGGAAGCACACCTTGAGGTCCCCCATCAAGTGCCCACCAGGCAGGGGTGTGGCCTCATGTCCCCTGGCCTGGCACCAGGGCGGAGGCAAGACCTGATGTCCCCTGTCAAGCCTTGCTGGGTGGGGTATGTGGCCTGAAGTACCCTGTCAAGCCCCACGGGGGTGGGGAAGGGTGTAGCCTCAGGTCCCTGCTGATTGCTTGTTAAGACTCCTTAAGGGCCGAAACCAGTTTGGCTCAGTGGTGTTGGCCTGTGGACTGAAAGGTCCCAGGTTCGATTCTGGTCAAGGGCATGTACCTTGGTTGTGGGCACATCCCCAGGGGTGTGCAGGAGGCAGCTGATCGATGTTTCTCTCTCATCAATGTTTCTAACTCTATCCCTTTCCCTTCCTCTCTCATAAATCAATAAAAAAATTTTTTTTTAAAGACTCCTTAAAGGAACTTTGCCTCAGCTGTGGGTGCAGCCGTCTTTGTGACAGAGTGATGGTCAATTAGCATATTCCCACTTTATTATATGGGATATATAATGTTCTTTTTTATTGATTTCACAGAGGAAGGGAGAGGGAGAGAGAGATAGAAACAACAATGATGAGAGAATCATTGATAGGCTGCCTCTTGTACCCCTTCCCCCCATCAGGGATTGAATCTGCAATCCAGGGATGAGCCCTTGACCAGAATCTAACCTGGGACCCTTCAGTCCACAGGCAGATGCTCTATCCACTGAGCTAAATCAGCTAGGGCTAAAACTAGTGTTCTTTTTTTACTTTTTCTTTTTTTATTATTAATCTTTTTTTTTTTTTAGTATTTTCTCTTTATTTATTTTTTTATTGATTATGGTCTCACATAATTGTCCTTATCCCCCATTCCCATCCCAAACCTCCTACATATGCCCCCAACCCCCTGTTGTCCATGGCCACTGGCTAGGCCCATATGCATGCACACAATAAAACTAGTGTTCTTAAACTGTGCCTCATAGATGGGATTCAAGAGCCCCCAAATCCTGTGGATTAGGTACATTTATGTATGAATGCATATGTGTGTTTTCTGATAAGAGTGTCCAAAGACTTAATAAGATTTTTAAGGGTATGTGGCTTAAACCTGTTAACCGAGTGGGACCTATAAATACGTCAAACATAAACACTATCGGGAACGGGTAGGACATATGAATACATCCTTGAAATATATGTTGCGCCCTGAGAGGGACGGTATATATTTTTTGTAATCTTTTTTTTATTAATATATTTTATTTATTTTCTTACAGAGAGGAAGGGAGAGAGATAGAGAGCTAGAAACATCGATGAGAGAGAAACATCGACCAGCTGCCTCTTGCACATCCCCTACCGGGTATGTGCCCGCAACCAATGTACATGCCCTTGGCCTGAATTGAACCTGGGACCTTTCAGTCCGCAGACCGACGCTCTACCGATGAGCCAAACCAGCTTCGGCTGTCATCTTTATAATTGTTTGTAAAATTTATAATTTTTAATTTGATGTTTCCATTTTTTTGTTGGTATTCTTTTCTATTTGTTTGTAATTTTTGTATTTTCCTTTGTGCTTTATATATAAATAAACGAAAAATATATATATTTCATTTATTTTAATTAAGTATAAATAAAAAAATAATAATATAAAATTACGTCCCCTGGGTGTGACATACTGACACGTCCTAGTGAAAGAGTATGCACCCGTTGTACATTGCCTAATTAAAAAGGAAACTCCCGGGTTAACAGGTTAAAAATATCAGAAAGATGTAGAAATAAAGCTAATTAGTTTTAATTCTAATCAACAAAAAATATTATAGGTTAGGATCACTAATCCTATCTATAAACAGGGGATGTGCTAATTGACCATCACTCCATCACAAAGATGGCTGCATCCACAGCTGAGGCCCAATTCCCATAAAGAGCTTTAATGAGCAATCAGCAGGGACCTGAGGCTATGCCCTCACTTGCCCCCCAGGGGGCTTGACAGGGGACCTCAGGCTGTGCCCCCCACGCAGCAGGGCTTGACAGGGGACCTCAAGGTGCACCCCCCAAGTGCTGGTCTGGGGAACTCAGTCCATGCCCCCACCCCAGCAACAAGCCTGGGAACCTCAGACTGCACCCCCTGCTGGGCGGGGCTTGATGGGAGACCTCAGGCCATGTCCCCCACCCCAGCACTGGGCCAGGGGACCTGAGGATACACCCCCTGCCTGGCTGAGCTTCACAGGGCACCTCAGGCCGTGCCCCCCACCCAGTGGGGCTTGACAGGGGACCTCAAGGTGCACCCCAGTGCTGGGTTGGGGGAACTCAGGCTGCGCCCCCCATCCAGTGGGCTTGATGGGGGACCTGAGGTTGCGCCCCCTCCTGGTGCTGGGCTGGGGGATCTGAGGCTGTAACCCCTGCCTGACAGAGCTTGATGGAGGACCTCAAGCCGTGCCCCCCACCTAGCAGGGCTTGACAGGGGACCTGAGGCCATGTCCCCACCTGGCGGGGCTTGATGGAAGACCTTAGGCTGCACCCCCCATCCAGTGCTGGAGCAGGGAACCTGAGGCTGCACACCCCCGCCTGGCAGAGCTTGATGAGGAACTCAGACCAAATGCCCCATCCAGCAGGGCTTGACAGGGGATCTCAGGCTGTGTCCCCCACCTGGTGGGGCTTGATAGGGGACCTCAAGACACACACCCCACCCTGGTATGGGCTGGGGGACTTCATGCCACGCCCCCATCCTGGTGCTGAGCCAGGGGATCTTAGGCTACACCCCCTGCCCAGCGGAGCTTGACAAGGGTGGGACTGGCTGGGTCTGGATCTAGCCCAATGGGAGCACCCGGGTCTGGATCTCACGTGATTTTGAGGTGCATGTGGGGGGGAAGGGAGACTTGACTCTGGGTCCTGTGGTGAGCCCCAGACTCTGACAGGAGGAAGGTTTTCATATACATTTTACTAATTTTCTTTCATCTCTGACATTTCTATTATAGAGAAAGGGCAAATAGCAATATTAAATCATTTCCTCTAATTAATCCCCTTTTAATGTGCATGAATTTTGTGCACCGGGTCACTAGTATAAGAATAAACTGTGTTTTGTGTACTCACAACTGTAAACTTCCCTTTGCCCCACCCTGCACAATCACAGTCCACAGCTGATCAAAGTGCAAATGGTTTATGGTCCTATAAGATTCTTTTAAG
This sequence comes from Nyctalus aviator, assembly GCA_036971965.1. Lineage (NCBI taxonomy): Eukaryota > Metazoa > Chordata > Mammalia > Chiroptera > Vespertilionidae > Nyctalus > Nyctalus aviator. Next base: position 9,299,860 of record CM072941.1, read on the forward strand.
GTTAAAGGTTAATTTACAGGAATCAATAACTTGTTTTGCTTTATAGCCTGGTAGAGAAGTTAACCCCAAAGGTGATATGGTTTTATTTCTGTAAAAGGTTAAACACTCATGTCTAATTTATTCTTTTTTTTTTTTTTTACGTGTTCCAAAGGGAAATGCTACAGAGTATTTCATCGATTCACCTTAAGAGTTTCGTTAGAGGATATTCAGGGAGCTTTGTGTCACAAAGTGCATTATAAAAGGCAATCACTATTCAAGCTATCTTTGACTAAATCTGAAATAGTGTAATTTAATAATCTGGTTTTGGCATTATTTTCCCATTGTCTATATATACATCTCTATTTCTCAAATGTTGTTGGAACTAGCTTTTTTGTCTTACTGCCGATTTCCTAAACAGTTAAATAACCATTGACACATATAAACAAATGGCCTTTGAGAGTTGTGTTTTACACTTGAAATAAAAGTGTAAATGATGATATTTTTTAAAAGAGAGGCACTGCCCAGTCAGTGTGGCTCAGTGGTTGAGCATCAAACTATGAACCAGGAGGTCATGGTTGGTTCAATTCCCGGTCAGGGCACATGCCCAGATTGTGGGCTCGATCCCCAATGTGGGGCGTGCAGGAGGCAGCCAATCAATGATTCTCTCATCATCGATGTTTCTATCTCTATCTCCCTCACCCTTCCTCTCTGAAATCAATAAAGACATATTTTAAAAAATAAATGACTGAGTTAGAAAACCGTATTAAATTGAACTCACAATAAGAAGTGATATAACCAGCTTCTTTTCCGATGAAATACCAAATGGCGAATGACTCCAGTGCTGCGGGAGGGCCCGGAGGCCCCGGGGACCCCTGGAATAGGAGGTTGTGGCGGCTTCTGAGGAGGATTTGGCAGCAGCATCTGGGGACTGGGTAGTGGCCGGGGTCGGGGCAGGGGCCAAGGCCATGGAGCTCGTGGAGGTAAGTCTGAAGACAAGGAGTGGATCCCTGTCACCAACCTGGGCCGCCTGGTCAAGGACATGAAGATCAAATCCCTAGAGGAAATCTACCTATTCTTCTTGCCCATCAAGGAATCTGAGATCATTGACTTTTTCTTGGGGGCATCCCTCAAGGATGAGGTGTTGAAGATCATGCCTGTGCAAAAGTAGACCCGTGCTGGCCAGAGGACCCGGTTCAAGGCATTTGTCGCCATTGGGGACCACAATGGACATGTTGGTCTGGTGTTAAGTGCTCAAAGGAAGTAGCCACTGCCATCCGCAGAGCCATCATCCTGGCCAAGCTCTCTATTGTGCCCGTGCGGCGAGGCTACTGGGGAAACAAGATCGGCAAGCCCCACACGGTTCCTTGCACGGTGACTGGCAGTTCCTTGCAGGGTTACTGGCCACTGTGGCTCTGTACTGGTGCGTCTCCTCCCTGCCCCCAGGTGTTCGGGCATTGTCTCGGCCCCTGTGCCTAAGAAGTTGCTGATGATGGCTGGTATTGATGACTGCTACACCTTGGCCAAAGGATGCACTGCCACCCTGGGCAACTTCGCCAAGGCGAGTGAATGAGCCCAGACCAAATTAAAATTTAGGGAGCCTTTATTAGCCAGCCGGCCTGCCAGCCAGCCAACCAGCGACAGCTCTGCCTTTCTCCACACAGGGAGCCCAGAGAGCAGCAGTGACCCTTTGTGTAGGACCACTTTTAAGTGCATTAACCACCTCCTGTTCTTGCAGAGCAAGCAACCCAAGACAAAACAGTTTTTCCCAAGCAACGTCAGAGTTGTGCCATTGACGACCATGTTATTCACAGGGTCATCCTGTTCTTCAGAAAGCTGACAGTGCTCTATGAAAGAAGGCCTATGTGCTGGGAAGGGGCCATGAGACCTTATCTCAAGGCCAGGCCTGGTGTCAGCACTGACAACTCTATCTGGGGCATAGTCACGGCTTCTCTGGAAGCATGCTCAAAAATTCCCACTCGCTAACAGCCACCTTTGATGCCACCTCTAAGACCTAAACTATCTCACCCCGGATCTCTGGAAAGAGACTGCTTTCACCAAGTCTATCAGGAATTCACTGACCATCTTATAAAGACACCAAAGTTTCTGTGCAGAGGACCCAGGCTCCAGCTGTGGCCACCACATAATTTTATACAAGAAAAATAAAGTGATGACTTAAGCCTGCTTAAAAAAAAAAGAAGTGATATAACCAAAATAAAATTTTAAAAATTAGAAATAAAGCATTGATCCAGCAGAGCTTATATAGAGGGAGACTGAGAGAGCAATGGGGAATTTCTGTCCAACTGGTATAGTTTCAGTTATGCCACATGAATATGTACTAGAGATCTGCCATACAGCCTAGTTTCTATAGGTAATAAGGTATTGTGCCCTTCAAAATTTGTTAAAAAGATAGATCTCATGTTAAGTGTTCTTACCATGATAAGAAATTGAAAGTCCTGAAGGAAAGATCAAAATGGATGTGATCAAATAAAACAATATAAAAATTTTTATTTGAGATAAAATAATAATCTATATCTTACCTAATAATAGACAAGCATGTAAATTGACTGTACCTTCATTACACCAATAGCCAATCAGAGTGAGTATGCAAATTAACCCAAACCATGGTGGTCAATTTGCATACATAGGCACCCAGCACCTGTGTCCCAGGAACATCCTGGCACTCAGGTCACTGTGAGGTAAGGCCCCATGGGCCCAGAGCAGCCTGGGAAGGGTCTGAGCCAGGAGGCTCCTGGGGAGGGCCAAACCTGCAATCAGAATGAGGTGGCAGGAGTGGAGCCTGTGATTGATCACAAGGAGCTAGGGGTCCGCTCCTCCCCAAGGCTACTGGGCAATGGGCAGGAGTGGAACTTGCGATCAATCGATCAATCGCAGGGAGCTGGAGGCCCTTGCCCAGGCCTAAAGCTTCAGCCAGAGGCTTTAGGCCTGGACAGGGCCCAGCCCGCGGTTGGTGTGAACTATAGAGAAAACACCTTTTCTGACTGCACATTGATTAATTGCTTCCTATATGCCACTGGTAATATTCTTAGTAACTTGGGTAATAAGAATCCAAAAAGGTGATCTAGGGTTTTTCCACCACACTTCTGGAGAAAAAAATGAAGGTCTGCTGCTGGAGGGGCTAAGAAATGTCATATCCTGCCCTAGCCAGTTTGGCTCAGTGGATAATGCCTCGGCCTGCCGACCGCAGGATCTGCATTCGATTCTGATTAAGAGCATGTACCTAAGTTGCAGGCTCCTCCCTGGCTGGGTCCAGGTCAGGGCTCATGCAGGAGGCAACCAATCAAAGTGTTCCGCTCACTTTGATGTTTTCTCTCTTTCCCTTCCTCTTCCACATTCTCTAAAAGTCAATAGAAACATATCCTCAGGTGAGGATTAAAAAAAAAAGAAGAAAGAAAGAAAGAAATATATATCCACCAAAACCGGTTTGGCTCAGTGGATAGAGCTTCGGCCTGCGGACTGAAGGGTCCCAGGTTCGTTTCTGCCCAAGGGCATGTACCTCGGTTTCGGGTTCAGGCACATCCCCAGTGGGGGATGTGCAAGAGGCAGCTGATTGATGTTTTTCTCTCATTGATGTTTCTAACTCTATTCCTCTCTCTTCCTCTGTGAAAAATCAACAAAATATTTTTTAAAAGAAAAAGAAATGCATATCCTATGAAAGGCACATCTTGAAAATGCCTAATGAAAGTTGTCATTTTTTCATGATGAAGGGACTGGAGTCTGTGTTGATGAAAACACCTTGGCGGCTGCAGTGACTGGCAGTGGCTACAGCAGCAGGGTGATGGGGCTGGCGCCTTCCCCTGATCAGCCTGGTTGCCTCCCACAAAGGGAGGCCAGACTGCGGCTTAGGTCCGCTCCCAATGGAGCCATCAGTAGGACATCCCCTGGGAGCTCCCAGTATATGAAAGGGGGCAGGTTGGGCTTAGGGACCACCCACCCCCAGTGCATGAATTTTATGCACCAGGCCCCTAGTATATATATAAAAGCCAAGTGACTGGAGCACCAGAACAACCGGAATGACTGGAATGACTGGACAACCAGTCACTATGATGTGCACTATGGCTGCCCAAATGGCTGGATCAAGGGGAGGCCCCTCCCCCTGAATGATCCCTACCAACCTCCATCAGGAGCAGGATTTGCTGGCCAACTTCCCACAGCCCTTCTTCCCCTCCATCCCCCCCTGGCCTTGCCCAGTCAGCTCCCATAGGGACAGGCTGGCTGGACCCCACCCATGCACGAATTCGTGCACGGGGCCTCTAATAATAATAATAATAATAATAATAAAACAAATTTGAATCTTCAGATCAAATAATTTCTCGTAGTACAAGGAAGGATTAAGGAAAGACCAGAACAGAACATAGCCAAGAAGCAATTGGATTTACACTAGGAATCCTTCAAAACAGCCAGGAATTGGTGGCTTTGGTTCACTTTGGAAATGGGAGCACAGGTGGCATGCTAAATTTTTTGCGAAACTGTTGAATTAGACCAATTTGGACAATCGTTTGATCCTACAGTTTACAATTGTCTCTTCAGTTCCACACAGCAACATGAGTAGAAATTAATTCTCTCGAGAGGTTAGGAGAGAGGATCTAAGAAAAGGGAGGCACTAGGCATGATCAAGAAAAAGATGCTTATTCAGTTAGCATTCTCTCCTTTCTTACCTCACAGACAGGAGTTCCCATACCAGCAGGAGTAATTGACCCTGGTATTCATGAGGAATCAGGGCTGCGGCTACACAATAGGGGCAGCGAGTAATATACTGGGCACGCAAGGGAACAGGGGGTATCTCTTAGGACTAATGCAGCAGTGGGCTTGTGGCTCATCTCATTAACCTCCTTTTATAAGCTTTCTAGAGATTGTGACCAATCAGAATCTTGGAGATGTCATATATGTTTAGGGTATTTCTTGGATCACATGATCTACATCTAGGGGAAATAATGAACAACATAGACTGATGAACAAAAACAGACCCAGAGAAAGAGAAGCAGCGATCAGACTCTCAAACTTCAGAGGGAAAGTAGGGGAGGGTGGGGGTAAGGGGGAGAGATCAACCAAAGGACTTGTGTGCATGCATATGGTCCTAGCCAGTGACCATGGACAACAGGGGGGTGGGGGCATATGTGGGGAGAGGTTTGGGATGGGAATGGAGGGATGAGGACAATTGTGTGATATCATAATCAATAAAAAATTTTAAAATGCATTACCTAATCTGTCATTAATCTCATTTATAATATTTTGCTATATGAAAGCTTTATATTTTTATGCAACACATTTATCAGCATTTTCATTTATGACTTTTTGGTTTTATGACATGCTCAGAGTAGCTTCTTCCACGTTCATTATAAAAACATTCACCCATATTTTATTTCACTATGTATAGGGTTTTACTTTTGTTTAGTCCTTAATCCATCTAGAGTTTGTTTTTGTGCATAGGGCTCTCACTTTAGTGCATCCAAATGGGTGGCCAAGGATGATAATATGGTTTAATAAACCATCTCTCTTTCCTCTACTGATGTAGAATGCCACCATTTTCATCTATTAAAGTTCCATATATACACTATTGTAAACTGTAGTAGCTACCGTGCGGCAAATAAAATATCTTAGAATTCTTCAAGTGTTAAGAGGATACAGCTACTGTAAGGATGGGTTTCAGAATCAACATGGATGTTTATGCATAGACAAAAAAAGATGTCTGTATGCTTCACTGTCAAATGGAGAGAGGCTGGGGGCGGTTCAATTGTAGTAATGATGTCATAAGGAGTGGTAAAATTCTATTTGGAACTCCCGACACGTAAGGCAGAGACTGTTGCCAGCTTCTTCTGTTGTGCTTTGAAGACTGAAGTCAAATTCACTGCTTCTTCGGACCGCTTGTGCTAAGTCAATTTTCAGGTAAGTGGTTTCCCACCTGACGTGGCTGCCTTTGAAACCCTCTCACCTAGCGAATGAGTGTATCAGTTATAAATGTCTTAAGTAACAGAAAGCCCAAATTACAGTGACTCAAATGGGTTATTCTTCTCATACAAGAAGTCTCAAGGTAGGCAAATGTTGGTTTAGTGGTCTGAAGTTGTCAGAGCCAGAATAGATGTCACTTTCTTGACCATTTTCCTCATGTGCATTGCCTCATGGTCACAAGATGGCTGCTCCAACTTCAGCTAACACTTCAACAATAGTCAAGGCAGCATAAAGGAAAAATGGTAGCACCTTCTCTTTGATCAATACAGAAAAAGTCTTCCCAGAAGCTACCCATCAGATTTCTGTTTGTTTCTTTGTCTCCTTGTTTTGGTAGGCTCCCTGTGTTTGTTTCTATGTATTAGGTGGAGCTGCTACATCTCCCAGGCTTGGTTGAGTGGCCTAATGTAGTAGATGTTCTGTAGAGTCCAATGGCACAGCCTCCCCAATCACTCACACTAGGCACTCAAGATGTGTACCCCAGTGTGGGCTGTGTACATCCTCCCTTTTGTAGTTGAGCCTTGATTGTTGTTGGCATGTCAATGGGAGGAACTTACCTCCTCAGGCCAATCAGCTACAAGGACTGGTTGGAACCACAACCACCAACCTCTGACCACCGACCACTGTGGAGGATCAGCTGTGCAGGGCCCCACCCCACACAGAAGGACTTTCTTCAGTGGGGCTCTTGTGCTCACTGAGTCTGCTCCTTAAGCATGTCACTTGTGGAGGTGGTTGGGTGGTAATGCTTGGACATGATCTACTGGGTGCACTGGCTCTGAGGCCTCCTGAGAAGTGCAGGCCAAGGTCAGCCAGTACCTGCGTTCTGCTCAGGACCACCCAGCATGAGCTACAAAGTGATCTGCAAATGGCTGCTATTTCTACTGTGCTTGCAGGTATCCAGTAGAGGCCAGGCTTTGAACAAACGCTGGCTGCTCCTGATGCCAGGGCTGGTGCCACTTAGGAAGAAGTAAGGGACACACTGAGGCCAGAAGCTGCTTGCTTGAGAGATTTTAGGAAATCTGAAGCATGAGCCAAGACAGGCCATTGCTGTGGAAAAGCCACTAGAAACAGCTTAGGTCATTCCAAAATTGGGGTGGGGGGGTGGGGGGGAGACAGCACTTTCCCCAATCACCAGAGTGAGGAAAACAGTGTGAGTCCAGTTAATGGAATCTCTGATGACGGCTCTAGGGAGGAGCGGGGGGGGGGGGGGGAGAGACTCATCAAAGGAACAATGGCCTCTACCAGCACTTCCGTCCAGGAGAAAGCTGCCCCACCAGGTCTTACCCTGATGGCAAACAATTCAGTTCCTCCCCATATGTCTGTGGTGCCTTTCAAGCTCTGCCCAACTCTGGAGCTCAGAGGGAGTGAGTCCTAGTTCAGTGTGTGGTCATTTAAGAGGAACTGCCTGGCCTTAGCTGGTTTGGCTCAGTGGATAGAGCATCGGCCTGCAGACTGGAGGGTCTCACGTTCAATTCCAATCAAGAGCACATGCCTGGGTTACAGACTTGATCCCTAGTAGGGGGCGTGCAGAAGGCAGCAAATCAATGATTCTCTCTCATCCTTGATGTTTTCTATCTCTCCTGTCCTCTCTGAAATCAATAACAAATATATATTAACAAATATATATTAACAAATAATATATATATATTAACAAATATATATTAACAAATAATATAATATATATATAAATATACAAATAATAAATAATATATATTATATAATATAATATATATATAAATATACAAAACAAACCCATCATTTTGTAACTTTTCAGACAAAGCTGCCTTGGAAAGAGCCAGGGAAAAATCCATCCTTCCTTGGCTGAGGGAGCGCAGCTCCGTCGTCCTCGGGAGAGTCCATGGACCTCCAGAAGTTGCTGATTGTTGGATTTCTTCTGTTCTCTCTAAGTTGCTTCTTAGAACCTCTGGTTTCCTCTTCGTCATTTTTAACTTCTTTTGGACTACAAGAGGAGGGAAGATCAGAGCCTAGCTCAAGGGGTTTGTTTGCTGTTAGAATGAATGTTCCTGCCTTCCTAAAACATAACACGCGTGCCTCAGGTCAGGAAATACTGATTTTCTATTTTAAAGTAATGTTCACTTCCTAAAGAAAACACCCACTGTCTCGAGCCTTACCTTAATCAGTAGACTCCCTCTAAAGCTCCTTCTGCTAGTTTCCCTGGCCCCTTCCCCCTTTGGATGCTCCTGGCATTGGTGTCCTCCTCCTTTCTCTTTATGGGACACTCAACTACCCTCACTCAGCCTCCTGCAGAACTCCCAAATATACTGTGGGTGACAACATGTTAGTTATCTATACTAATAAAACGGTAATGTGCTAATTAGACCAGGAGACCTTCCAGACATCCTTCCGGACAAAGCCATGGTGTCGGGGCCAAGGCAGAGGCAGTTAGGGGTGATCAGGCCAGGAGGGGAGGGCAGTTGGGGTTGATCAGGCTGGCAGAGGGGAAGTTGGGAGCAAGCAGGCTGGCAGTGGGGGGCAGTTGGGAGTGAGCAGGCCAGCAAGGGGGGGGGGCAGTTGGGGGCAAGCAGGCCAGTAAGCAAAGTGGTTAGGGGCGATCATTTACATACTTGACTGCTCCTCAATGAAACTCTATGCTCTTTCTGCAGCAAAGGACAAGTCCTGGCTGAATAACATCAGGGATTACGTGTGGGATCTCATCAAAAGCACCCTACCTCGGGCAGCCATTTTGGCCTTTCTTTTGAGCTCCGCAGTAATGGGAATCCTCTGCTGCCTCACGTAAGCTGCTGTGGGATGAGGGGAAGGGAGGAGAAAGGGAACCCGAGCAAGAGACAGGAACATTCAGATTCCACACCAGCCTGCACGTCGGTAACTCAGGAAAAATAAGGAATGTGATTCTGAACCCAAGGTGTGGTGGTTGAGTCCGAGTTCGTTGTTCTTGCAAAACCGAAGAATGGATTTGTGGACAAAAATGGTTAGCGGAAGCAAAGTTTATTGGGAGAAGCCAGTCCTGGGAAAGGTGCAGCTGGGGTTCCAGGAGCAGGCCAGGGTCCAGAGCTTCTGTTCCATGTTGCAATTGGGTGTAGTTCAGCATCCAAGCGAAAAAAAGTCCATGAGTCCATGTTTAGAGTCCCACATGGCCATAAGCCATGAAAGAGAGAGAGAGAGAGAGAGAGAGAGAGAGAGAGAGAGAGAGAGAGAGAGAAAACATGCCTTGCTTGCTCCTGATTGGTTCTTTCAACGAACTCTGCCTTAGTAACATTCTTGTGATTGGTTATACGCCTCACTGCCTTGTGATTGGTTATCTGCAAGCAGAGGGTCTTAGCAGCATCTATACATTTTAAAGCTTAAGTATGCAAGTGCCCTTCTTTCCCCATGCAGCTGCGTTTCTTTAGTAACTTCCGCCAGCTGGGTTCCCCAGGTACTACTTCCTCTAGTACCCACCCCCATGGTTCCCTCATTGTCTAGCCCTTCCATCTCCTCCATTCTGGGAACAAAACTCTGAAAGGCCATTTCCCCCCCTTTCAAAAGTCTCCTCTACTTCCCATTTTTCCTCCAACCTGCTCTGTCCGTTACCAGCCACTTACAGGTGACCTTCAATAACCAGTGTTTGCAACTGATCACTTTTTTTTTTACTAACTTTATTAACTCTTCATCATCCTTCCTTTTGGTTTAGGAACTATACACGGAAAATATATAATTAACCGGTTTTTTTTCAATTGCCTGAAAATTTACCAAAATATTTATGGACATGATCGATTTTCAACCAGTGTGCTGCAAGAGTTTTTAAAACAAGCCATAATAGACTATTCAGTAGGGGCACTGACCTCTTTTCCCTTAAGTTTTCAAATTTAAAAATGACTACAGCCAACACAATAGCTATCCAGTGTGAATGAATCAAAATTATACCTTTTTTTTTTTTTTGTCGGAGAGGCATAAAATTTAATATTATTTGGTGTGCCACAGAATTTTAGTCTTTTGGTCATGCCATGAGATGAAAAAGGTTGAAAATCGCTGCTTTACCTAAGTCACAGGAACCCAAAGAGATTCCTGAAATAATAAACATAGTTAGAAAAGCCTACATTTCATTAATTCAGTTTGGACTTACAAAGGAGATACCTTACTGTCTCTGTCCTGGTTGCTAGAGAAACAGGAAAATAATGACAAAGCTGGGGTGTCAGTGCTATGGTGGGACACAGTCCAGGTGGGGAAACCTATGAAAGTGTGTGATGGGATTATAGAAAGGCTTTGAGTGGTTAAGGGCTGTTCAAACTTTAGAATCTAATAAAGTAGCTGAGGGCAAAGATTAGACTGAGGGTGTGGTGTCTCCACCTATGTCTCCTAAGAACACCAACATGATCACAGGATCAAGAACTATGTCTAAGCCCAGCCAGTGTGGCTCACTGGTTGAGCAACGACCTATGAACCAGGAGGTCACAGTTCAATTCCTGGTCAGGGCTCAATCCCAGTGTGGGATGTGCAGTGTGATGATTCTCTCTCATCACTGATGTTTCTCTCTGCCTCTTCCTTCCTCTGTGAAATATACAGTATATATATATATATATATATATATCCTATATAATAAAAGGCTAATATACAAATCACTGAACAGCAGAACAACCAGTCGCTATGACGCACATTGACCACCAGCAGGCAGATGCTCAATGCAGGAGCTGCCTCCTGGTGGTCAGTACACTCCAATAGAGGGAGTGCTGCTCAGCCAGAAGCCAGTCTCACTGCTGGCGAATGTAGCAGCGGTGGTGGGCGAATGTAGCAGCGGTGGTGGCCTCCATGGCAGCACAAAGGATGTCTGACTGCTGGCTTAGGCCTGCTCCCTGAGGACATCCCCCAAGGGCTCCTGGACTGCAAGAGGGCACAGGCTGGGCTGAGAGACTCCTCTATCCCCCAAGCCTTTTATTATATAGGATATATATATCCTATATAATAAAAGGCTAATATGCAAATAGACGAAACAGCAGAACAACATAACAACAAGTTGCTATGACATGTGCTGACCACCAGGAGCATCATCTGTGGTGGGATGGTGGAGCAGGTGAGCAGGGGTGCCATACCAAGGTGAGGTACCAGTCACTGTCATTGGGGCAAGCCTCTGGTGGTTAATGAAAATTCTTTGCTCCCATGCATAGTGGTCCTTCTTGCACCCACTGCCAGAGCCACTACTCGCACCCACTGCCGGCCCGATTGCCCCTGAGGGCTTCTCCACCTCCCCCTGCTCCTGAGGGGCAATTGGGGTAGCAGCTGCCGCTTGTACCCATTGATGGTGCTGGTCCCACTCTCACCTGTTGCTGTGCTGGCCCCAATCACTCGGCACTATCAGTGAGTGTGAGTGGGGCCGGCACCGTCATCACATGGGAGCTGCTGCGGGAGGAGGGCTGCCAGGAGACAGGGGAGTGGGGTCCATAGTGGGGGGGCCAGGCAGGAGTGTGGAGGATGGGCTTAGACCTGCCCCTCTGCCCACTGCAACCTTTCATTCCACAGTTCTTTTCAAGGTGCACGAATTCGTACACTGGGCCCCTAGTGTGTGTGTGTGTGTGTGTGTGTGTGTGTGTATGAACTATGTCTAGGAAACAACCTTGGGTATAGTTAATGGCACATAGAGCTGGTTGGAGCCAAATAGAAATCAGCTAAGTTTTTGAGAGAAGCTAATTGCTAAAGAAACGATTAACCAAAGCAAAATAAGCTATTCATTGTCTGAGCCTTAAAACAGTATTTGGACACAGGCTTTGAAGGCTCCTAGGAGAGTGTGCTCCCCAACACTGACTTCAGATGCAGCCATAGAGAATAATGGACAGGAAGGGCCCCCCGGGGGATGGGCAATGGGCCATGGAGCTCCTCCTATAAAGCAAGGTGCTGGCTAATCAATGTCCGCCCAGCAGATTCCACGACTAGTACAGAGTGGTGCCTGCTGTGTCTCCCCTTCTTCCTCTTTCCATATAGGAATGCTGATGGTGGCTATCCTCTTCCCGCTCCATCATTGTAGATGGGGCATGGAGATCGGGGGCAGATAACTTGTTTCAGTTCATAGGCCACTTAACCCAGAAGAGCTAGACCCAGACTTGAGAGAAGCAAGCATCACCCAGATACGCTGACTTGGAGCTGGACCAGGTTAAGACTGGATTTGAGTCTTGGAGAAATGTTGTGCCACAGTCAGGTGTTCTGGAAGCGGGCAGTGAGATAAGACTTTGGTACGCAGGGTATTATCAGTGATCAATGCCTGTGGAGGGTAGCGGGGGGCAACGGGGGAGGGAGAAGTTCAACGGCCTTTCAAGTTTAACGAAGCCTTGGTGGACCCCATCAGAGCAGTCCCACCTTAGCCTGAAATAGCTGGACCCGTATAACCACACCTTAATTCGTTAATGGATGTGGGAGGTACAGGCAGCTCTTGACAGCTGAGGCAAACCCTGAAATGGCTAACAGCTAGAAGCTGAGTATTGATTGGCAGCACTCTTGGCAGCTGGAAAAACCAGGTCGTTTCCATGGGGGAGTCTGGGCATCATGGTTCTGTGTGCACTGCAGGGCAGCTGTGTCCTGTGAGTGGATGGAAGGGTGTAACAGGTATTGGTGGTCAGGAAGACAGACTGTGATGGAGACAGGCTATATGTCCACCAGTCCTATTCCTTCCTCACCAATGCAGAGGAAGGCTGCATCTCCCAGTTAAAGAAGCCAGGACTCAAGCTGTTGTAGGTGGAGGGAACAGTGGCAGGTGTCTGACTGGTGGGGTCAGACCAACCCTGGGTTCAGCAACCTTGGCTCTTGGGTCCTGGGTAGGAAAGAATTCAGAGCAGGACCCCACCTGGAAGAGAGCGTTTCTTGGGTAAATGACAGAGGCAGAATATTCAATCCTAGACTAAATGGGCTTAGGAAGCAAGGTATGAAGGTAAAAAAAAAAAAAAAAAAAAAAAAAAGGCCCTTGAAGCTTGGGAATGAGAAACTTAAGGTAACTTGCCTGGGGCAGGGAGGGGGAGGGGGGAGAAGGGAAAGGAAAAGGCCCGAGCTTGCTCCCAGGAGAGAGAGCACACTGGGTCCTCCATCCTAAGGGTTTTTGTTTTGTTTTTTAATTTTTTTATTGTTTATAAAGTATTACATATAGTAGTACATATATCTCCTCCCCCCCGCCATGGACCTTCCCCCAGCCTCCCCTACCCCGTGTGGCATGCCCTCATCCCACCCACCCCCAGTGTCTTGTGTCCATTGGTTGTGCTCATATACATGCATACAAGTCCTTCCGGTTGATCTCTTCTCCCCAGCCCCTCCATCCCCAACATTCCCCAGCCTTCCCACTGTAATTTGACAGTCTGTTTGGTGCTTTTGTGCCTCTGTATCTTTTTATTCATCAGGTTATAATGCTCTTTATTCTCCATAAATTAGTGAGATCATGTGGTATTTTTCTTTCATTGTCTGGCTTATTTCACTTAGCGTAATGCTTTCCAGGTCCATCCATGCTGCAAAACTACGGTACATCCTAAGGGTTGTAAGGGCGCAGATTTTAGGGGCGGTCCCAGGGGAAGATCTCAATAGAACATCCAGCAGTTTTCCAGGCATGTCCTTTCAGGGCTGTGGTCCCCATGACTGATTGGCGGCACCAGGGCGGGGCCGTTTTTCCCTGCAGCTGGTCCTGAGGTCACAGGTTCGGGCGCTTATCTGGGCCAGGAGCTGAAATGCAACTGAGGCAACTGTGTCATCTCCAGGGAGGGAGGGCCAGGGGCTCCAAACCACAGGACCAGCATCTGCCGGGGAGGGAAGGTCATCCTGGGGCGGGGTCCCACCCCACCATGGATTGTCCCGGGCTAGGCACCTGGGCTTTCTGCCCTGGAGACAGTCTGTGGCCAGCTCTGCTCATCTCTGTCTAACTGCCTACAACAAAGTCAAGATATATCTGATTCTGTACCTTAAGTCACGTTACTGAACCGATGGCAGCAGGCCAGCTGCAGGAGAAGCATCTGAAAAATTGGCTAAAATGCACGTCCCGAGGCACTTCTGTGAAGATAAGGCAGGCAGCAGGACCGAGAGAAATACTTTCTCCTTTGAAGTACAGGCTCAGGCTGAGGAGAACACCCAACCAGGCCTCACTGGGAATGAGTGGAAGGCCCCTCAGGGCACTGAAGGCAAGAGGGCAGACCACACAGAGCAAAACCAAAGGAGATAGTGATGAAAACATGGACCAGGAGACTTGGAATGCAGGGTCACTAAAGCCAGTACTACAAGAGATAAATCAAGATTTTCATGAAAGTGAGAGGGAAAATGACAGATACAGGAGACAATGTCTCTGTAGAGGAAAAGCAAAATAATGCAACAGGGGGGAAAATACTTCCAGGTCTAATTTTTTTAAATGTTGCAGAAATAAAGGAAGATTAGAGTCTATCGTAATACTAAGCACATCAAGTCACAGGGGAAATTGGCACTTGCTAAGGTGACCAGACGTCCCGCTTTTGGCGGGACAGTCCCAATTTTTAATAATTTGTTCCGCATCCCACAGCTTCGGGACTTTTTTAAACGACGCAGGACAAATTATTAAAAATCAGGACTTAATCTTTCCAAATATCGGGACTTTTTTTTTAAAACACCATAGGATGTGGGACAAATTGTTAAGAATTGGGACTGTCCCGCCAATTGTGGGACGTCTGTCACCTTACACTTGGCACTGGAGCATGTAGTACACTCTCATAGTACCTGTTGCTTTTTTTTTTTTTTTTCATCTTCACCTGAGGATATTTTTTCCATTGATATTTTTAGGGAGAGTGGAGGTTTGGGAGCAGGAGGAGGGAGAGAGAGAGAGAGAGACAGACAGACAGACAGACAGATATGGATGTGAGAGAGACACGTTGATTGGTTGCCTCCCACATGCACCCCGATGGGGCCTAGGGATTGAGCCTGCAAGCAAGGTACTTGCCCTTGACCAGGAATCCAATCCTCTAACCACTGAGGAAACTGACAAGAGCTGATTTTTGTATTAATTACATTTCACAGCAAGGATTACAAACAGTTTCTCTTTGCTTCTTTTGTGTGTGCGCACTTTTCCCAGAAGTACTAATGTGCAGAGTGCATGGAGCAAGCTCTGTTCCATCTTCCTGCTCCAAAAATACATTTAATATACACTGAGTGATCTCTGGACGCATAATAATCTGGCCACTCAGTGTGTGTGTGTGTGTGTGTGTGTGTGTGTGTGTGTGTGTGTTGTGTGTATCTCCTATATCATAAAAGGCTAATATACAAATAGACTGAACGGCAGCACAACTGGTCGCTATGACACGCACTGACCACCAGGGGACAGACACTTAACGGAGGAGCTGCCTCTGGTGGTCAGTGGGCTCCCACAGGGGGAGTGCCACTCAGCCAGAAGCCAAGCTCATGGCTGGTAAGTACAGTGGAGTGCAGTGGAGGTGGTGGAAACCTCTCCCACCTCCAGGGCAGTGCTAAGGATGTTCAACTGCTGGGCTGAGGGATCTCTCCCCCCCCATGTGCATGAATCTCATGCACTGGGCCTCTAGTATATATATATATATATATATATATATATATATATATATATATATCAGAGATCCAGTGCATAAATTTGTGCATGGTGGGGTCCAGCCAGCCTGGCCAGGGAAAGGAGACATGGGCAGCTGGCCAGCCTGCCTGCTGGTCGAACTTCTGGTCGAGGGGACAATTTGCACATTAGCCTTTTATTCTATAGGATATACACGGAGTGGCCAGATTATTATGTGTTCAGAGATCATAATAATCTGGCCACTCAGTGTATTGCCCTCAGCTAGAGGAAGTGCCAGATAGTAGACTGATAAGAACAAATACTACACTTGATCTGAGCCAAAAGGCCAAGAAGAAATCTCTCTGTGCCTCTTTTTTAAAAAAAAATATATATATATTTTTATTGATTTCAGAGAGGACGAGAGAGAGAGAGAGAGAGAGAGAGAGAGAGAGAGAGAGAGAGAGAGCTCAATGATGAGAGAGAATCATGGATTGGCTGCCCCTGCATGCCCCACACTGGGGATCAAGCCTGCAACCTGGGCATGTGCCCTGACCAGGAATCAGTCTTATGACCTCCTGGTTCATAGGTCAAAGCTCAACCACTGAGCCACACCAGCTGGGCCTAGACATAGTTTTTGATCCTGTGCCTCTGATACACCATTAGCTACAGCTGTAATGAAGGAGTAAGCCAGCTTCTGGTTAGCTGAGGAAATCAACATGGAAGCCTCTGGAACTCCAGTGCCAATCAGGGGGGCTGACAGAAACTACCAAGTATGCAAAGATACATATATAAGGACTTTTTAGTACTGTTTGTAATAGTGAAAAGGTAGAAACAAATGTCCATTGGTTGGTTAAGAAAGCATTGAATATTCATATGAGTGCTGTATAGTAACCAAAACATTGTTGTAGAAGGACAATTACACAGAATCATATTCATGAAACACTGTGGAGTGGAAAAAAACAGGTTATAATAGAAGATCTATAACTTAATCAGATTTGTTATAAAAATCCATATGTACAGGGGGAAAGCCTTTAAGGACCAAATAAAATGATTAGACATGGGTTATCTCCTTGTGGTAGTGAGTAGATGGTTTTAATTATTATTACTACTGTTGTTATTTAATTTTATCTTTAGTTTTGTCCAGCTGCACTTTCTAATCTTTTCGCAACAAACTGTATTGTTCGATCAGTATTTTTTAATTTTTAAAAATATATTTTTATTGATTTCAGAGAAGAATGAAGGAGAGAGAGAGAAACATCAATGATGAGAGAGAACCATTGATCTGCTGCCTCCTACACCTCCTCCCCCTTCCCCCCATTGAGGAACGAGCCCAAAACCTGGGCATGCGCCCTGACTGGGAATCGAATTGTGATCTCCTGGTTCATAGATCAGCGCTCGACCACTAAGCCAAGCTGGCAGGGCGATTAGTTTGTGTTTATTTTTAAAAGATACTTTAACAACAAAAGAAGAAAAACTATATGACCGTACTTCTACCTTCACCTCCAATCCTACCAGAAGCATTTTCTCAAGTCCCCAAAAGCATTTGGTTTATATTAAGAGAAAAGGCTGTCTAATTTCCTATCTTGGAAAAGATGATGTAACTACGAAGTAACTGGGCAGACCAGGAGACTGTCGAGGAGTTTAAACTGTTCAGCATTCATTATTTTCTCTTTTTTCCCCAGCATTCTTGTGCGTGAACCAAACCACTATAATACTAGAAGATTCCATTGAGCAAGCATGGAGTTTAGTTTGCTGGACTTCAAGAAAGTGGAGTGTGCTATTTGCTTATAATATGAATCTATCAATTAAAAAAAACATTAAAAAATAAAATGTCTTTGCACTATTTTTGTCTTATTTTCTTTAAAACATGCAATTGATCGCTTCTCGGCCTTTTGGCTAAGATCAAGCATAAAACATGCGATTGAAAATGGGAATACCCTTATTACCGTCTTGATTATAAAAGTAACACATGCTTGTTGCAATTTTTTTTTCATAAAATACAAAAAGAAGAAAGAGTACCCATAATCCTAGAGCCCAAAAATAAACATTCTTAACATTTTGGTGTGCCTCTTTTCAAATCTTTTTATGCTCATAGTACCAGTTTCCCAAAATTTGTTCTATGAAACAATACTTCTGTTTTAATAAATGTTATGAGACAATTCGAGCTCTGAAGTCAATTAAATTTTTTTAATATATTTTTTATTGATTTCAGAGAGGAAGGGAGAGGGAGAGAAACATCAATGATGAGAGAGAATCACTGATTGGCAGCCTCCTACATGCTCCCCACTGGGGATCAAACCTGCAACTTTGGCATGTGCCCTGACCAGAATCGCACCTGGGACCCTTCAGTCCTCAGGCCGACACTCTATCCACTGAGCAAACCAGCCAGGGCTCAATTAAGTTTTGAGAGATGCTGGATTAACCAAATGTAACCATTCTCCTTTTTATTTTGAATTTATTGGAATGACATCCTATATAATAAAACCCTAATATGCAAATTGACCAAATGGTGGAATGGCTGGTTGCTATGATCCACGCTGACCACTGGGGGACAGACGCTCAATGCAGAAGTTGCCCCCTGATGGTCAGTGTGCTCCCACAGGGGGAGCACCACTCAGCCTGGAAGCTGTACTCATGGCTGGCGAGTGCAGTAGTGGTGGCAGGAGGAGCCTCTTCTGCCTCCATGGAGGTGCTAAGGAGCAGCAAGGAGCAGCGAGTAGGTGGTGATAAGGAGCAAGGGATCCTGGACTGTAAAAGGGATGTCCGACTGCCGGCTTAGGCCCAATACCCTTGGGGATAGGGCGTAAGCCGGCAATTGGACATCCCCTAAAGGGTCCCGGACTGCAAGAGGGTGCAGGCTAGGCTGAGGGACCCCTCCCCCCAGTTCAAGAATTTCATGCACCAGGCCTCTAGTTGGTTAATAAAATTATATAAGTTTCATATGTACACTTCTATAATACATCATCTGTATGTTGTATGGCATCCTCACCACCCCAAGTCAAGTCTCCTTCCATCACCATTTATCCCCCTTTACCCTCTATTTCCCCCCAACCCCTTTCCCTCTGGTAATCACCATACTGCTGTCTATGTCTATGAGGTTCCCCCAACCCTCTCCCCTCTGACAGCTGTCAGTCTGTTCTCTGTATCTGTGAGTCTGTTTTCATGTTGTTTGTTTCTTTGTTGCAGGATCTCTAAAAGCCTTTAAAGGCAAATATGAATCTCCAGGAGAGGGTATAACGTACAGAAATTGGAACACAGGATTGAGAAATGCTGACACGCACACAGTCTCAGAAACTCATTCACATGGATACTTTTTCTTTTACCAAATAGCACACAGTGCATACTATTTTGTAGCTTACTTTTTCTTCACTGTGACATATCATGGATATCTTTCCCTGTCAATAAATGTCTACGTAATTTTGTTCCATATAGTCCCTGGCAGGGAATTGAGCCATGATCTCCTGGTTCATAGGTCAACACTCAACCACTGAGCCACACCAGCTGGGCCATCGTGTCTCTTGGTTGCATTATTTTTAAAAAATATTTTATTGATTTTTTTACAGAGAGGAAGAGAGGGACAGAGAGTCAGAAACATCAATGAGAGCGAAACATCGATCAGCTGCCTCTTGCACACCCCCTACTGGGGATGTGCCCACAACCAAGGTACATGCCCTTGCCTGGAATCAAACCTGGGACCTTTCAGTCTGCAGGCCGATGCTCTATCCACTGAGCCAAGCCATTTTCAGCTTGATTGCATTATTTTATCTTGTGCTTGTTTTACAGTGATGTGCTGTACAAATTTGAAGCCTACGAACAATAGCTGCACCATACAGACTAGGCATGCAGTAGGCTGCACCATCTTGGTTTGTGTATAGGCTCCCTATGATGTTTGCATGACAACGCAACCACCTAACATTTCTCCTCATCCTTCATCAGTGCATGACTGTGTTTAAGGTTTTTCTACATTTTCACTATCTATATCTCTCTATATATATAAAAGGATAACATGCTAAGTGTCCAACCATCTGACTGGTCTCTATGACGTGCACTGACCACCAGGGGGCAAATGCTCAATGCAGGAACTGCCAACCTGCAGTGCCGCACCTTGAGAAAGCCCGATTCCTCGTGGGGCTGCATGATTCTACCTTCAGCCGTGGGTTATGTTGTTGCTGGGGCACTGTGGCCCCCAAATCTGCTTTACTGCACACTTGTGACACCCTGTACGACAGCAACTTTGTTCCAGCAACCCTGTACGACAACACCTCTCAAACTCCAACACCCTCAGGGGATGTCAGAGAGCTGCTTTTGGCCTGATTCCTGCAGGCCAGGCTGAGGGACCCCACCTGCCGGAGGGACACTGCTCACTCTGCAGATGTCCTTTGAGCCACAGCCCCACCCCAGGTGCAGCTGGCCTGGGAGGGACCGCAGGAGGTTGGCTCCAGGGCGTGTCCAGCCCATCTTGCCCAGTCCCATCCTGCTGGCCACCTTCTATTTAATTTCCTTTCAATGTGCACAAATCCATGCACCAGGTCTAGTTATAAATATAATGCAGATAATGGTCTTATAAATTATTCACTGGCTTTTCCCTTTTGCTGTTTTGCGTTTGAAATCATTCACTCAGTGGACACTTATTAAACACCTACTATTCCAGGCAGGTAGCAAAACAGACATTCATCCTGGCTCCCGAGGAGTGCTCCTGCCCCTGCCAGTGGAGGATTCAGATTATTCAAAGGCAACAGCAGGTGTTCCAGGCAGCAGGTGCAGCAGGCACAGGTGCTGGACAGAGAGAGTACCCCTGGTATGTTCAAATAGCAGCAAAGAAATCTGAGTCAGACCGGCTGTCATGGCTCAGTGGTTGAGCAACGACCTATGAACCAGGAGGTCATGGTTTGATTTTTGGTCAGGGCACATGGCCGAGTTGTGAGCTTGATCCCCAGTGTGTGCTATGCAGGAGGCAGCCGATCCATGATTCTCTCTCATCAATGATGTTTCTATCTCTCTCGCCCTCTCCCTTCCTCTCTGAAATCAATTTTTTAAATATATTTTAAAAAACGACAAAAGAGCTGTATTTTTCTGAACATCAAGTTCAAGATTAGTAGCATTTGGGACTCCGCTACACAAACAATTTGATAAGCATCCTTACACACATCTTTATAGTCTTTACTAGGGGCCTAGTGCATGAATTCATGCACCTTGAAAGGAACTGTGGGCCAAGAGGCTGCTCTGGGCACAGGGGTGGGTCTCGGCCCATCATGCATGTCCCCAACCAGCCCCTGTTCCCCTTATGGGAGTGGCCCCACTCTCACCACTACAGCTCCCATGTGCTGATGGTGCTGGCCCCACTCACACCCTCTGACAGCACAGTGATTGGGGCCAGCGTCAACCACAGGTGTGATTGGGGCCCGGCACCGTCAGCGGATGTGAGCAGTGGCTGTTGCCCTAATCGCCCCTCATGAGCAGGGGGAGGTGGAGAAGCCCTCAGGGGCAATCGGGACCAGCTCCAGATGCCAGCAGCAGGTGTGAGCAGGGCCAGTGCTAGCAGCAGGTGCAAGCGCCGGGTGGGACCACATGACGTGTAAGCAAAGCATTTTCAGTAACCACCAGAGGTTCACCCTGATGGCAGCAACTGGTGCCCTGCCTTGGTCTGGCGCCCCTGCTGACTTGCTCCACCATCCCACCGTGGCCGATGCCCACCATGTTCCGCGTGCGCCCCTAGTGGTCCCCACACATCATAGCAACCAGTTGTTTAGTTATTCCACCATTTGGCCTATTTGCATATTAGCCTTTTATTATATAGGATATCTTGTCCAAGTTCCTTAAGTTGCTGAATGTGGAATTGTTGTGTTATAGGCTACTACCATTTTATGTTTTTTTTTAATATTGTTCCACAGAATAGTTGTAACAATTTACACTCCAAGCTCATAACCCTCTCTCCTCCCACTGTCCTGTACATTGTGTTATTTCATCAGTTTTCTTTATATATTTTGCCATTATGTTTGGCAATATATATTTAATTTTGCCTGTATTTTTTAAATTCTTGAGGTACCCCAAGGCTCGATGCCCCAAAATTTTCTAACTTCTTTTTTTTCCAAAATATATTTGTATTGATTTCAGAGAGGAAGGGAGAGGGAGAGGGAGAGAGAGAGAGAGAGGGAGAGAGAGAGAGATCAATGATGTGAGAGAATCATGGATCAGCTGCCTTCTACACACCCCCACTGGAGATCAAGCCTGCAACCTGGGCACGTGCCCTTGACCGGAATCGAACTGTGACCTCCTCGTTCATAGGTCAATGCTCAACCACTGGCTTAACTTCTTTTTTTAAAGTATAGTGTGCCTACAGAAAAGAGCACAGATAATAAGTTTTCAGCTTTAAGAATGATCACAGCCCTGACTAGTTTGGCTCAGTGGATAGAGCATTGGCCTGCGGACTGAAGGGTCCCGGGTTCGATTCTGGTCAAGAGCATGTACCTTGGTTGTGGGCACATCCTCGCTAGGGGATGTGCAGGAGGCAGCTGACTGACGTTTCTCTCTCATCGATGTTTCTATCTCTCTCCCTTCCTCTCTGTAAAAAATCAAATATATATATATATATATATATATATATATATATATATATATGAATGATCACAAAGTAAACAAATTGATTGGCCTCCCCCTTCGCATCACCAGTTCCTCCTCACCCCTAATGTAACCCCTGACCTGTCTTCCAACATAATAGCCTTGCTTGCTTTTATGTATGTAAAACTAAATCATATGTATGTATTCTTCTGTGACTTTCTCCTTTTACTTGCTTTACGTCTTAAGATCCATCATGTTGGTGCTTGCAGTAGTCATTGGCCCGTTTCCATCCATTCTGTGTAGCATCCTATTATATGGTCATTTAAGACCATCAACCATAGGAAGACATGTGTATTGTTTCTGGGTTTTACCTAATTGAAATAAAGCTTCTGTAAATATTATTGCAGGTCTTGTGGGCCACATATGCAAGAATTTCTCTAAAGAATACGCCCAGTGATTGACATGCCGGGTCAAAGGGTCAGTGCACACTCACTTCATTATACAATGCCAGCTTCCCGAAGTGATTGCACCGATTTATACTCCTACCAGCAAGCAGAGGGAGTGTAATGTTCTCATTATCCCACTTCCTTGAGAACATAAATGTCATCCGTTTTTCAATTTTTGACAATCTTATGGATGAGGAGTTGTATCTTATTATTTTTTACTTTCCATTTCCCCTGATAACTGCTGAGATAAAAGGCATTTTTTAAAGGCTTTATTGATTTCAGAGAGCAAGGGAGGCGGGGAGAGAGAGATAGAATCATCAATGATGACAGAATCATTGGTCAGCTGCCTCCTGCACAGCTACTGGTGGTCACAACCCAGATATGTGTCCAGACTGGGAATGGAACCATGACCGCCTGGTTCATGGGTCGATGCTCAACCACTGAGCCATGCAGGCTGGGCAATTAAAGACCTTTTTCATGTATTTATGGATCATTTGTCTTTCTCTTTTTTTAAAAAAAATATATATTTTATTGATTTTTCTTACAGAGAGGAAGGGAGAGAGATAGAGAGCTAGAAACGTCGACGAGAGAGAAACATCAACCAGTTGCCTTTTGCACACCCCCTACCGGGGATGAACCCGCAACCAATGTACATGCCCTTGACAGGAATCGAACCTGGGACCTTTCAGTCCACAGACCGACGCTCTACCACTGAGCCAAACCTGTTTCGACTGTCTTTCTCTTTTATGGAACTACTGTTAATGAATTTTGCCCATTTTTCTCAATTGTAGTTTCACTTATTCCTTATTTATCAGCAGGAATTCTTTATATATTCTGTATACTAATGCTTTGTAGGCTATCGATATGGAAAATACCTTCTCCTAGTTTGAAGATGATGGTTTCACTCTTTTTTAAAAAATATATTTTATTGATTTTTTACAGAGAGGAAGAGAGAGGGGTAGATAGTTAGAAACACTGATGAGAGAGAATCATCGATCAGTTGCCTCTTGCACACCCTCTACTGGGGATGTGCCCACAACCAAGGTACATGCTCTTGACCAGAATCGAACCCAGGACCCTTCAGTCCTCAGGCCAATGCTCTATCCACTGAGCCAAACCGGTTTCGGCTGGTTTCACTCTTGATGTGATGTATTTTGATGCGTGGAGGTACTTGTTTTAATGTAGTCGAATTTGGCAATCATTTTTTTTCCCTGTTAGTGTATTTGATGTTTATTTAAGAAACATCCCCTCCCCACCCCCCCAAAAAAGAAACACTTTTCTACCGCAAAATCATGAAGTCTCCTATATTGTTTTTGTAGTTTTGTCTCTCCTATATAAGTCCTTCATCTACTTGGAATTAATTTTCTTTAATTTTATTTATTTATTTATTTATTTATTTATTTATTTATTTATTTTTATTGTCAAAAGCTATCCTTTTCCACTGCTGAACTTTGAGCTGATGTCTGTGCCTAAGGGTAGTTCTAGGAATTTAAAAACAAGCACATGCTTGCAGTAAATTCCAAGAAGCAATAAATTCCAAGGAGCAAGATGAGCTTCTGAGTACTGAGCACCTTGAACTGGAACTGGCTGACCAGACAAAGGCATGGGGGTGTTGAAAAAAGAGAAGCGGTTTGGCCATCCATCCTCAGAGTCAGCTGACCCGCTTCCCCGGTACTTTTCCACCCTGAGCTTTGCCTCAGTAAAAACTTTTACATTTTGTCCAAGGAGTCACCTTCTCTGAACTTCTTCCGACCAGTCATTTGGATAGAGTGTTTGCCTTCACCTCTAACCAGTCTCAGTTTCTGTTTTGATGATATGGCTCCCAACATGCCCAGTACCACTTAGTGCAAGTCTGTCTTTTCCTTACTATTCTGTAGTCAAGTTACCAAAGGTCTAAATATGCATAAATCTGCACCCTAGCCAGTTTGGCTCAGTGGATAGAGAGTCAGCCCTCAGGCTGAAGGGTTCTGGGTTTGATTCCAGTCAAGGACGCATACCTTGTTTGCAGGCTCTGGTTGGGCATGTGTGGGAGGCAACCAATTGATGTGTCTCTCGCACATCAATGTTTCTCTCCCTCTCCCTCTCCCTTCCATTTTCTCTAAAAAAAAATTAATGGAAAAAAATACACACACACACACACACACACACACACACACACACACACTCTAGAGGCCCGGTGCATGAACTTTGTGCACATGAGCAGGAAGGGGAGTTGTCCCTCAGCCTGGCTTGCACCCTCTCACAATCCAGGTCCCTTTGGGGAATATCCGATTGCCAGTTTAGGCCTGATCCCGCAGGGATTCCAATCAGACATCCCTCTCACAATCCAGGACTGCTGGCTCCTAACAGCTGGCCTGCCTGCCTGCTTGATCACCCCTAACCCCTCTGCCTGCCTGAGTGATCACCCCTAACCACTTTGCCTGCCTGATCACCCCTAACTGCCTCTGCCTCAGCCCCAGCTGCCAAAACTTTGTCCGGAATGACATCCTGAAGGTCATTGGCTGTTTGGTCTAATTAGCATATTAGCTCTTTATTATATAGGATATAGTATGCATAAATCTGCTTCTAAGCTCTCTTCTGTTCCACAGGCCTATTTGTTCATTTTTCTGCCTCTATCAAGCTCTCTTAATTACCATAACTTTATTACAGGTCTTGCTATCAGGAAGGCAGATCTCCCCACCTTGTTCTTCTAGTATGTTTTTGCTCTTCTTGTTTACAATTCCACACATGTTTTTAAATTAGAGTGTCAAGTTTCACACAACATATCTGTTGAGATTTTTATTGCACTTGCATCGAGTCTACAGGCCAGTTTGGGGAGAACTGACATCTTCATAAAACCGAGTTGGATTCCAACAGAGTTTTATAATTCTCTCCATACACTCTGTGTAGACAGATACATTCCTAGGTATTTGATTATTCTGGATGTTGTAATGAATGGTGTTTTTTCAATTATATTGACCGTGTGTTGCTGGTATACAGGAATGCAATTAATTTCTGCATAATGATTCTAACCAGCAACCTTACTAATAGTGCTTACAATTTTAATAATTTATCTGTAGGTTTTCAAATATTCTATAAAGACAATAAATAATTGCAGATAATAAAAATTTTGTTGCTTCTTTCCCAATTTTCATACCTTTATACTTTTAAAAAATATATATATTTTATTGATATTTTACAGAGAGGAAGGGAGAGAGATAGAGAGCTACAAACGTCGATGAGAGAGAAACATAGACCAGCTGCCTCCTGCACAACCCCTATCAGGGATGTGCCCGCAACCAATGTACATGCCCTTGACAGGAATCGAACCTGGGACCTTTCAGTCCGCAGACTGACGCTTTACCACTGAGCCAAACCGTTTTCGGCAATACCTTTATACTTTTGTTGTTGTTTTGTTAATCCTCACCCAAGAATATTTTTTCATTGATTTTTAGGGAGAATGGAAGAGAGGGGGAGAAACACACAGAGAGAAACATCGATGTGAGAGAGACACATCGATTGGGTTGCCTCCCAATTGATTGCCCCCCATATGCTGGGGTTGGGGCTCAATCCCAGGGGAACTTACAGGAGGCAGCCAATCAATGATTCTCTCTCATCATTGATGTTTCTATCTCTCGCTCCCTCTCCCTTCCTCTCTGAAATTAATAAAAATATATTTTAGGGGGGGGAAAAGAAATCGCTTAAAGTTAAATTATCCACTTAAAGTTTGTCAGGCCACCTGGGCAGTATGACTTTCAGCAACTAACCAGTGCAAGGGCCAATCTGTACTTATAAAACTTCGAGGGTGAGATTTTTGTTTTGTTTTGTTGGGTTTTTTTGCCCCTGGTGATAGATTCAATTAGTAGTCCTGCAGAAAACCAGTTAATGGTTGCCAGGAGCATGGGGAGGAGGCTGGGAAATGACTGATGATAGGTGTGGGAATGTTGAAATTGCTCTGAAATTAGATAATGGTAATGGTTGTACAACTCTGTGATTATACTAAAAACACTTGAATTGTTCACTTTATCATGAATATATATTTTATTGCTTTCAAAGAGTAAGGGAGAGGGACAGAGATATAGATACATCAATGATGATAGAATAATATTAAAAAAAAAAAAAAAGAAAGAAAGAAGCATCAATGCTGAGAGATAATCATTGACTGGCTGCTTCCTGCACACCTCACACTGGGGATCGAGCCCACAACCCGGGCATGTGCCCTGATCGGGAATTGAACTAAGACCTCCTGGTTCATATGTCGACACTTAACCACTGAGCCACACCAGCTGGGCATGAGTTATTCACTTTAAATGGGTGGATTTTAGGGAAAGAGAGACAGACAGAAACTAATCTTAAGGATTGATATCAATCACTGTAGTTACTTAACATATAACTGGAACATTGGACCCAATTTATACCCCTCGAACTCAGTCTGAGGAGGCTCTGACTCCTAACGCCTTCTGGACTCTGGACTCGGCACTGAACTGTGATTTGTGGGATTTGACTCCCCACTGACAGCAAAGACCAAAGGAACCCAACTCAAAGGTATGAGGAAATTAACACACAGCTGGGTGAACTTTGACCAGTGAGGAAGATGAAGTCAAAACCTGCTGGCAAATCAATTCCTGTTCCCTTCCTTGACAGTTTTGCTTCAAGCTTTGTTTTCCTAGGAACCCAGAAACCGATCTTCTAGTTATAAAATCTTGTCTCTGATCAGTCCCCAAAGGAGGCCTGCTTCATGGGGAGGTGGGGGAAATGGAGAAAGATTTTGCTCGGGAGAAGAAGCAAAGCCATGCGTTCTACGGGTTCTCTTTTGGGACAAACAAGGCAACTCTGGTTCTGAATATTTTGTATGCGCATAGAGGAAGGCTTGGAAAGTTACTCCCCAAATTGGAGAAGGTACGAAGGAAGGGTTTTTCTGTATTTTATATATTCATGTATCTCTGATTTGTTTTCTTCTTGTTTCATTAATATTTCACTGTGTTAACACACCAAAGTTAGTGGGCATTTGAGTTGTTTTTGCTATTAACAAAAGTATATCTATGAACTTTGGTGTACATGGTCCCTGTGCTACATATTTACGAATTTCTCTTGGGCTCAGCTGGCATGGCTCAGTGGTTGAGAATTGACCTATGAACCAGAAGGTCATGGGTTCAGTTCTTGGGTCAGGGCACATGCTAGGGTTGAGGGCTCAACCCCAAGGGTGGAGCATGCAGGAGGCAGCCAATCCATGATTCTCTCTCATCATTGAAATGTCTCTCTCTCTCTCCCTCTCCCTCTCCCTTCCTCTCAAATAAATAAAAATATATTTTTTAAAAAAAGAATTTATCTTGGAAGGTACATGCATGTTAAATTTTAAAAGATAATGGGGAACTCTTTTCCTGTTAAGTTGTAATTTTTTAAAAATATTTTTATTCTTTGAAACCGGTTTGGCTCAGTGGTAGAGCATCGGCCTGCGGACTGAAAGGTCCCAGGTTTGATTCTGGTCAAGGGCATGTACCTTGGTTGCGGGCACATCCCCAGTAGGGGGTGTGCAGGAGGCAGCTGGTTGATGTTTCTCTCTCATCGATGTTTCTAACTCTATCATTCTCCCTTCCTCTCTATAAAAAAATCAATAAAAATATATTTTAAAAATCAGTGGGAAAATGTCCTCAAGTAAGGATTAAAAATAATAAAATAAAATGCTACCTCTATCATACACCACCAATTTACACATGCTGTGTTCTCTATCCATTTGCTCAGTCTATACCTGCACCAATAACCAATATCACATTCCTAATTTTGAGATCTCTCTCTCTCTCTCTCTCTCTCTCTCTCTCTCTCTCTCTCTCTCTCCCTTTTCCTCTCTCCTTCTGTAGTCCCTTAGGGCAATCTTGGGGAAGGGAGCCATCAATCATGTGAACTCAGGTTCTTAGCAGACAAAAGTGGGTGATCTGGCTTCAAACTCTTTTTAAAAATATATATTTATTTCATTGATTTTTTTTTTATAGAGAGGGATAGAGAGTTAGAAACATTGATGAGAGAGAATCATCGATCAACTGCCTCCTGCACATCTCCTACTGATGATGTGCCCGCAACCAAGGTACATGCCCTTGACAGGAATCGAACCTGGGATCGTTCAGTCGTTAGGAAGCTATGAAATCCTGCTGGAATGTAGTCTCCTTTAGCTTCCGCTGGCCTCTCAAAAATGTGGCGCCATCCTCACAAGGTGTGGCCCATTCAGGTAAAAACCAGTTTGCTTCAGGAGCCAGCGGGTCTTGGATCATTGGACAGCAAAGTCTACGCGCCTCCCCGGCCAGCACTGCACAGCAATGCAAATGACAGAGTACCTCCAGGCATTTTCGCATCGTCCTTTACCCACATCCATTTGTGGGGAGAGCCTGGAGTCCAGAGGGAGGCAGTGGAAGCCCCGAGACGCTTTCTGATCTCCCAGGAATTTGGCCAGGGAATGAATGGGTCTTGTGCTCAATCAAAAATTAAGTGAGCCGAAACCGGTTTGGCTAAGTGGATAGAGTGTCGGCCTACGGACTGAAAGGTCCCAGGTTCCATTCCGATCAAGGGCATGTACATTGGTTGCGAGCACATCCCCAATGGGGGGAGGGGGCGTGCAGGAGGCAGCTGATCGATGTTTCTCTCTCATCGATGTTTCTAACTCTCTTCCTCTCTGTAAAAAATCAATAAAATCTATTTTTTAAAAAATTAAATGAATGGGGGTCCCTGGACTGTTTGGCACCGTTTTTCTTCCTCCCAGCCCCTGGGGAATTTAGCCGCAGGGGCCTTGAGGGGAGCAGCGCCTCCTGGTGGCGCTGGGGAGCCGGCGCAGAGCGCCGCGGGGGGCGGGCGTGGGCGGGGCGAGGGCGGCGGGGGGCGGGGCTCCGCGGGGGTGGAGACTGGCCCAGTCGCGCCGCCTCCGCCGCCTCTGCCGCCCTCGCCCCGCAGGCACGGATCCCTTGCACAGCAGCCTCGCTCCGACCCCAGATCTCCGGCGTCCCCGTGTCTTGGCGTCCGGGCTCCCGCAAGATGACGCTCAAGGCGAGCGGGGGCGAGGGCGGGGGCAGCATGCGCACCGCGCTCTCCGACCTCTACCTGGAGCACTTGCTGCAGAAGCGCAGCCGGCCCGAGGTGAGCGGGCCCCGTGGGTGCCCGGGGCGCGGGGTGCCGAGCCAGCGATCGGCCGCGCTGCCCGCTGCGGGACCTCCTCCGGCTGCGGCCCTGGCCCCGGGGGGCCTGCCCTGGGGGCGGGGGGGGGAGTCCTCTCTCCGGGGTGAAGGCCGCGGCGGGAGGCAGCGTGTGCTGAGTTTTGGGTGCGATGGGCGGTTGCCCTGGTCAGCCCTTCTGGGTGGGAATCAGCTGAGGCCAAGGCCTGGACAGAGTGCTTTTTAAGGTCAAGGAAAACTTCTTCGTGGACGGAAGTCAGGGGAACAGAAAGACTGGAGGAGCAGATCCAAGAGGTCTGATTCGTTGGTGTTGAAATGCTTGTGTCTGGTCAGCAGAAAGGGTTGTAAAAGCCAGCTCTAAAGTGCTCACTCACCGGCCCTCTGCATGGAGCAGGATCCCCTGTGTTAGTGTGTGCCTGTGTGTGTGTGTGAGAGAGAGAGAGTAGACCAGGAATGCAAAGATCTCAGAGGTAATTCCGCCCTCGGGGTCCCTGCAATGACCTGTAAGCGCCTGCCTGCGAGCCTCTGTCCTCAAAGATGCCCACAGGGGCCGGTGACCATTTTCTTAAGAATTCCTCAGGATTCTGGGTGTGAGTGGGGTGTCTCCCTCAGCGGTGCTGTTATCAGAAAGCTCATTCCTTCGCTCATCTGACTCATCAGCCACAGGACACATCATGGTGGCCAGGTACCACGGAATGTAGAGGGAGGGAAAGAGAGAGGGAGGGAGGGAGAGACCGAGAGAGTGAAGGAGGAGAGGGGGAGAGGGAGAATCCAGCTGTGGGCAGCCCTTTTCTGCCTGGTTCCTTTCCCTCCACATAAGCTGAGCCCCTCTCTAACTCCGTGACCAGGCCGTGTGTACATCTGATGGGCAGGTGGGGAGATGGTCCGCCCGTTTGCAAACAGGCCCCACGACTGCCAGCGTTATGCGGTGGGTGCACCGTCTGAATAGACAGCAGTTTTTGTGGGGCTGTGAGTTTATCCTCAGATATCGGATACAGTCTGAGGGTCCGCACAGTTGTCCTGTTGTTATTAAACAATTTGAAAAGCTGAAATAAGAAGAGGTACTGCATCCCTGAGTGACATCGTATCCAGATCTGCCAAGGTGTGGGCATCAGAGGGAGAATCTCTAAGTGGTGACGGGTCGGGCTTCACCCCACCAACCTGCTCTTTTCTCTCTCTTTTGTTTTTTCTTTTTAATATGTTTTTATTGATTTCAGAGAGGAAGAAAGAGGGAGAGAGAGAGAAACATCAATGATGAGAGAGAATCATGGATCGGCTGCCTCCTGCACGCCCCACACTGGGGATCTAACCCGCAACCCAGGCACGTGCCCTGACCGGGAATTGAACAGTGAGATTGACGCTTAACTACTGACCCAAGGCGGCTGGGCTGATTCTTATTTCTTGAGTTTTGCCTTCCTTTTCGGGGCCCTTACAGGTCTTCATTGCCAACACCAGGCTGTGCCTCGTGCCTGCTGTGTGGTCTTGAGCTGCTGAAGCGCTCTGTGCCTCTGGTTTCTCTTCTCTGTACAATGGCCCTGCCTGGGGGGGTCCATTTGATGCTTTCCTGAGATAATGCTTGTCGGCACTTCAAGCATCACTGGAACATCCAACATCTCTCTAAGAGCCGCCCATCCAGGGGCAGGCATCCCGTGTGCCTATCCTGGCAAGACTCAAAACCCAAAGTTTTACTTCTGACCGTAGTCCACATTGAATATTGAAAAAGTGGCCCTCGCTGGTTTGGCTCAGTGGGTAGAGCGTCGGCCTGCGGACTGAAAGGTCCCAGGTTCGATTCTGGTCAAGGGCATGTACATTGGTTGCGGGCACATCCCCCGTGGGGGGTGTGCAGGATGCAGCTGGTCGATGATTCTCTCTCATCGACGTTTCTGACTCTCTATCTCTCTCCCTTCCTCTCTGTAAAATATCAATAAAATATATATATATTTTTTAAAAAGGGGTCCTAGGTTCGATTCCAGTCAAGGGAGGCAGCTTATCAATGATTCTCTCTCATCATTGATGTTTCTATCTCTGCCTCTCCCTTCCTCTCTAAAGTCAATAAAATATATTTTTTAAAAAGAAATATCTAGATTCTCGCCTTTAAAAATATACACTGAGTGGCCAGATTACTATAATCTCTGAACACATAATAATCTGGCCACTCAGTGTATATCCTATATCAGTGGTTGGCAAACTCACTAGTCAACAGAGCCAAATATCAACAGTACAACGATTGAAATTTCTTTTGAGAGCCAAATTTTTAAACTTAAACTTCTTCTAATGCCACTTCTTCAAAATAGACTTGCCCAGGCCGTGGTATTTTGTGGAAGAGCCACACTCAAGGGGCCAAAGAGCTGCATGTGGCTCACGAGCTGCAGTTTGTTGACCACGGTCCTATATAACAAAGGGCTAATATGCAAATTTCCCCTCAACCAGGAGATCAACCAACTACCCATGTCCCCTCCCCTGGCCAGGCTGGCCAGACCCCACCCATACACAAATTCATACACCAGGTCTCTTATATATATATATATATATATATATATATATATATATATATATAACTGAGTGGCCAGATTATTATAGATCATAATAATCTGGCCACTCAGTGGTATGTGGTATATTGAAAAAGTGTCAAATTATAATTTTGCAATAAGTTTGAACTGTAACCTGTCTCCCATTAAGTATATAGTTCCTTCCTTAGAGAAACTAATTTTATAAGCTCTCCCTGGCCTTAATTCTTTTGTAAAAAAAAAATATTTTTATTGGTTTCAGAGCGGAAGGGAGAGGGCAAGAGAGATAGAGACATCAATGATGAGAGAGAATCGATCAGCTGCCCTCTCTGCAGCCCCACACTGGGGATCAAGCCCACAACCTGGACATGTGCCCTGACCCAGAATAGAACTGAGACCTCCTGGTACATAGGTTTAACCATTGAGCCACACCAGCTGGGCTGGCCTTATTCTTTACATAGTACCCATTAGTACACATAAAATTGATTGTAAAATTCCTACTCCTGCTTTTCTTTTTAGTCTGATTTGAAGCAGCACTTTTCCCATGACCTGGCATTGAGTAGGTTGAGAATCCCTAAAAATTCCCTTGGGCCTATCCCACATTAAAAAAAAAAAATGAATGAATGAACAGGCCTGGCCAGTTTTCTCAGTGGTTAGAACATCAACTCACGGATTGAAGAGTCTCGGGTTTGATTTCAATCAAGGGCACAGGTGTCAGTTGGGGCTCGACCCCTGGCACTGGTCAGGCAGGTACAGGAGGCAACCAATCAGTGTGTGTCTCTCACATCGATGTTTCTCTCTGTCTCTCCTCCTCCCTCCCACTCCTCCTCCCTCCCACTCTCTCAAAACCAGTAGAAAAAAAAATATCCTCGGGTGAGGACTAACCAAAAAGAAAAAAAAAGAACTGACAAATAAGTCAGGCCTAGGTGAGTTTCCTCTAAGAAGACCTGTCTGTTGCTTCTTAGGCCAGTGGTCGGCAAACTGCGGCTCATGAGCCACATGGCGGCTCTCGAGCCTCAGTTTGCCGCTCTGTTACTAATGAGTTTGCCGACCACTGCCCTAGACTCTCGATTCCAATAATTAGAGGCTGTTGTTGTTCCCTGTGATTAAGCTCCTATCCCAGTGGTCAGCAAACTCAGTCAACAAAACGGCTGAAGAGCCGCATGTGGCTCACGAGCTGCCGTTTGCCGACCACTGTCTTAGGCCATCACATGCAGCATCACTCCACACCGGTCATCGTTCACTCTGGCCCTACTATGTGCAGGCCTGGTGCTGCGGCTACGTGTAAATAAGTGAGGACACAGAGGCAGGTGTGGGGTGCTGTGAAGCTGCTGGAGCCCGAGTTCTTTTCACAGAAAGCAAAATAGAAAAGAAAGTGTAGCTCAGCCCACGTGACTCAGGGGTTGAGCATTGACCTATGAACCAGGAGGTCACGGATCGATTCCCAGTCAAGGGCACATGCCCGGGTTGCGGGCTCCATCCCCAGTGCAGGAGGCAGCCTATCAATGATTCTCTCTCATCATTGATGTTTCCCTCTCCCTTTCCCTTCCTCTCTGAAATCAATAAAAACTTAAAAAAAAAACACAAGAAAGAAAAGAAAGTGATATTTTCCAATTATTTAGACGTCTCCCCACTTTCCCAGCACACGGTGCGACTGCTTTCCTTCTGGGAACTTGGTGACTGCCTTTCACAACTAAAGAGTCTTCCCTGATCAGTTTGGCTCAGTGGATAGAGCCTCGGCCTACGGACTCAAGGGTCCCAGGTTCGATTCCAGTCAAGGGCATGTACCTCGGTTGCGGGCACATCCCCAGTAGGGGGTGTGCAGGAGGCAGCTGATCGATGTTTCTCCCTCATCGATGTTTCTGACTGTCTATCCCTCTCCCTTCCTCTCTGTAAAAACAAAAACAAAAACAAAAAACAAAAAAAACACACTAAAGAGTCTGGTGTCCCTGTGACCACTCGGAGGCCGAGTGTATTAAAATGCTATCATGCACGTTCTAGTCAATATTTTAAATGAGAGAAGATAACCTTTTCTAATTCATTTGTTCTCTCACAGTGAATTCGATTTCCTGGGTCAAGACCAATTCCCTGAAGCCGGGGTCCGTCTGACCTTGGCGTTGTTGACATTTGGAGTCTGGCCATGCTTTGTTGGGAAAACTAATACCTGCCCCGCTCACCCACTTACGACAACAAAAATGTCTGGAGACATTGCCTAATGTGCCCTGGAGCAAGCGAGACAAACTCAGTTGACATTTCATTGATGTAGGGATTTTCCCTGAGCAGTGACTGGCTCAAAATTTCAGGGTTGCTAAGAAAAGAGGGCTCTGGCCAAAACCGGTTTGGCTCAGTGTTAGAGCGTCGGTCTGTGGACTGAAAGGTCCCAGGTTCAATTCCGCTCAAGGGCATGTGCCTTGGTTGTGGGCACATCCCCAATAGGGGGTGTGCAAGAGGCGGCTGGTCGATGTTTCTCTCTCGTCGACGTTTCTAGCTCTCTATCTCTCTCCCTTCCTCTCTGTAAAAAATCAATAAAATATATTTTAAAAAAGAAAAGAGGGTTCTGGGTGTGGGGCATAGAAAGGCGAGAGTGGACGAATTTCCAAAAGCTCTGGGAGAGGGAAGTGACCTGGGGGTAGGGGGTGGGGTAGGTGGGGATTGGACAGGAAGAAAAGCTCTGAATTACGGAACCAGAACACAACTTTCGTAACATGGAATTTTTTTTTTCTGATTCTTCACTTTTTTTCTCTCTCTTTTTAAAAATATATTTTATTGACTTTTTACAGAGAGGAAGGGAAAGGGAGAGAGTGTTAGAAACATCGATGAGAGAGAAAACATCGATCAGCTGCCTCCTGCACACCTCCTACTGGGGATGTGTCCGCAACCAAGGTACATGCCCTTGACCGGAATCGAACCTGGGACCCTTCAGTCTGCAGGCCGATGCTCTATCCACTGAGCCAAACCGGTTAGGGCTTCACTTTTTCTTTTTCCTTCATATAAAGAAATATACAGGAAGAAAATACATATGTATGTTTTTGCTCAAAAGTCACCTTTCCTGCAATGCCTCTTCTGGACACCCTACTTAATATGTTTTGTTGTTTTTAATTTATTTCAGAAAGAGGAAGGGAGAAGGAGAGAGAGAAGCTCGATGATGAGAGAGAATCGTCGATCAGCTGCCTCCTACATGCCCCCTTCTGGGGATCGAGCCTGAAACCTGGGCGTGTGTCCTGACCAGGAATGGAACAGTGACCTCCTGGTTCACAGCTCAACAACCACTGAGCCACACCGGTTGGGCTGGACACCCTACTTAAAATTGCAAACCCCCTTGCCTCACTTCTGCCTGATTTTCCTCCATAGCATATATCATCTTTGATATTCCATCTAATCAGCCCACGGACCCAAGGGCCCCAGGTTCGATTCCAGTCAAGGGCACATGCCCGGGTTGCAGGCTCGATCCCCAGTAGGAGGCGTGCAGGAGGCAGCCGATCCATGATTCTCTCGCATCATGGATGTTCTGTCTCCCTCTCCCTCTGACTGTGTAGTCATTGAATCTGCCCACTGCAACGCCCACTTTGTGAGTATGGGGTCTTGTCTCCTACTCATTGCTCTATCCCAGACACCTGCATGTACCTCTGTCAGGTGAGCAGTGATCCTCTCACGGGCTCAGCTTGCCCAAGTTGTGTGGAGAAGCCCTCCTAACGCTTGGACTCCAGGTGAGGAGATGACGGGAGCAGAGTGCCCTGCAGCTCCAATAGACATGAACTTCCATCCACACTAAGGTGACCAGACGTCCCGCTTTTGGCGGGACAGTCCCGATTTCCAACAGTCTGTCCCGCGTCCCGCCAAAAGCGGGACGTTTGGTCACCTTAATCAATACCCATGTGCGCCCCTCACATAAAGGCTCCCCCTGTCCCATATACTTTGTAAGGTGCTGTGCCCATGCTCTTCCTCCAACCCTCACTCATTCTGAAGTCCATACTCTATTTGAAAAAAAATTTTTTTTTTTAGCCCTGGCCGGTTTGGCGTAGTGGATAGAGCATCAGCCTATGGACCGATGACTTTCATGTTCGATTCTGATCCAGGGCATGTACCTCAGTTGCAGGCTCCTCCCCAGCCCAGGGCCCCGGTCAGGGTGTGTGCAGGAGGCAACCAATTGATGTGTTTCTCTCTCATTGATGTTTCTCACTATCTTTCTCTCTCTCTCCCATTCTCCCTAAAAATCCATGGAAACATATGCTCGGGTGAGGATTAAAAAATAATAATATTAAAAATATGTATTATTGATTTCAGAGAGGAAGAGAGAGAGAGAGAGAGAGAGAGAGAGAGAGAGAGAAACATCAATGATAAGAGAGAATCACGGATCGGCTGCCTCCTGCACGCCCCACACTGGGGATGGAGCCCGCAACCCGGGCACACTGGGAATCGAACCATGACCTCTGGGTTCTTAGGTGGACTTTCAACCACCGAGCCATGCCGGCTGGGCCATGCTCTTAATTTAAGTCCTAGAGTCTAAAACTTTACCTTCAGACAAATTTCTAAACCTTTTCACACAGAGTGGGGATGCACACAAGTATCTGGCTTTGCAGTCCTGCATTTCCTGTTTTCCTCCAGTGGACATAGTACAGCAGGTAGATGAAGGGTATTGGAAAAGGAGCTTAGGGAGTTGGCCTTTGGATGGATGGATGTGTTCTCAGAGGGCTTTACTGCCTGAGGAACAATGTGCCTAGTTAATGGATAATTGGAAGATAGTACTTGCCAGAAATCCTGGCTCTCAAGTCTTCCTCTCTCTCCCCAACTCTTCCCCCAGTTCTTGGTCATTTGTGGTTAGACAGTGATAACCTCTTCCTAGTGTCTTGAAGCATTCTTAGTTTCCTTAAAGGTTGTCTTTGTTTGTTTGTTTGTTTTTGTTTGGTTTCAGAAAGTGGAGTAGGATCTCCTAGGCGAGCAAAGAGTGGGGTGTTTGCGTGCCCCTGGCCCCTAGCCGGGCCATGGGAGGCCAGCAGTGTGGAGGGGCAGTTCCCAGGGTCTGCCCTCTTGGTGACCGCCCACCTTCTGGGCCCAGACTCTCCCCTGTCCCTTTGCCAGCTGCGGCTTGGCAGGGAGCCTGGCAGTAGG
The DNA here is from genome assembly GCA_036971965.1 of Nyctalus aviator. Taxonomy (NCBI): domain Eukaryota; kingdom Metazoa; phylum Chordata; class Mammalia; order Chiroptera; family Vespertilionidae; genus Nyctalus; species Nyctalus aviator. The sequence continues at coordinate 9,337,025 of CM072941.1, forward strand.
CTGAGCTGGACTTGTTCTTTCCTCTGTTCACTGTCACTCGTTTGTAATTTGATTGTTTGAATGAGAAGAGCAACTTTAATTGCCCTGCTTCATTCACTCCCCCGCCCCCACCCCGCCCCCGAGTTTGTTTTTCATCTTTTTTTTTTAAAGCCCAGCTTCCTTTGAGCAGCTACCTCTGCCCTTTGAACCCTGTGGCAGATGTTTCCTCCGGAGGGGGTTTCAGAGCGCCAGGCTTGCCACCCCAGCAGTTTGTAGGACTAAAGGCCAAGAGGCTGCAGGGCAAAGGCCAGCCGTGCAGCCGTGTTTGCTCCCCCGTTTTAAGAAGGGTCCCTCCACCTTGCCTGTCCTTGGGCTTCACTTCAGCCCTGGGGCTCCCCAGGTGCCCCTGAGATGAGGGTGTGGTTTTGAAGTTGTGGAGGGAACTCTGCGAAACAGAGTCTAGTTACCTTTGACTTTTCCCGTGTGTCAGCATTGATCTTGTCACTTACCACTCGCATGCTGGTGGCGATGATGGTGGTGGCAAAACCGAAAACACAGCAGCATAGCACAGCCGGCGTGGCTCAGTGCTTCAGGGGCAGCCTATGAACCAGGAGGTCACGATTCGATTCCCTGTCATGGCACATGCCTCAGTTTCAGGCTCGATCCTCAGTGAGGAACGTGCAGGAGACAGCCAATCAAGGACTCTCTCTCATTGTTGGTTCTGTCTCTCTCTCTCTCTCTCCCCGCCTCTCTGAAATCAATAAGACTATATTTTTGAGAAACAGCAGCACATGCCATTGACCTTAATCATGCATGTCTTCAGTGATGTTGCAGAAGCTCCTGTGAGAACTGGCACTGTCTGGGTCCCTGGGTCCATGAGGGAAGACAGCAGAGGTGAAAGCTCTGCCTGTGTGGGACTTACACTCCAGCTACGGAGAGAAAAGCAATGGAGCCAACAAGTCAAACATGCAGAGCCCATTGGGATGAACGACCAGCGGTGCGAACAGGCCAGGTTTGAGGAGATTGAGGAGTCAGGACGCATGCTTTAAGACGTCCACCTGGGCCCGTTAGTTACCCTGTGTCCCCCTGGAGGGAGGGGCCCTGGGACACAACTTCCTCAGGCAGAACTGGAGGCTGAGTCCCTGTCTTTCTGTCTTCGCCTCTCACTGAAGAGCAGACTTCACTTGGGTCTGCCCCCAGGACTTCCTGTCTTCTTCCCCTCTCTCCCCTGCAGGTGCCGTCCTCCCCACCATCTAGCTGTGAGGCTCCATTTGCTAGTTGGTTGTTGTTTTTATTGATTTTTAGAGAGACAGGGAGAGGGAGAGAGAGATAGAAACATCAATGATACCAATTTGACTCAGCCTACAGACTAAAGGGTCCTGGGTTCAGTTCTGGTCAAGGGCACGTGCCCAGGTTGTGGGCTCCATTCCCAGTGTGGGGCATGCAGGAGGCAGCCGATCAATGATTCTCCCTCATCATTGATGTTTCTCTCTCTCTCTCTCTCTCTCTCTCTCTCTCTCTCTCTCTCTCTCTGTGTGTGTGTGTGTGTGTGTATATATATATATGAAAGAAACATCAATGATGAGAAAGAATCATTGATTGGCTGCCTCCTGCACACCCCACACAGAAGATGGAGCCCACAACCTGGGCATGTGCCCTGACTAGGAATCGAACCCTGACCTTCTGGCTGATAGGTCAACACTCAACCACTGAGCTACACCAGCCGGGCGCTGCTAGGATGTTCTGTAGCGAGGAGATACAGGGGGTTAGTGGAAGACGTTTGCTGCAAGGTGTGGCTGAGGAGAAGATGGCCCTTCTTTTCAGAGGGAAGCCTGAAAGATGTTCACTGAAGATGGGACTGGGGAGCATGGGGGCTTGGCAGGCTGGGCAGAGTGTGTCTCAGGAAGACAGGCTGGCTCGGGGGACAAGTTCATGGTGGAGACTGTGCTTTGCTTTTGGAAGCCTTCCTGGTGCGAGTTGGTTCTTTACTTACCACGTCGGAGGCTTCTGTTGCCCTTAATCATCATTTGTAACTTCTGCGTGAGGGTGATAGTGACTCTGAGTCAGCGCGGAGGGGAGTGACTTGATGGATAAGCACATTTGAAAGACCAACCTTTGGGATGGCAGCTCTTGAACTTGTCTGACTGGAATGTGTTTTGCCTCTGGTCAGCTTTCCTGAGGCCTTAATTGAAAGGCTGATATGTCCAAATCAACCTTTGTTATGAGGCTGAGTTAAAAGTTTATCTGCCTCGCTGAGGTCCTCTATTGCGGAGGCTTCTCCCTCTCTCAAAGGTCGTTTTGTGTTCTGCGGACTAAGACTTTCTAATCTGTCATTATTTGACACATTGTACAGGGCTCGCCAAGTCTGAAAGCACAGGTGGATCATCATAAACGGTTTATCGTGGGACATTACAGCACGCGATAAAATAATATGGTCCACCTGGCCTGACTTTATGGCCACCTGTAGACTGTTAGTTGCCAACACGCAGAAATGGTAGTTGCTGATAAACCCATACAATGAATGGCCAGGTTCGGTTTTCCGCTTTCTCAGCCCCACAATAATGAGCGATAAGAGACTCAGAGGTCAGGGTCAATGAAAGCCCTTCGTTTTATGTCATGCTTTGCATTAGAAATGTGAAATTGGCCGAAACCGGTTTGGCTCAATGGATAGAGCGTCGGCTTGGGGACTGAAGGGTCCCGGGTTCGATTCCGGTCAAGGACATGTGCCTTGGATGCGGGCATATCCCTAGTGGGGGGTGTGCAAGAGGCAGCTGATCGATGACTCTCTCTCATCGATGTTTCTGACTATCTCTCTCCCTTCCTCTCTGTACAAAATCAATAAAATATATTTTTTAAAAAAAGAAATGTGAAATTGGACCTCATCATTGGAGGGCAGCGATTATTCAATCGGTGGTCCTTGAATTCCTCATTCTGTAGCCCATGCACACGGTGAAAACATACAAATAACATAGATGATTAATTTGAGTAAATTAATGCTGATTTTGCTCTGGTTTTCCTGAATCTACTTGGATATCTGATCTCGTGCCCTTTAAGCGGATCTGTGGCAGTAGATACATAGCTTGGAAGAGTTCTAACCAAATGTCCCGGGTCACCATGGGCAATGCTTCGAGGAACTGCTTTATCACTGTGTATCATGGCCTCTTATTTTCTTTTTCTTTTTTAAAATACATTTTATTGATTTCAGAGAGGAAAGGAGAGGGAGAGAGATGTACAAACATCAGTAGTGAGAGAGAATCATTGATTGGCTGCCTCCTGCATGCCTTCCAGTGGAAATCAAGCCCGAAACTTGGGCATGTGCCCTTGGCCAGAATTGAACCTGGGACCTTGAAGTCCACAGGCCAACGCTCTATCCACTGAGCAAAACCAGCTAGAGCAATATGCAATTTTTAAAAATATATTTTATTGATTTTTCACAGAGAGGAGGAGAGAGGGATAGAGAGCTAGAAACGTCGATGAGAGAGAAACATCGACCAGCTGCCTCTTGCACACCCCCTATTGGGGATGTGCCTGCAACCAATGTACATGCCCTTGACCGGAATCGAACCTAGGACCTTTCAGTCCGCAGACCAACGCTCTATCACTGAGCCAAACCGGTTTCGGCAGTATGCAATTTTTTGAGATTGGTTGTCACTCATCAGAATGCCTTTTAGATCCGTCCCAGGTTGTTGCATGTATGAATAGTTTACTCCTCTTTATCGCTGAGAAGTGTTCCACGTTAAGGATGGACTAGAGTCCATTGAAGTGCTCACCTGCTGTAGGCCATTCTGGTTGCTTCCAGCTTTGGGTATTACAAAGAAAGCTTCGATGACCCTCCATGTACAGGTTCTGTGTGAACATTTCCAGCGCTTTTCCCCAATGGCATACCACTTTACATTCCCGCCGGCAGTGGCTGAGAGATTCGGTTTCTTCGAATCCTCACCAGCATTTAGTGTTGTCTATTTTTAACCTTAGCTATTCTGAGTATAGTGGCTTCTCATTATGGTTTTCATGTGCATTCCTCCCTGATGATATACAACATGTTTTCATACCCTCGTTTGCCATCCTTCCTTGCATATTCTTTTAGTGAGATAGCTTTTTATGTCTTCTGCTCACTTTCAACTAGATTGTTCTTATTATTGAGGGTTTGTTTTTTTTTTTTAATTTCAGGGAGGAAGGGAGAGGGAGAGAGAGAGAAACATCAATGATGAGAGAGAATCATGGATCGGCTGCCCTCCTACACGCCCCCCACTAGGGATGGAGCCCACAACCCAGGCATGTGCCCTGACCGGAAATCAAACTGTGACCTCCTGGTTCATAGATTGACGCGCTTAACACTGAACCACACTGGCCAAGCTATACCACACGTTCTTGACTGCTTGTAGCGATACGCAGAGTGGCCAGATTATTATGATCTCTGAGTGCATAATAATCTGGCCACTCAGTGTATATATACATTAGAGGCCTGGTGCATGAATTCGTGCATGGGTGGAGTCTGACCAGCCTATCCAGGGAGAGGGGACATGGGTGGTTTGGCCAGCCTGCCTGCTGGTCGAACTCCTGGTCAAGGGGACAATTTGCATATTAGCCTTTTATTATTTAGGATATACACTGAGTGGCCAGATTACTATGCGTTCAGAGATCATCATCATCTGGCCACTCAGTGTATGTCTTGAAACTGTATACACTGATTCCTTCTATCTTCCTTTTTGAAATGGTTTCTGTTGTTTGGGGCCTGTGCCTTCACGTCACATACATGATTTTGTAAAATCATTCAGAGGTGTTTTTAGTGTAACCCACATGGATCAGGTGAGTGAAGCTGCTTGCATGTAAGAGAAGTAACGTCCCAGGTAGAGGGGGATTGGCAGCCAGCACTTGGCTCCTTTACCAGGGAGCAGCAGGAGGGAAAGAGATGGAGAGCGTGGGCCTGCCTGCAGGGGGCCGCCATTCCTCAGCCCCACCAACAGCTTGGCCCCACTTGCTACCTATTTCATGCAACAAGCTCGACTCTGCCAGCTGTATGTCTCCACACTGTGCACACTGATTCCTTCTACTGGCTTCCTTATCCCGGTTCTCCCTGATTTTTTTAAAAATGTTTTATTGATTTTTTACAGAGAGGAAGGGAGAGGGATAGAGAGTTAGAAACATCCATGAGAGAGAATCATTAACCAGCTGCCTCTTGCACACACCCTACTGAGGATGTGCCTGCAACCAAGGTACATGCCCTTGACCGGAATCGAACCTGGGACCCTTCAGTCCGCAGGCCGACGCTCTATCCACTGAGCCAAACCGGTTTCAGCCGCCCTGATCTTGTTTGGGATGGCAAGACGCCCAAATCAGTTCTTTTCTCAGCCTTTCTGCAGCCTGAGCTGGCCATAGTCAATCCTGGCCGACGAAACACGAACAGATGTGCGCTGGAGAAGTCCTGGGACAGCTGTCCTGGCCCTTTTCCTCCTGCCTTGAAAGTGCAGCTCAAGGCCTGATTGGCAGCTTTTCCAGAGATGTTTTCACCCCGAGCTCATTTTTTCCTTCCTCGGAGCCCTGGGCTCTGTGCACTGCAGAGAGACACGCCTCACCCCAGCAGTTCCTCCTCCGTGCACATCTCAGGCTCTGCTCTCTCAGCTCTGCTCGCTCAGTGACCATCCATTCCCCCACCTGCTTTCCGTCTTCCAGAAAGTGATTGAAATCTCTCCTCCCTGATGACTTCCTCATATTTGCTTTTGGTGTGTGTGTTCCCAGTCCCTTCCCCGCACCCCCTGCTCTCATTTAAGCAGGGTGTGGGGTGCACACCGGTACTGAGGCTGCCAACTTGAACCCCAATCACAGTCACGAGAATTCTCTCTCGCCAGAAGGGAAAGCATTGTACTTTGTAGAGCTTTTAGGAAAAACAGATTCTCATTTGCCTATTTAGAAATACATTGAACCCAGCTGGTGTGGCTCAGTGGTTGGGCGTCGACCTATGAACCAGGAGATCATGGTTTGATTCCCGGTGAGGGCACATCCCCGGGCTGGGGGCTCGATCCCCAGTGTGGGGTGTGCAGGACGCAGCCGATCCATGATTCTCTCTCATCGTTGATGTTTCTATCTCTCTCTCCCGCTCCCTCCCTCTCTGAAATAAATAAATAAAAAGGTATGTAAAAAAAAAAACAACTAAAGAAATTAATTGAAACTGAAGGGATGCATGAAAAAAATTATTTTATTTTTATTATTTTTTGTTGTTGTTAATCCTCACCCAAAGATATTTTCCCCTCATTGATTTTAAGAGAGTAAGAGGGAGGAAGGGAAGGGGGAGAGAGAGAAAGAGAGACATCTATGTGAGAGAGACACGTTGATCGGTTGCCTACTACGCACACCCTGACCAAGCCGGATTGTGCCTGCAACTTAGGTACATGTCCTTGACTGGGAATCGAACCCAGACCCTTTGGTCCATGGGCCGATGCTGTAACCACTGAGAAGTGCCAGCCAGGGCTGATCCATGACATTTTTAATGCTGAACCTCTGTAGCAGTGTCTTTCTAGATTCTTTTTTTTTTTTAATCCTCACCTGAGGATATTTTCCCATTGATTTTCAGAGAGAGGGGAAGAGAGAGGGAAAGACAGAAACATTGATGGGAGAGAAACATATCAATTGGTTGCCTCCTGCATGGGGCCAACCAGGGCCTGGGCCCAATAGAAGCCCGCAACTAAGGTATGTGCCCTTGACTGGAATCGAACCCAGGACCCTTTGGTCTGCAGGCTGGTGCTCTACCCACTGAGCCAAACCATCTAGGGCTCTTTCAGGATTCTAAATGCATCTCAGCCCTCTCCTACAGACAGACTGGGCACAGCATCTTGACAATAGCCCACATTGGTTTTTATTTTTAAATATATTTTATTGATTTTGTACAGAGAGGAAGGGAGAGGAATAATTAGAAACATCGATGAGAGAAACATCGATCAGCTGCCTTCTGGGGATGTGCCCGCAACCAAGGTACATGCCCTTGACCGGAATCGAACCCGGGACCTTTCAGTCCGCAGGCAGACGCTCTATCCACTGAGCCAAACCGGTTTCGGCAATAGCCCACATTTGTAAGAGAAGCACCGAGAGCTCGCCATCACCCAGATGCTGGTGAGAGTCAGGACTCGGACCCAGACAGTTTGGATCTGTAACCTGTGCTGCCTTTCTCCTCTCACTGATTTCCTTGACCGCAGTAACACACACACAGAGAAAGTCATTGGAAAGGTTGAAGTGGCCGAAACCAGTTTGGCTCAGTGGATAGAGCATCGGTCTGAAAGGTACCGGGTTCGATTCCGGTCAAGGGCATGTACATTGGTTGCGGGCACATCACCGGTAGGGGGTGTGCAAGAGGCAGCTGGTCGATGTTTCTCTCTCATCGACATTTCTAGCTCTCTATCTCTCTCCCTTCCTCTCTGTAAAAAATCAATAAAATATATTAAATATATATATTAAAAAAAAAAGAAAGAAAAGAAAGGTTGAAGTGGCTACACGGGGAATACAATTTCCTTCTCACGTATGCATTTATAAGCAAGTATAAACGCGGTCATTGGTTTGCTGTTGATGCTGATGATAGCATACCTTTCCTCGCTGTGGGTTTTTCTTCCTCTTAACAAATTCTCTTTCAAGGTTAACTGCAGCCCCTCCTTGTCCTTGCTACATGCTAGGATGCACCCAGGACAGTGGTCAGCAAACTGCGGCTCGAGAGCCGCATGCGGCTCTCTGGCCCCATGAGTTTTTGGCAAAGGCCAGCTTAAGAGTACCCTAATGAAGTTAATAACAGTATACCTCCCTATATAGTTTATGTTTAAAAACTGGCTCTCCAAAGAAATTCCAGTCGTTGTACTGTTGATATTTGGCTCTGTTGATTAGTGAGTTTGCCGACCACTGGCCCAGGAGAAGCAATGTGAACTATACGATTGAGCCGTCTGCTATAGAGAACCTTGAAGTCTGTGCTTCCAGGTAAAATAAGTCAGATTTCTAAATATACAACCCTGTCGCAGGCGATTCTGTTTTCAGAGCAATGTCCTATGATTCGATGTCATGTGAGTCTGGTTGCTACACAGGCAGTTTCTCTTTCTTAGTACTTCCCTCATTTGAGGCCGCCCTGTCACTGGCACTATTTCAAGTGTCACCATCTTCTCAGTCTCCATTGACCTCTTAGAAATATGTTCATTAAAATGACAATAGTAGCCCTAGCTGGTTTGGCTCAGTGGATAGAGCATCGTCCTGCAGACCCAAGTGTCCTGGGTTCGATTCTGGTCAAGGCCACGGTTGCAGGCTCCTCACGGTCCTAGTTGGGGCATGTGTAGGAGGCAACCAATCCATGTGTTTCTCTCCCATCGATGTTTCTCTCTGTCTCTCCCTCTCTCTTCCACTCTCTCTAAAAGATCAATGGGAAAATATCCTCGGATGAGAGTTAAAAATAAATTAAATTAAATTAAATTAAAATAAAATAGTATACTGTTTTATGAGTAACACCCCCTATCTTATAACATATATGCCCATCCAAGCTTCAAGCCTCCTTGTCTCTGATCTTCCAACCCTTTTCCATATAGTCTTTTGGATAGGCTATTGGGCACTTCGCAAGAATGAGTGAGTGAATGAATGAATGAATGAATAACTGATTCATTCAAAGTGGATAACAAGATGCACCACTCACAGCCCCACTGTCTGAGGGACACCCCAGGGTATGGCTGGAATGCAACTGCCAGCCATTTTCAGCTTCTACTCAGATACTGAATTGACCTTTCCGTAAAGCAAGCTCAGCCTGCTCCTCCTCCTCCATATTGTTTTTTATTTATATTTTACCGGGGTGGAGGGCACTTTTAGAGATTCCACCTGGCCTTCCCCACAATCATCGTGCTACCCGAAGACCTGGGCTACTTCAACATCAATAGTTTATTTTTTTTAATTTTTAAATTGATTTCAGAGAAGAAGGGAGAAGGAGAGAGAGATAGAAACATCAGTGATGAGAGAGAATCATTGATCAGCTGCCTCCTGTACGCCCCCCATTGGGATTGAGCTTGCAACCCGGGCATGTGCCCTTGACCGGAATTGAACCCGGGACCCTTCAGTCCCCAGACTGACGCTCTATCCACTGAGCCAAACCAGCTAGGGCTAACATCAATAGTTTAGAAAGGTGAGGGAGAGCCAGCAAAGAAGACTGGGAAGGAGCATTTCAGGGAGGAAAGGGTGATCATCTGTGAGATGCATAACCTCAGACTCATCATGTGAAAACAGTGGACAAATACAAACTGAGCGACAGTCTACAAAATGGTAGCCCTGCCTGGCTGGTGTGGCTCAGTGGTTGAGCAACAATAAGGGCACGTGCCCAGGTTGTGGGCTCGATCCACAGTGTGGGGTGTGCAAGAGGCAGCCGATCAATGATTCTCATCATTGATGTCTCTCTGTCTCCCTTCCTCTCTGAGATCAATAAAAATATATATTAAAAAAACAACAACAGCCGAAACCGGTTTGGCTCAGTGGATAGAGCATCAGCCTGCAGACTGAAGGGTCCCAGGTTCGATTCCAGTCAAGGGCATATACGTTGGTTGCGGGCACATCCCCAGTAGGGGGTGTGCAAGAGGCAGCTGGTTGATGTTTCTCTCTCATCAACGTTTCCAGCTCTCTATCTCTCTCTCTTCCTCTCTGTAAAAAAAAAATCAATAAAATATATATTTTTTAAAACAACAACAAACAGACACAGTAGCCCTGTCCTCTTAAAAAATGTCAAGGTCATAAAAGGCTGAGGAACTTTCCCTAATGAAGGGTGATTAAAGAGATGTGCAAACTCAATGCAGTGCCCAATCCTGAATTGAATTTTCGTCTAGGAAAAGAAAATATCTATACATATAAAAGCCTAAATCAGCGGTCAGCAAACTCAGTCAACAGAGCCAAATATCAACAGTACAACAATTGAAATTTCGAGAGCCACATTTTTTAAACTTAAACTTCTCCTAACGCCACTTCTTCAAAATAGACTCACCCAGGCCGTGGTATTTTGTGGAAGAGCCACACTCAAGGGGCCAAAGAGCTGCATGTGGCTCGAGTGCTTCAGTTTGCCAACCATGGGCCTAAAAGACCAAAGGACCAGTCAACTGGTTGCTATGACTTGCACTGACCACCAGGGGGCAGATTCTCTGACCAGTAGGTTAGCTTGCTGCTGGGGTCCAGCCAGTCAGGACTGGGCGAGTCAGGCCGGACATGCCCTGGAGCCAACCTCCCACAGTCCCTCCCTGGCCTCTAAAATATTCTAATTAATTTGCTTTCAATGTGCACTGGGCCTCTAGTTTCTTTAGAGCCTCAGAGGTGGTTTGTGAGAAACTGATGGTAACCTGAATCACGTTTCCTGCTTTGTGATCCAGAGCATCAGGAAGCAAAGAGGGGCTCTAACCGGTTTGGCTCAGTGGATAGAGTGTCGGCCTGAGTCAAGGATCTCAGGTTCGATTCCGGTCAAGGGCTTGTACCTTGGTTGCGGGCACATTCCCAGAAGGGGGTGTGCAGGAGGCAGCTGGTCGATGTTTCTAACTCTCTATCCCTCTCCCCTCCTCTCCGTAAAGAAATCATTCATATATATATATATATATATATATATATATATATATTTTTTTTTTTTTTTTTTTTAAAGGACTTAAAGAGGGAAGAGCTGTTGGGTCTGATCTCACCAGAGCTCTTGGCACTGGAGAGGCGCTTATTGTTGGAATGGGAAAGGCCACACCATCCTTGCTCACTTCTCTGCGTTACTGAGGCTTTCCCACTACAGCTGTCCCCTCTCCTCCTCCCATCCTGAGTTAACCCCCTTGGCCCTTCACTATGGAGTGTGTGTGTGTGTGTGTGTGTGTGCATGTGCGTGTGTGTGTGTGTGTGTGCGCGCGCGCGCAGTACACAGCCCCTTACCAGGAGCTCTTGGGGCCCAATGTGCATCAGAAATCACAGTTTTCCTGGCTGTGTTCTCCTTTTTTAATTCTCCCAGCAGGGCAGTACCCTGCAAATCAAACACATTAATATTTCTGCAGAGAGCTGAATCAACATGTCTATTAAGTTGGCTAAATAAAGCTTCCAGACAGCTTCACATAAATTCAAAGAGATTGGATGCCAAACTCAGCACTGTTGGTTGTCAGAGTCTTGGGGTTTAATTTTTTTAAATATACTTTTATTAATTTCAGAAAGGAAGGGAGAGAGAGAGAGAGACATCAATGATGAGAGGGAATCATTGATTGGCTGCCTCCGGCATGTCCCCTACTGAGGATCAAGTCCACAACCTCATCATGTTCCCTGACCAGGAATCGAACCGTGACCTCCTGGTTCACAGGTCAATGCTCAACCACTGAGCCACACCGGCCGGGCCATGGGTTTTAGAATTGCTATTACAGACTGACCTAGGGGCGGATCTTCGCTGCTTACTTCACACATTGCTCTGTTGTTTTGATGGGACAGGCCGTGAAGCACCAGTTGAATGCGGTGACTGAGGACATGTATACCGATGGGCCTGCTGCTCCGGGTAGCCCTACCCAGGCTAAGGGACAGGAGGTGCGGAAGGTGCGACTGATCCAGTTCGAGAAGGTCACCGAGGAGCCTATGGTAACCCCTTGTCCTTTTACCCGCTGCTTACTCTCAACCACATAAGTCACTGGGCCCCGAGAGGAAACTCAGAAGCTGAGTTAGGGGAGCAGCCAGCTGTCACACAGTCTGTCTCTATCTCAAGTTCCTCCTCCATGCAGGCTTCATGCCCGTTCTAGTTGAGGAGCACCCCATGTATAGATGCAAAATCTTTCTCCTGAAAAATTGCCTTACAACCAAGATTACTATACCCAGAAAAGCTATCATTCAGAATTGAAGGTCAGATAAAGAACTTCATAGATTAAAAAAAAAAAAAAAAAAAAGCTAAAGGAGTTCATCACCACTAAACCAGAATTATATGAAATGCTGAAAGGTATTCTTTAAGAAGAGGAAGAAGAAGAAAAAATTAAAGATAAAAATTATGAACAACAAATATATATCTATCAAGTGAATCTAAAAACCAAGGGAATAAAAAATCTGATGTACAGTATTAACTGGAGAATATAATAGAATCAGGGGCATAGAAAGGGTGTGGACTGACAATTCTCGGGGGGGGGGGGGAGTGGGGGTGCAGGAAGAGACTAAACAAAAAGTGTACACCTGCTGAAACCGGTTTGGCTCAGTGGACAGAGCATCGGCCTGCGGTCTGAAAGGTCCCAGGTTCGATTCCGGTCAAGGGCATGTACCTTGGTTGTGGGCACATCCCTGGTAGAGGGTATGCAGGAGGCAGCTGATTGATGTTTCTCTCTTATTGATGTTTCTAACTATCCCTCTCCCTTCCTCCCTGTAAAAAATCAATAAAATATATATATTAAAAAAAACGTATACCTATGGAGGATAGTGGCGGGGGGTGTGGAGGCAGAGGGTGGGATAGGAACCTGGTGGAGGGGAGATATGGAGGGAAAAAGAGGAACAATTGTAATAATCTGAACAATAAAGATTTATTAAAATAAAATAAAATAAAATAAAATAAAATAAAATAAAATAAAAATTGCCTTAAATGGTCTTCAAAATAACCTCAGAAAGAGCTTAAAGTAAAGCATTCTGCACTGTTGTCTCTGTTTCAGGGAATCACTCTGAAGCTGAACGAAAAGCAGTCCTGTACGGTGGCGAGGATTCTTCATGGCGGCATGATTCACAGACAAGGTACTCTGTGGGGTTCCTAGATTGTGTCATTCACCTCAATCGTGAGGGACGTGAAGCTTATAATCTTCAAAACCAGGAGCATTTTTGGACCCTAGCCTGTGTGGTTCAGTAGTAGAGCTTCAGTCCTGGCAATGAAGGGTCATAGGTTCAATTCCTGGTCAAGGGCATGCACCTCGGTTGCAGGATTGATCCCCGCCTCCAGTCAGCCTGCATGTGGCAGGCAACCAACCAATCGATGTGTCTCTCTCACATCGATGTGTTTCTCTTTCTCCACCCCGCCCATTTCCAATATCTCTAAAAATCAAGGGGAATAATATCCTTGGGTAAGGATTAACAAAAAAAAACAAAAAAAAACCAGCATTTTTTTATGTGTGCCAAAAGATTATTTGTGGCTTAATAACTGGCTTTTTGAATAATTGAGTAATAAACTCTTCATATGAATTGCTCAGTGCTTATACACCCATTTATATACTAGAGGCCTGGTACACGGGCCCAAGGGGATCAGGCTGAAACCGGCTCTCCGACATCCCCTGAGGGGTCCTGGATTGTGAGAGGGTGCAGACCACCCCATCAATGCACAGTTGGGGCCAGGGAGGGACTGAAGGAGGGTTCCAGGGCATGTCTGGCCCATCTCACCCAGTCCCGATTGTCTGGACCCCAGCAGCAAGCTAATCTACCTGTTGGGTGTCTGGCCTCTGGTGGTCAGTGCGTGTCATAGCAACTGGTCGAATGGTCGGACCCTTAGCATATTGGGCTTTTATTATATAGAATACCAATATTTTCCCATTTAATATTTGAGCAATTATTGTATATAACCCATTGCATTAGAATTTGAGTACAGAGTAGTGAAGAAAACAGACCATCTATACCTCCTGGAGCTCACAGTCAAATTGAGCAAATAGACATTAAACATTAGCTCCTACCCTTTTATGTATAGCTTTGTATCTGGGGTGTCACAAATATTGGTAGACACTCTTCACATAGAATCTAAATACTGGTGAGCTTTACCATTAGGTAACATTTTGGGGTTTTAACTAAACAACAAAGAAATATCGAACTTTCTGGCGAATGAGGAGAACCGTGTACTTTGCACCTTACATTGTTATTATTTTTAGTGGGAGCTCTAATTACAGGGAACTTTGAGGATGAGGTGCTTTCATTTATTTATTTTTATTATTTTTAAAAATCCTCACTCGAGGACATGTTGAGAGAGAGAGAGAGAGAGAGAGAGAGAGAGAGAGAGAGAGAGAGAGAGAGAGAAACATCAATGTGAGAGAGAAACATCGATCAATTGGTTGCCTCTCGTACATGCCCTGACCGGAGATGGTACCCACAACCTAGTATGTGCCCTGACAGGGAATCAAACGTGCAGCCCTTCAACCTCCTGAACTACCCGGTCAGGGCAAGGGTGAGGTGCTTTTATTCTGCTGTCGGAGTACTGAGGTCAGGGAGGATGTGATAGTCTTAAACCATGAAGTACTTGCCTCGATACATTCTTCAAGGGAAACAAAAGAACATTCATGGTTGAATTGTGTAAAATTCTGTATTTTATATTATCCTCTAGGTCATGGTTTCTTTTCTGTGGTTTCCTTTTTAAAAATATATATTTTTTATTGATTTTTTTACAGAGAGAAAGGGAGAGGGATAGAGAGTTAGAAACATCGATGAGAGAGAAACATTGATCAGCTGCCTCCTGCATACCTCCTATGGGGGATGTGCCCACAACCAAGGTACATGCCTTTGACCGGAATTGAACCTGGGACTCTTCAATCCTCAGGCTGACGCTCTATCCACTGAGCCAAACTGGTCAGGGCTAGTTTCCTTTTAAAAAATATTTTTAAAAATTGATTTCAGAGAGGAAGGGAGAGGGAGAGAGTTAGAAACATCAATGATGAGAATCAGTGATCAGTTGCCTCCTGCACGCCCCCTACTGGGGACCAAGCCCACAACCCAGGCATGTGCCCTTGACCGGAATTGAACCTGGACCCTTCAGTGTGCAGGCTGATGCTCTGTCCACTGAGCCAAACTGGCTAGGGCTGAACATTTATTATTTTTTAAAATACATTTTTATTGATTTCAAAGAGGGAGAGGGAGAGAGAGATAAAAACATCAATGATGAGAAAGAATCATTGATTGGCTGCCTCCTGCATGCCCCCTACTGGGGAGAGAACCCACAACCCAGGCATATGCCCTGACCAGGAATCCAATCATGACCTCCTGGCTCTCAGGTTGATGCTCAACCACTGAGCCACACCAGCCGTGCTGAACATTTATTCTACACAAAAAAATTTTTTCTATTACAGTTTCCATTCGATATTATTCTATGTTAGTTTCAGGTATGCAGCATAGAGATTAGACAATCATATGCCTTACAGAGTTGAACATTGATTCTTTTGTGGACTGATTTTTCATTTCACGGCAGGTTCCCTTCACGTGGGGGATGAGATCCTAGAAATCAATGGTACAAACGTGACCAATCACTCGGTAGATCAGCTGCAGAAGGCGATGGTGGGTATTTGCTATATCATTGTCCTCATTGGTGTCGGTGTGCCTCATTCTTTCTGTCCGAGTATTTGTATCTCATGGAGAAAGCCATTCGCAATCTTTATCCTGCGCAAGAAATGAGTTCTCTGCTTGCATTTAGTAAACTTCTCAAACAAGGCAAATAGCACAGAGCATCTGTCTAGAAGGAACGTTGGCCTGGCTGGCAGAAGGCATTGGTCTGTAGTGACAGTTCAGAATCCCTGCCTTTCTTTATTCTAGCCCTGTGATTTTGAGCAAGTGAATTAACTTCTCCAAGTCATCTGTAAGATGAAGATAGTAACTCCTATTCTTATGTCACGGATTGGTTATGCAGAGCAAATGGGATATTCTTTTTTTTTTTTTTTAATATATTTCATTGATTTTTTACAGAGAGGAAGAGAGAGGGATAGAGAGCCAGAAACATTGATGAGAGAGAAACATCGATCAGCTGCCTTCTGCACATTCCCCACTGGGTATTTGCCCACAACCAAGGCACATGCCCCTGACCAGAATCGAACCCGGGACCCTTGAGTCTGCAGGTCGATGCTC
This sequence comes from Nyctalus aviator, assembly GCA_036971965.1. Lineage (NCBI taxonomy): Eukaryota > Metazoa > Chordata > Mammalia > Chiroptera > Vespertilionidae > Nyctalus > Nyctalus aviator. The sequence goes on from CM072941.1 coordinate 9,352,775, forward strand.
TATCCACTGAGCCAAACCGGCTAGGGCAACAGTAAACATTTTTTTTAAACAACCCATGGGGCCCTGACTGGTTTGGCTCGGTGGATAGAGCATTGGCCTGCGGACTCAAGGGTCCCAGGTTCGATTCCGATCAAGGGCATATACTTTGGTTGCGGGCACATCCTTGGGGGGGGGAGGGGGAATTGCAGGAGGCAGCTCATCGATGTTTCTCTCTCATCGATGTTTCTAACTCTCTATCCCTCTCCCTTCCTCTCTGTAAAAAATCAATAAAATATATATATATTTTTTAAATTAAAAAAAACACACCCATGGGTGTGTGGGTGTCATTGGCCACCGCAGCAGAAGCCGCACCTGGCACTGTGAGACGCTAGGTCCTTGCCTGGAAACGAATCAGAGAACAGCAGCCCGGGAGGAAGTGTCATTTGAAAACCAAAATGCGTTTTTTTCACTTGAGACAGAAATGAGGAAACGGAACCTTGGAGAGTTCTGAAACTTGTCCACGATCACATGGCTTTTAAGAATTTGATTGCAGCCCTAGCCGGTTTGGCTCAGTGGATAGAGTGTTGGCCTGTGAACTGAAAGGTCCCGGGTTCGATTCCGGTCAAAGGCACATTCCTGGGTTGTGGACTGGATCCCCAGTGGGGCATGCAGGAGGCAGCCGATCCATGATTCTCTCTCTCTCATCATGGATGTTTCTATCTCTCTTTCCCTTCCTCTCTCTGAAATCAATAAAAAAAAAATATGTTAAAAATAATTTGCTTTCATCAAAACTCCTAGTGTAGACTTCTGCTTCTGACCAAGATGGAGAACAGGCACCATACATATCCTGCCTCTTGAAATGACCCAATCCCAAATGCCCAGGCCCCTAATGACAGAACTCCAAGGTCCTTGAAGCAAAACCTGGCAGAACCAAAAGAAGAAAAATACAAATCCATGATTATAATCCAAGATTTCACTATCTTTCTCTTTTCTTAAAATATATTTTATTGATTTTTTGCCGAAACCGGTTTGGCTCAGTGGTAGAGCGTCCGTTTACGGACTGAAAGGTCCCAGGTTCGATTCTGGTCAAGGGCATGTACCTTGGTTGCGGGCACATCCCTGGTAGGGGGTGTGCAGGAGGCAGCTGATCGATGGTTCTCTCTCATCGATGTTTCTAGCTCTCTATTTCCTTCCTCTCTGTAAAAAATTAATAAAAAAAAATATATATATATATATATATATATATATATATATATAATTGATTTTTCACAGAGAGGAAGGGAGAGAGATAGAGAGCTAGAAACGTCGATGAGAGAGTAACATCGACCAGCTGCCTCCTGCACACCCCCTACCGGGGATGTGCCCACAACCAAGGTACATGCCTTTGACCGGAATCGAACCCGGGATCTTTCAGTCCAAAGGCTGACGCTCTATCCACTGAGCCAAACCGGTTAGGGCTATCTTTCTCTTTTTAAAAAATTATATCTTTATTGGCTTCAGAGAGGAAGGGAGAATCCACAACCTGGGCATGCGCCCTGGTTCATAGGTCAATGCCCAACCATTGATTCATGCTGGATGAGCAATACATTTTCTTGATTCAAAGCTTAGTCTGGCTTCATCCCTTATTTCAGTTAAACCTGAAAAGGGGTGAAAATTGAGTTATCAGCCAAGACCGGTTTGGCTCAATGGATAGAGCGTCGGCTTGGGGACTGAAAGGTCCCGGGTTCGATTCTGCTCAAGGGCATGTACCTTGGTTGCGGGCACACCCCCAGTAGGGGGTGTGCAAGAGGCAGCTGAATAATGATTCTCTCTCATCGATATATTTCTAACTCTCTATCCCTCTCTCTTTCTCTCTGTAAAAAAATCAATAAAATATATTTTTTAAAAATTGAGTTATCAGCTGTTAAAATGTGTATACATTGTTTTGGGACACCCTACATCTGTAAATGTTTTTATTGGTGTAGAGAAAGCCTCGGACATGTGTGTGTCAGGACTCATGTACTTTGTGGTCGAGTGTAGGGAGGAAGGGAAATCAGTAGTGTTTTCTACATTATTCTCTGTATGTCGCCATGTTGTGACGGTGGTTTGGGGGCACGTGACACTTGTATGGAAGGAGGAATTGTCCTACAGAATTTCCAAGGGTGCGATAAAAATGGCTGTTGGGACCAAAACCGGTTTGGCTCAGTGGTAGAGCGTCGGTCTGTGGACTGGGGGGTCCCGGGTTCGATTCCAGTCAAGGGCATGTACCTTGGTTGCGGGCACATCCTCGGTGGGGGGTGTGCAGGACGCAGCTGGTCGATGTTCCTCTCTCATCGACACTCCTGGCTCTCTGTCTCTCTCCCTTCCTCTCTGTAGAAAATCAATAAAATATTTTTTTTAAATGGCAGTTGGGAAAAGAAACACATGGGACTCTGAGGGGGGAGATGACTTTATGAAACCCCAAATCATTCGCGTTCGTTTTCCTTAATATTTATTTCCCCTTTCTTTTCTTTTTTTATATAGAAAGAAACCAAAGGAATCATCTCATTAAAAGTAATTCCCAACCAGCAAAACCGTCTTCCTGCATTACAGGTGGGTGTGCTCTGTTGTAGTGATGGCAGAATTCAGGCCCAGTGTTGAGATATGATTGAAATGGTATGATTGTATTGAAACTATTTTTTAAAATAGATTTTTTTTTATTGACTTCAGAGCAGAAGGGAGAGGGAGAGAGAGAAAACATCAATGATGAGAGAGAATCATTGATCAGCTGCCTCCTGCACGCCCTCTAATGGGGATCGAGCCCACAACCCGGGCATGTGACCTGACTGGGAATTGAACCATGACCTTCTGGTTCATTGGTTGACGCTCAATCACTGAGCCACGCCAACCGGGCATAACTTTTAAGTTCTATGTATCTTACAGATATAGTTAGTGCTCTCTGAACTAAGCTAACATCTACCGGCAGGGTTGGTACTTTGCTGCCTGTTTGCAATGAATTCGAAAGAAAGGGGTAATCTCCTTACTCCACAATCCCAAGAAGAAAACAGGTAAAGAGAATGAAGAACTCATTCCTAGGAGAGAAAACACACATGGCAGTAAACATGTGAAAACATATCCAGTGCTGCCATCGAAGAGAGAAATAGCTCGGACCGGACGGGGCCTTGGCAGATGAATTGTGGGAGGACTTTGGTTTGATTTATTTTTTTTAAAAATAACTCTGAAGTTTCTACTACAGATTATTGTAACAGAGTCAGAGGCTTTAATAGACAGATAAGTGTTCATAGTTTTATTTTCTTTTTTTCTTTTTTTAAAAAATATATTTTATTGATTTTGTACAGAGAGGAAGGGAGAGAGAGAGAGTTAAAAACATCGATGTGGGAGAGTCATCGATCAGCTGCCTCTTGCACACCCCCTACTGGGGATCTGCCCGCAACCAAGGTACATGCCCTTGACCGGAATCGAACCCGGGTCCCTTGAGTCCCCAAGCCGACGCTCTATCCATTGAGCCAAACCGGTTTCAGCCATAGTTTTATTTTCTTGTGTCATGTTTGGTAAGTTGTGTTTTTCCAGTGATTTGTCAAAAGTATTGGTGTGAAGTTGTTCATAAAAATCGTATAACCATCTAAACAGCTCTGGGATCTCTACTGGAAAATGGTATCTTCTCTCTTTTCTTTTTTTAAAATATATTTTTATTGATTTTAGAGAGGAAGAGAGCGAGAGATAGAAACATCAATGATGAGAGAGAATCATTGACTGGCTGCCTCTTGCACGCCCCCTACTGGGGGTCAAGCCCGCAACCTGGGCATGTGCCCTTGACCGAAATCGAACCTGGGACCCTTCTATCTGCAGGCAGACACTCTATCCACTGAGCCAAAACAGCTAGGGCTCTTCTCTTCTTAATTGGCCTTTCTAGGTTCTTAATTTCGTGATTCTTTAAAGAACCTTCGCCACCGAAACTGGTTTGGCTCAGTGGATAGAGCGTCAGCCTGCGGACTGAAAGGTCCTGGGTTCGATTCTGGTCAAGGGCATGTACCTGAGTTGCGGGCACATCCCCGGTAGGGGGTGTGCAAGAGGCAGCTGATCAATGATTCTCTCTCATCGATGTTTCTAATTTTCTATTCCTCTCCTTCCCTCTCTGTAAAAAATCAATAAAATATTTAAAAAATAAATAAAAATAAAAATAAAAATAAAAATAAAAAAATAAAAATAAAAAATAAAGATCCCTTGACTGGGATCGAATCCGGGACCTCTCAGTCAGCAGGCCGACGCTCTGTCCACTGAACCAAAACTGGCAAGGGCTTAATATATTTTATTGATTTCAGAGAGGGAGAGAGAGAGCGAAACATCAATGATGAGAGAGAATCATACATCAGCTGCCTCCTGCATGCCCCCTACTGGGGATTGAATCTACAACCCAGGCATGTGCCAGGATCAGGAACCCAACCCGGGACCCCTTGATTCCTGGGTTGATGCTCAACTGGCGAGTGACACCGGCTGGCAAGCCCCTCCCCTGCCCTGCCCCCTCCTCTCTATCCCCCCCCCCTTGTCTATTCTTGCTTCTTGCCTCTGATTTATTCATTCAGTCCTGACCCTACCTTTTTTAAAAATATATTTTTTTATTGATTTCAGAGAGGAAGCAAGAGGGAGAGAGAGATAGAAATATCAATGATGAGAGAGAATCACTGATCAGCTGCTTCCTGCACGCCCCCGGGGCATGTACCCATGACCAGAATCCAACCCGGGACTCTTCAGTCCACAGGCCGATGCTCTATCCACTGAGCCGAACCGGCTAGGGCCTGACCCTACTTTTCAGCAGAACTTTCTATCACGTGTGCTGACGCTGGGGTTTCTCTTTCAGATGTTCATGCGAGCGCAGTTCGACTACGACCCCAAAAAGGACAACCTGATTCCTTGCAAGGAGGCGGGACTGAAGTTTGCCACGGGAGACATCATCCAGATCATCAACAAGGACGACAGTAACTGGTGGCAAGGGCGCGTAGAAGGCTCTTCCAAGGAGTCAGCAGGCCTGATCCCGTCCCCTGAGCTGCAGGAATGGTGAGCCGCTTTCCCACGGGTGGCATTGGCCCGTACCTGTCACCAGTAGTGTTTTAGCTTCCCCAACCTGTCATCTTGCGTGTAGTTTCTCTTTCTCAACCAGGCCAATCTCCCAGCTTCCCTGACAGAACGGGTAAGGGCCCAGGTAACCATGAGTTGATAAGCTTACCTAGCAGGACTTTTTTAAAAATATATTTTATTGATTTTGTACAGAGAGGAAGGGAGAGAGATAGAGAGCTAGAAGCGTCGATGAGAGAGAAACATCGACCAGCTGCCTCTTGCACACCCCCCCACTGGGGATGTGCCCGCAACCAAGGTACATGCCCTTGACCGGAATCGAACCGGGGACCTTTCAGTCCGCAGACCGACGCTCTACCACTGAGCCAAACCGGTTTCGACACTAGCAGGACTTTTTAAAAATATATATTTTTAAGTATATTTTTATTGATTTCAGAGAGGGAGAGATGAAAACATCAGTGATGAGAGCCAATCATCAATTGGCTGCCTCCTGCACGCCCCCTACTGGGGATGGAGCCCACAACCAGGCCACGTGCCCTGATGAGGAATCGAACTGTGACCTTCTGGTTCATAGGTTGACGCTCAACCTCTGAGCTACACCAGCCGGGCTGGTGGGCCTTTAAAGGATCCCCAAATAGCTCTTCATTCATCTAAAGGCCTTTGTTTCCTCAAATGCTCTCCCTGTCCCTACAAGGAGGTGGCAGCACTGGGACTGGAGCTTCCCTGGTCTCCTGCCTCCCAGGCTGGTGCCTCCCTGAGCCCTGCAGGAAATAGTCACATTGTAAATACACGACCTTTATGCAAATTGCCAGTGCATAGAAAATGGGGCGAGAGAGAAAAAAAAATGCCTGGCTGGTTTGGCTCAGTTGGCAGAGCGAGCGTCAGCCTGTGAACTCTAGGGTCCCAGGTCACGGATGTCCGACCTTCCGTTTAGGCCTAATCCTGGTCCCAGATTGGAGAGGGTGCAGGCAGGGCTGAGGGATACACACACCCGCTGCCATGCACAAATTTCATGCACCGGGCCTCCAGTAAAACTTTTTTTTTTAAATTAAGAGAGGGGCAGTGAGAGAGAGAGAGAGAGAGGATGAGTGTTAGGGACTCACAGAGAATGAGCAGCTGGCAGAGGGTATGAAGGTTTTGGGCAAGTGCCAGGGAAAGGAAGGAGGCAGGTCAGTCTGGAGGTTTTGCAAAGACGGGCTGTGGGGTCACTGGGCTCTGTCAGGTGAGCGAGCCTGGGCCTCCCACTGGCCTCCACTGATGTCCTGGTCATCTTTCCTGCCAGGAGGGTGGCGAGTATGGCTCAGTCTGCTCCCAGTGAAGCCCCGAGCTGCAGCCCCTTCGGGAAGAAGAAGAAGTACAAAGACAAGTACCTGGCCAAGCACAGCGCAAGTGAGTGTCCTTGAACTTCCTGGGCTCCTCCCTGCGGGCTCCTGGCACAGGGCAGGGGGCGTGGTGCTCAGGGAAACATACGTGATGCTGAAAGCGTGCCATTTCTTCTGCTTTTTTTTTTTTCTAATCCTCACCCGAGGATTTCCCCCCCCACACACACACTGATTTTCAGATAGAGTAGAAGGGAGAGAGGAGGCGGGGCAGGGAGAGAGAGAGAGAGAGACATTGATTGGTTGCCTCCTGAACAACCAGGGCTGAGGATCGAACCCACAACCGAGGTATGTGCCCTTGATCAGGAATTGAACTCACGGCCTTCCAGTCCACGGCCTGGTGCTCTAACCACTGAGCAACCCAGCCAGGGCATATTCTGCTTTTCTTACTATTTGTATATATATATATATATTTTATTCATTTCAGAGAGAAAGGGAGATGGAGAAAGAGAGAGAAGCATCAATGATGAGAGAAAACCATTGATTGGCTGCCTCCTGCACACCCCCCACTGGGGATGGAGCCTGCAACCCCGGGCATGTGCCCTGACCATGACCTCCTGGTTCATAGGTCAATGCTTAACCACTGAGCCACACCAACCTGGCTCTTCTGCTTTTCTTTTATTACACTCACGTCCCCAAGTTCTCTGAGACGATGCCAGTATATACAGGGTGTCCCCCCAAAAAAAACATAGACACACTTTCACTGCTGATAGCTCAATGTTGAGAATGAAATGTATTTTAGCAAACACTGGCTTTATAATGATTCAGAGTGTGTGTATACATTTGGGGGGACACCCCATATAAAGGAAGGCCAGTGGCCTTTTCACACCAACTCATCACCCTCACCCTCAGGTAAGCAGCTGAGCAGCCTTCCAGACCTTTCTCAGGGTACCATTCCATCAGCACTCCCAGCCGGAAGGGCTGAACACCCCCAGAGCATGCTGTCTTCCCGAGATCTCATTCTGGCTTTGTTTTTCAACCTGCCATGGTTGGGAACATAATACACTAAAATTATAAATGGATTTTCAGGAAAATTGTAGATAATCTATACTAATAAAAGGGTAATATGCTAATTAGACTGGGAGACCTTTCAGACTTCCTTTCAGACAAAGCCATGGTGGCTGGGCTGAGGCAGAGGTGGTTAGGGGTGAGCAGGCCGGCGGGGTGTTGGGGAGAGAGTTGGGGGCAAGCAGTCTGGCAGGGGGGCAGTTGGGGGTGAGCAGGCAGGCATGCAGGGACAATGGGGATGATCAGGGGGGCAGTTGGGGGCCAGCAGGCCAGCAGAGGGGGGCAGTTGGGGGCCAGCAGGCAAGTAGGTGGGGCAGTTGGGGGCGATCAAGCTGGCAAGTGGGGGCAGTTGGGGGTGATCAGGCTGGCATGGGGGCAGTTTGGGGCAAACAGGCTGGCAGGTGGGGGCAGTTGAGGCAAGCAGGCCAGCAGAGGGGGGCAATTGGGAGAGAGCAGGCAGCTGGGGGGGCAGTTTGGGGTGATCAGGCCAGCGGGTGGAGGCAGTTTGGGGTAATCAGGCTGGCAGGTGGGGGCAGTTGGAGGCGGGCATGCCGGCAGGGTAGGGGGCAAGTGGGGGGCAAGCAGGCCATCAGGCAGAGTGGTTAGGGCTGATCAGGCAGGCAAGTGTGTGGTTAAGAGCCAGCAGTACCGGATTATGAGAGGTATGTTCGACAGCTGGTTTAGACCCGATCCCATAGGGGTCCCAGATTGGAGAGGGTGCAGGCCGGGCTGAGGGACACTCCTTCCCTCCTACCCCCTGCACAAATTTCATGCACTGGGCCACTAGTAGTTCGTTATTAATAATTATATATAACAGGATATTGTAAAAATTAAGTTATGAAATTTTTATTAAAACGTTTCTTACATATCGTTATATTGGCTGGGCTGCAAAAATAGTAGTCGTTGCAGGCCACATGAGGCCCGCGGGCTGCAAGTTTGACATGCTTGGGCTAGGGCAATGACATAGCACTTATTAAATGCCTCCGTCCTGCTCTGGATAAAGACGGGAGCAGGAGAGTCACAGGCAGGGAAGTCGCTGGGCATGCTTTCTCCTGGGCTCTGGAAATGAACTTTGCCTGTTTCCTTTGTCTCTAGTTTTTGACCAGTTGGATGTCATCTCCTACGAGGAAGTTGTTCGGCTCCCTGCGTTCAAAAGGAAGACCCTGGTGCTGATCGGTACCTTCTCCTTGCCCCTCGTGTTGCTTTGCTCGTTAAGGACCTCTCTGTCCTTGTTTTCCTGCCTGTGGTATATAATCCAACAAAAAAGAAGACAGTGAGGAAAAGAAGAAAAGAATAGAAGGGAAGTCTCTTGGGTTCTCCATATAAGGACAGACATAAAGACTTTTCTAAGTTCTTACCTTTCTGGGTTCACCTTACAAGTGAAACTAAACCTTACAGGTTTTCCTGCCATTAATTCTTTTTTTAAATGTGTTTTTATTGATTATTAGAGAGACAGGAAGAGAGAGGGATAGAGAGAGAGAGAAACCTATGTGAGATATCGATCACCTGCCTCCTGCACTCCTCACAGTGGAGATCAAGCCCGCAACCCAGGGCATGTGCCCTGACCGGGAATCGAACCAGTGACCTCCTGATTCATGGGTTGATGCTCAACAACTGAGCACACCAGCTGGGCTGCAACTAATTCTATTAGATAGGGTTTGGGGTTGGCCAGTCCTAGCCTGAGTTTTGCTCTTTGTTCATCTGACTGACTGTAGGGGTGTTCCAGTCCTGAGCCTTTTTGTTTGTTTGGTAATCCTCACCCGAGATTATTTTTTCCATTGATTCTTTTAAAAATATATTTTTTATTGTTTTCAGAGAGGAAAGAAGAGGGGGAGAGAGAAAGAAACATCAATGATAAGAGAGAATCATGGATCAGCTGCCTCCTGCATGCCCCCTACTGGGGATCAAGCCCACAACCTGGGCTTGTGCCCTTGGCCAGAATTGAACCCGGGACCCTTCAGTCCACAGGCCAATGCTCTATCCACTGAGCCAAACTGGCTAGGGCTCAATTGATTTTTTTAGAGAGAGTGGAAGCAGGGGATGAGTTGGAAGGGGGCAGGGGGAGAGAGAGCAACATCAATGTGAGAGAGACACGTCCATCAACTGGCTGCCTCCCACACTCCAACTGGGGCCAAGAATGGATCCTGCAACCCAGGCACATGCCTTTGACTGGGAATCGAACCCACAGCCCTTTGGTCCAAGGGCTGACACTCTAATCACTGAGCCAAACCAGCAAGGGCAGTCCTGTGCTTTTTTCAAAGTATATGTGTTAGAGCGCTTCGTTAGTAACATAAGCTCTTTAGTCATCCACATGAGCTCTGGCCTTGAGATGAAATGAGTCTTTGCTCCAAACCCAGGTATGTGGACCTTGGGTCTGGTGGGTGATTCATCAGAATTAAATATTAGTTGGTTAGAAGATCTGTATTGGGTTTCGGTGAAATTTCCAGGGAAGACACCAGCTTCAATCCAACACTATTCATTGGGAGAGCCTTGAGATGAAATGAGTGTTTGCTCCAAACCCGTATGTCAGCTGGCTCCTCTGTGGAAGGAACAGTTATGGTCTGAGTCCTGGCCCTCAGCCTTAGAAAGAGCCTACTTCCCCAACTGGGACACAAGGGCCTGGAGCCTCAAATCCCCCTGCACCTAAAGCAGAGATAGGGAACCTTTTTTCTGCAAAGGGCCATTTGGATATTTATGACATCACTAGAGGCCCGGTGCATGACATTCGTGCACTTGTGTGTGTGTGTGGGGAGGGGGGTCCCCAGCCTAGGCTGCACCCTCTCGCAGTCTGGTACCCCTCAGAACCCCTTCTGGCTGAGCAGCACTTCCCCTGTGGGAGCACACTGACCACCAGGGGGCAGCTCCTGCATTGAGCGTCTGCCCCCTAGTGGCCAGTGCGCGTCATAGCGATCAGTAATTCCACCTTTTGGTCAATTTGCATATTAGGGTTTTATTTATTTATTTTTTTAATATATTTTTATTTTTCTCAGAGAGGAAGAGAGAGGGATAGAGAGTTAGAAACATCGATGAGAGAGAAACATTGACCAGCTGCCTCTTGCACATCCCCTGCTGGGGATATGCCCGCAACCAATGTACATGCCCTTGACCGGAATCAAACCTGGGACCTTTCAGTCTGCAGGCCGACGCTCTATCCACTGAGCCAAACCGGTTTCAGCATATATTAGGGTTTTATTATATAGGATTTGTAGGCGATACAAAATTATCTACTTAAAAATTAGGCTGCTTTATTTTATCAAACATTTCATTAACTCACCCCTAACGCAGGGCCAGACCAAATGATTTCACGGGCCTAATACGGCCCGAGGGCTGGAGGTTCCCCACCCCTGTGTTTAAGGAACGCTTGCCTCTGACCCCAGCTCAGAGGCTATGCCGACTTCCTTTTGCCTGCTGGCGATTGCAGGCCCGGGAGAGGAAAGCCATGTCCTATTCCTACTACCGTCCCCTCCTTTCTCTCTGGGGAAAGACATGGAAGGCTTCCTGAAAATCAGCAACATGGATTCTCTCTCCTCTTCCGCAGGAGCCAGTGGGGTAGGTCGCAGCCATATTAAGAACGCCCTGCTCAGCCAGAACCCGGAGAAGTTTGAGTACCCAGCCCCGTGTAAGTAGCTCTGGGGCAAGTAAGAGCACTCTCCCACCCGAGGGACGGTGATGGTCCTTTTTTGGTGATTTTATTTGAAATGTTTCATCATAAAAACAAAACACAATGTAGGCAAGATACAGATTTGTACCCATAATCGTTCCAACTAACAATGTAACTGTGTGTTTTGTTTTTGTTTTAAATATTTTTTATTGATTTTTTACAGAGAGGAAGAGAGAGAGATAGAAACATCGATGAGAGAGAAACATTGACCAGCTGCCTCTTGCACACTCCCTACAGGGGATGTGCCCGCAACCAATGTACATGCCCTTGACTGGAATCGATCCTGGGACCTTTCAGTCCGCAGACCAACGCTCTATCCACTGAGCCAAACCGGTTTCGGCTTTTTCTTTTTTTAATGTGTTTTCATTGCTTTCAGAGAGAGGAAGGGAGAGGGAGAGAGAGAGAGAAACATCGATGATGAGAGCGAGTCGTGGATCGGCTGCCTCCTGCATGTCCCACCCTGGGAATTGAGCCTGCAACCCGGGCCTGTGCCCTGACCGGGAATCGAACTGTGACCTCCTGGTTCCTAGATAGATGCTCAACCACTGAGCCACACTGGCCGGGCTAATAGGAATTTTTTTATGTTGGGCTTCACCTCCTGAAGTTTAAATGTGTTCTGGGTGGGTAGGGGATTTCCTGATCTGCATCACCTCCTGTGGCCAGCCCTTAAGGATCCCGTGGGAGAAAACCACCTACTAAGCTCTGCGCCACAGGCAGCGAGGGTTTCGGTCCAGACACCGTGGTCCGTGGCGAGGACCCCGAGTGTGTCAGGGGCCGGGGCTTCTTGTGCGCAGATACCACCCGGCCGCCCAAGAAGAACGAGGAGGACGGGAAGGAGTACCACTTCATCTCCACGGAGGAGATGAGCAGGAGCATCTCTGCCAACGAGTTCTTGGAGTTCGGCAGCTACCAGGGCAACATGTTCGGCACCAAGTTTGAAACGGTGCACCGGATCCACGAGCAGAACAAGATCGCCATCCTGGACATCGAGCCGCAGGTGGGTCGGCGCCGAGAGGGCGCGTGGGCATGGGGGACGCTGGAGAGCAGCGCCGATGGGCATGTCTGGGGAGCTCAGAGGTGCTTCAGATACTCCCAGCGGGGTCAGCAGGAAGAACAGGAGGACAGGAAGTGATAGAAATAGGACTGGGCGTGGTGGTGCCCAGAGATGCTTACTGGAAGGAATGCATGGGGAACAGCTGACTATGTTTTAAAATCTTTTCTTCCTTCCCCTTCCTCTTTTCTAGACTCTCAAGATTGTCCGGACAGCAGAACTGTCACCTTTCATTGTGTTTATCGCACCCACTGACCAGGGCACTCAGGTGGGAAGGAGGGGGTAGTACAGGGTGGAGAGGGGTTAACTCTCTTTTTTTATTTTTAAAAAAATATATTTTATTGGTTTTTTACAGAGGAAGGGAGAGAGATAGAGAGCTAGAAACATCGATGACAGAGAAACATGAGAAACATCGATCAGCTGCCTCCTGCACACCCCCCACTGGGGATGTGCCCCCAACCAGAGTACATGCCCTTGACCGGAATCGAACTCGGGACCCTTCAGTCCGCAGGCTGCTCTATCCACTGAGCCAAACCGGTTTCGGCTCTATTTTTTTTTTAATATATGTTTATATTATAGAGGAAGGGAGAGGGAGAGGGATGTAGAAACATTAATGATGAGAGACAATAATTGATCGGCTGCCTCCTGCACGCCCCCTTCCCGGGCATGTGCCCTGATAGGGAATCAAACCGTGACCTCCTGGTTCATAGGTCAACCCAGGACCTTCCAGTCCGCAGGCCGATGCTCTATCCTCTGAGCGACACCGGTTTTGGCCATGTCAGACTCTTGAGGGTCATTTGTATTGCCTTTTATATATACACTGAGTGGCCAGATTATGATCTCTGAACGCATAATAATCTGACCACTCAGTGTGTGTGTGTGTGTGTGTGTGTGTGTGTGTGTGTATATATATATATCCCTAACCTCTAACCCCCAGCACAGCTCCCCAAATGAATACCATATATTCACCTGGTGCATGAATTTGTGCATGGGTGGTATACGATCAGCCTGGCCAGGGGGAGGGGACATGGGCAGTTGGCCGGCCTGCCTGCTGGTCGAACTCCTGGTCGAGGGGACAATTTGCATATTATCCCTTTATTGTACAGGATATACACTGAGTAGCCAGATTATTATGCATTCAGAGTTCACAATAATCTAGCCACTCAGTGTATATGTATGTTTTTATTTCAGAGAGGTAGAGAGAGGAAGGGAGATTGAAAAACCAGCTAGGGCCATTTGTATTGTCTTTTTTAAAATATGTTATTATTGATTTTAGAGAGAGGGAGAGAAACATTAATGATGAGAGAGAATCATCAGTCTGCCACCTCCTGCATGCCTTCTACTGGGGATCAAGCCCACAACCGGGGCATTTGCCCTGATGGCGGAATGGAACCGTGACCTACTGGTTCATAGGTTGATGCTATAACCACTGAGCAAGGCCAGCTGAGCTGTATTGTCTTTTCTGTTAAGACCTGGTCATGTCCTTAGCGCATTGTTCTGTTGGGTTATCGGCCTTTCTCTTAATGATTTCTAGGAACTCTATATTAGGGCAATTAGCCCTTCGTGATATCAGTTGCAATCCCCCCCCCCCCAATTTGGCATGCCTCTTGGTGTTTATCGATACAGAACCCTTTTTACTTTTACAAAGTTAAATTATCTGTCTTCACGGCCGCTTGGTTCTGGGGCCTAGGAAGAGGCCCAGGGTTCTAAGTTGCAGTTACCCTTGTCCTGGGATTGCAGCTCTGCTGGTTGCGGAAATGGCTGTCCATGTTCAAGGGCAAGAGCTGGGAGATAGCTATCAGTCTTCCAGAGAGCTCTGATTAGCTTAAGAGTTAGAGATCCTCCGAGAATTATTCATAATTGATTGCCTCTCTTCCAACATTCTCTTTGTTCCCTTCCAACATTCTCAAAGTCTTCAGGATTTGTCTCCAAGCAGGGGACTGAAAGCTAGGCAACGGTCACAACAGTCAACACCCGCTTAAAAGCTGTCACTAGCCCCACGAGCGTGGCTCAGTGGTTAAGCGTTGACCAATGAACCAGGAGGTCACTGGTTCGAGTCCCGATCAGGGCACATGCCTGGGTGTGCAGGAGGCAATCAGTGATTCTCATCATTGATGTTTCTCTCCCCTTCTCCCTTCTTCTCTGAAAATAAATAAATAAATAAATAAATAAATAAATAAATAAATAAATAATAAACTTTTTTTTTTTTTCCCAAAAGCTGTCACTAGCCCCTCTGGCTGGGCTTGCCGCTCCTGCTTCACCAGTGGCTGCTTCTCTCTCCTTTGCAGACGGAAGCCCTGCAGCAGCTGCAGAAGGACTCGGAGGCCATCCGCAGCCAGTACGCTCACTACTTTGACCTCTCCCTGGTCAACAATGGCGTGGATGAAATCCTTAAGAAACTGCAAGAAGCCTTCGACCAAGCGTGCCGATCTCCACAGTGGGTGCCGGTCTCCTGGGTTTACTAAGCTTGCAGAAATGGGGCTCCCGTATACTCTGCTCAGTATCTGGAACTCCATTCCCCTCGCTTTAAGACAAACAGGGTCGCTCCAGCTAGCTTTGTGTCCGCTTCCAGCTCTATGCAACTCTCCTAATTAGGCCAGTGGGTGGCAGTCTTACTCCAACTCCTCAAGGGCTCTGCTCCGGTTTTCCTGCTGCATGGGGGCCCCATTGAGTTTTCCAAAGAAATCTCTGGAAATTGGGGCAGAAGCACGACCCAAATGCAAATGCTAATCCAAGACGGTGCTCACGGCGAGAAAAAGCCTGGCCCCTGGCCCTCTGAAGCCTGCGCTCCTCTACCTGTAATCAATCTTTCCTCTGAAGCCTTTTTTTTACTGCCTTTCTAAAACGCCAAAATGCAACAGCTGTGCAATAGGATGTCTGCTCTAGGAAAACCCTCAAAAGCAATAAAGAGATTACTGTGAAAATGCCAGTGACCTTGGAACTCTCTGGGTGTTTACTGGTACCCCAAGCCTCTGGACTAGAGAAAAATGCCACCTGCTTTAAGCTCCTGGAGCAGTGGTTCTCAACCTTCCTAATTTTGCTACTGTTATGAACCACAATATCTGTGTTTTCCGATGGTCTTAGGCTCTACGGCAGCGGCCCACAGGTTGAGAACCACTAGCTGGGTCTACTAAGACCATCAGAAAACCAGATATTTACATTACGATTTATCAACAGCAAAACTACAGCTATGAAGTAGCAACGAATATAATTTTATGGTTGGGGGTCACCACAACATGAGGAACTGTCTTAAAGGGTTGTGGCAGTAGGGAGGTTGAGAACCACTGTCCTGGAGGGATAGCATTGCCGCCAGATGCCTCCCTCAAGTGTTGAGCAATCTTTTTAAAAAATATATTTTTATCAATTTTGGAGAGGAGATAGAAACAGCAATGACAAGCCCTTAACTAGATTGGTTCAGTGAATAGAGCATCAGCCTGTGGACTGAACAAGGGTCCTGGGTTCCATTCTGGTCAAGGGAATGTACCTTGGTTGTGGGCTCAGTCCCCAATAAAGGGCATGTAGGAAGCAGTTTCTATCCCTCTCCCTTCCTCTCTGTGAAAATCAATAAAATAATTGATCAGCTGCCTCCTGCAGACTAGGGAGAGCCCTTAACCAAGGCATGTGCCCTGACCAGGAATCGAGCTTCCTGGTTCATAGGTCAACACTCAACCACTCAGCCACCTGAAAAATCTTAAGGGTCAGAATTATCCTACCTCTTATTTGGGGTGTAGGGTGCGCATGCACTGGGCAGGGCACAAATTGATGGGTCAAGGCAGGTATGTATACATGTACACGTGCAACATATAAAAAGCACTGAGAGCATTGGTGTAAGACTGTCCAGTTTTGCTCCATGGGGAGATAAAGCAAACATTTTTGCTTCTGCTTGCACCAGCCTTGGTTATTTCTACTAAATCTTACCATTTCCCCCAAGTCACTCATGTTCTTTTTGTTTTTCATTTTTATTAATTTTATTGATTATGGTATCACATAATTGTCCTCATCCCCCCATTCCCATCCCAAATCCCTTCCCACATATGCCCCCACCCCCCTGTTGTCCATGACCACTGGCTAGGCCCATATGCATGCACACAAGTCCTTTGGTTGATCTCTCCCCTTTACCCCCACCCTCCCCTAGTCACTCATTTCCTTTCTCTTTATTCAAAGACATGGCTTTATTTAAAAACATATTTGTATTGATTTCAGAAAGGGAAAGGAAGAAACATCAACCATGAGAAACACTTGATTGCCTGCCTCCTGCATGCCCCCTACTGGGGATCAAGCTCACAACCTGGGCCCGTGAGCCAAACTGGTTCGGCCACAAGACATGGTTTTAGAGCGCTCACATGACTGCTGCCCAGGTTAAACTCCCCTGGAAACTCCCCAACACTGTCCCAAGGGTAGTGTCCACATGTCTTCACCCCGAACCCATCCCTGGCAGGCATTTAACTTCCCAATACTGTGGTCACTCGGGAGGGGGACCCCATAGGGGGTTAGTAGGGGGTCCTTGCTGCATCTGGAGCCTGCTCCCCATATTTGTTTCATGGGTTTTGGTACCAGATTGTAATCAATCCTAGAACTCACCAAGCCCTAAACACTCACCCATCACTCCCTCCCCAGGTTTTTGTCACTCATTGGCTCCCATCCAACTGAGTTGGAGCGCTAAGTGTTTAGGTACTTAAAGGCCTATCAAGATCTGGCTCTTTGCCAGGTCCTCGTGGCTCTGTGGTTGATCGTCAACCTGTTAAGCCAGGAGGTCACAACTCCAATTCCGGTCAGGTCAAAGACCCAGGCTGCAGGCTCGCTCCTGTGTGGGGTGGGCAGGAGGCAGCTGATCAAGGATTCTCATGTATGTTTCTCTCTCCCCGACTCCCGCTCTGAAATAAAATTAAAATGTTTTAAAAATCTGGCCCTTTCATGCTTCCTCGGGCTTTCCCCAGGCACCCCACCACCACCACCACCACCACCACCGCCGCCCACACAGGGACACGCACACCTTCTGCCAGACACGTCGCATAATTAGCATCACATTTCAAGTCTGACGCAAAGGCCCCCGGTTTTTAATCAAAGTACTTTACATTTTTTTTTGTTGTTCTAGTTTGAGACCATCATCGATTAGAAAATCCAACAGGAATAGTTTAAAAAAAAAAACATAGTAAGCAAACTTTAATAAGTAAAAATTACAACCACCTTTTCCCAGCAAGGACTGATTGCAT
Organism: Nyctalus aviator; assembly: GCA_036971965.1. Taxonomy (NCBI): domain Eukaryota; kingdom Metazoa; phylum Chordata; class Mammalia; order Chiroptera; family Vespertilionidae; genus Nyctalus; species Nyctalus aviator. The sequence continues at coordinate 9,370,118 of CM072941.1, forward strand.
CCTTTGAAAGAAAGAGAGGGTAGGAACAAGAGAATACAGTTTGGGTTTTGTCAGGGACACAGGTGGTCAGATGGACTGAGGTACATGAGACTGTACGCTAGCTGGAGCAAGTGCGCCCACTGCCAGGCCAGCGGGACAGGAACAGCTGGAAAGGCGGAAGACCTGGACTCCTAGCCTGCCTTTGCCTGGGAGACACATGGAATAACAAAGGTGGCGCCGACACCAGCCTAGCCCACTGTCCTGTCACACCCTGGAGATTCACCCCAGCAAACATGCTTGTCCTATTCTTTTATTCCCTCTATACCGTTTCCCTGTGCAATTATCGACTTTTTTTTTTTTTTTTTTTTACCAGAAGGGCATGGGGGAATGGCAGAAGCAGGTGAGTGGAGGAGGATGGAGTTGGAACAGCTGTCGGGAAACAGCTGTGCTGGTTACCAGGCAGTGCAGGGTCCGAAGGCGGGGCATCCCCACTCCCCCAAGGAGAGAAGTGGGGGGCATCCAATCTGCCTCCTGCACCCGTATCCTTAAAACAGGACAAGATGGGATGACCACACCGGGTAACGTCACTCAGGTTTCGTCACTCAGGTCTCGGCTAGCTGCTGAAATGTGCCCAGCTCTCACCCTTGAAGAACCAAAGGAGCTGTGTTTTCTCAGTAAGGCTTTCATTCCTCCTCCCAGCTGGGCACTAGTGGCCTAGATCGCCACTAGTCAGAAACCACTTCCACTTTGATTTTCTTTTTCTTCTTCTTCTTTTTGGTGGCATCGCTGTCCTGGGAGAGAGAGAGAGAGAGAAAAAGCTCACAGAACCTGTTAACAGAACCACTGCCGCTTTCCCAAAAGGAAATCAACTGGGGAAGCTCCACAGGCAAGTAAGCCTTTTCAGGATCTGTGAGGATGCCCCGGGTTCAACCATTTCTGAACATAACAAAGCCCTGAGCTTGCCAAAACCGGTTTGGCTCAGTGGATAGAGCATCGGCCTGAGGACTAAAAGGTCCCGGGTTCGATTCCGGGCAAGGGCATGTACCTTGGTTGCGGGCACATCCCCGGTGGGGGGTGTGCGGGAGGCAACTAATCGATGATTCTCTCTCATCGATGTTTCTAACTCTCTATCCTTCCCCCTTGCTCTGTAAAAAAAAAAAAATCAATGAAATATATATATTTTTAAAAATAAATAAATAAAAAACCAAAGCCCTGAGCTTGTCAGCGGCGCCCCGGTGGCTCACTTTTACAAACAAGAGCATTCTGAGTCTAAAGCTACACGCCGTACCACCCGCCACCCACAGAATTCTAACTATGAGCTGTTACTATACAATGCCAGGGCCTGCCCAACCACAGAGTGGCACCGACTGGGCAATTCAAACCACCCCGCGCCTGAGGACTAAGCGGGCTGAGGACCCTGAGCGTGTCCACGCACCCCATCTGCCTGCTCGCCCGCATCCTCCGCGGCGGCTTTGGCCTTCTTCTTCTCCTTCTTCTTCTTTTTCTTCTCCTTTTCCTTCTCCTCCTTGATTGGCTCCGGAGACTCTGGCTCTGGCGAGGTCTCCTCGCTCTCACTCTCTCGACTCCGCTGAGGAGACAATGGAACAAATGTTAGATCTCAGGCAGAAACGGATGGGAGAGGTTCAGGAAGTGAAAAGGGAAGAAAAGTCCCTCCCTGGGCACACAGGAGGGCCCTTAAAGATTCAGAGACTGTCTCATCCACAAAGAGCAGGAAGCAGTTTTCCTGGAGGCCAGCCTCTCTAGGATCACAAGCTGGACTCTATGTCCCCAAGGGGCCCCCTGAGTCCTCAAAGGTGACAAGGCAGGAAAAGCTCCGCTAGACAGCTTGCTTCACGTCACTCGGCCACACGTCATCCTGCGCTGTGATGCCAGCGGTCCCCAACCCTGGGGAGCCAAGCTGTCCCTCTAAAACACTGAACTGGTGCTGTCTGGGGAGAGCTTGCGGGTGGCATTGCTCCTGCCGAGTCCTGTATAGCTCTACGTGTTCCAGCCTCAGATTTCAACACACACAAGCCATCACTTGACCCAGGGTGGGGGCCAGAGTAACACGCATCCCCCACCCCTATTTTCGGTGCTGCCTAAGCTGGGGTGGAAGATGAGGCCAGTCTGATCCCCGAACCCCCATGTCTCCCGGAAGACACAACAGGGAGGTGACCTGGCACCTGCAGAGCCCCCTGCAGGTAAGTACCCTGGGGCACAACACGTCATCTGTGCACCACGCACATATGAGGCGGAAGGCCCTGTTGGGCTGAGCCAGGATGCATGGCTGGCCTGCAGTCACCAGGATAAGCCACACAGAACCACTGCCCGCGGTGCGTTCCAAACTAACCGCCACGTGCCCCGTACCTTAATCGGAGCCTTTATGGGTGTAGCAACCGCCTCTGTCTTCACGGCATCGCTGAAAGGAGAGGGAGCCATCGGTTAGATTGGATGAGCGGCGTCTGGGGAGGGGCTGCTTCCCCCGCAGCCAGTCACAGGTATCTGGCAAGTCTAACGCCACCATCAGAATACTGACGCTGGACAAAGCACTCACCACTCCCTGTCGCAGATGGACGCCCTCTGAAGTCCCACGTGCCAGACTACAAAGGGTAACTGTCTGCTGCAAAGCAACCTCCTCGCCCTACGGCCAAGGCCACATGAAGGGCCGCACGGGCTCCTTTGGTCCCCCGTCTACCACCCTTCCCCCAAGTCTGCCCCCTCCCCACAGCGTGTGGTTGATGTGCTTGTCCAGGTGGCCAGCATGCTGCGTCCACCCCTCCGGGTTCCATATCCTCCTGTCCCCACTGCTGCTGCCATCATAGTTCATGCACTCTAGCACGCAAATGCAGGCAAGCGTGCGTCTGCAGGCCCTGGGTGTCCACAGCGTCCTGCTCTCACCTGTAGTCAACGTACTCCTGTGTCCAGGCGGCGGGCGTGCTGGCTGTGGCCTTGCCGTGCTTGTCCAAAAGGCCCTGCTTGATCATCTGCTTCTTCTGGCTGGCCTGGGGGACGTTAGGACTCCAATGTCAGGACGGCGTCAGCACATATAGCAGGCTGACTGCATGCACCCGGCCCAAATCAGGTTTCTCCCTTGTGTATTCTCACCTGGGCCCGAAGCTCCTATATACGGCACTCAGAATTCCCCCATTCTTGCCCTGGCCAGTGTTCCCAATGGTTAGAGCGTCAGCCCATGCACCAAGAGGTCTCACATTTTATTCCCAGTCAAGGACACGGTACCTGGGTTGCAGGTTTGAGACCCTAGCCATGTTCAGGGTGCATGTGGGAGGCAATCCATTAATGTTTCTCCCTCCTCCCTACAAATCTCTAAATAGCCTCAGGTGAGGATTAAGAAAAGCCAAACAAACAATAACAAAAAACCCACCCATTCTCTTGGATCGGCACCAGCATGGGACTTGGTAAAGGTCACGAGGTTTACTGCCTTAGTGAGAGCCTTTGCAGTGCCATTTTGTGGTGCAGGGCCTTTGCACTTACTATTCCAGCTGCCTGGACTTTTCCCAGCTCATACCATCTAATCCTTCCCGCTGACAGGGCTCCAGTAACCCTCCCTTCCCCAGATCCCCTCACTGCAGAGTCTTGAGGTGCCAGGCACCCCTGCACTCCTTGAGAAACCCTCACCTTGGCTAAAATCCACCATTCTAGCCGAGTGATGGCCATCTGCGTTCTCCCATCAGACTGAAGTCTCCCCACTGGTCCCACTTACCTTTGGCCCCAAACCCCACTTGCGAGGGTAAGTGTCTCTTTCCATGATCACTCTCTTGATCTTGGCTACTATCCCATGGTCGCAGGTAGAGATCACTGCGGTGGTCATTAATGCAATAGCTGCGGGTGTCGAAGAGATAAAAGAATGTTTTAAGCCCAGCCAGTGCGGCTCGGCAGAACCAGGAGGTCTCAGTTCGATTCTGGTCGGGGCACATGCCCAGGTTGTGGGCTTGATCCCCAGGAGGGAGCGTGCAGGACACAGCTGATCAATGATTTTTTCCTCATCATTGATGTTTCTATCTCTTTCACCCTCTCCTATTCTCTCTGAACTCAATATACACACACACAGAATGATTTAAAGGGGCAAGACACAATAATTGCTAAGCCCGAATTCCACTGTTTTATATGGCTTTTTAAAAGCTCTACTGCCTTGAGGTTCCTTCGCTGAAGATGGACATATAGACAAGAAGTGGAATAAAGGCTCTTCATTGATAACCAGATATTTATTCCCATTCTTCTGGATGTCCTCTCTTCTCATTAGAGAACCACGCTGCTGAGACATGGCCTCTAACGGCAGCCAGAGGGGTACGGGAAACCCCTTCTACCTCCCCCTCGCCCGTGCCTGTCTGGCATGGCCTTTGCTGGGACCCCACCTACAGACCCTTGGCAATTCAGTGAGATCAAACCGAGGGATCAGGATCGGGGGACCTGCTCTTCGGGCGCCTGGCTCGGATGGTGCAGGAGGGAGAGCGACCCCTTACCTATGCAGATGGCTTCCCCTTTGGTGGTGATGACCACAATCTCCTGGTTGACCTCGATGCCATCCTCATATCGCAGCACACCCGGAAGCATGATCTTCGCCCCATAGCAGATGGCGTTCACCTGCAAGGATGGCATCAACCCTGAGCGCCCCAGCCACTGCCTTTACCCCACACCGGAGACGCATCGCCCCACATGCGAAACAGGGCCAAGGATAGCCAATGGCTGCAATGAGCATGCGAAGGGACTCTTGAGTAACAACCACACACTAGGGCTTTAAATAGCAACTCCTCTGTCTGTGGAACTTAGGATGTTTCCATTCTAAATCAATGCCTAGCCTTATGGCTCTTCTGTTCCTTAATGAGAGAAATCCTTAACAGAACTAGGAGCCCTATCAGATCTACTGGGAGATTTGGATAGTGGTCAGAGCACAGGTTCCCAGAGAAACTCGCTAGCAAGATTACCAAGACCTATTGAACCACCTACCGTGTTTCCCCGAAAATAAGACATCCTCCGAAAATAAGACCTACTTACAGGTTTCCTTGAGTGAAATATAAGGCATCCCCCCGAAAATAAGGCCCCCCTAACCCCCCCTAGGCTCTGCCTCAGAATGCTATTGCTAAACATGAGAGATTTGGTCCACTGATTCTGAAAGAAATGGAGTCACAAGAAATTCACCAGGAAATTCAGGAACTGGATTGTTATGATGATGTTCCAGAAGATGATGACATGATTGTCATTGAATAAATGAGTAAATTCTTGATACTGTAGGATTCACAGTTTGTCTGGTTTGTGTTGACAACTACCGTACCATATACAGGTAATAAATTTCCTTTATTTTCACTTAACAATAAATGTGTACCGTATTCTTCTTCATGGAAAAATAAGACATCCCCTGAAAATAAGACCTAGCGCATCTTTCGGAGCAAAAATTAATATAAGACACTGTCTTATTTTCGGGGAAACAAGGTACCTACAGGTTTTGGCATAACTTATAGGCCAACAGGTACGTATTAAGGCCACCTCTCCCTGAGTTCAATGGCACTTAATGCATCCCGCTCCACCTGCCTTGTCCTAGCTAGATCTCTTCTGTTGATGCCCATGGGTTCGATTCCCGGTCAAGGGTACAGACCTCGGTTACAAACTTGATCTCTGGCCCGTCAGGGCGCATGCAGGAGGCAACCAATTGATGCGTCCCTCTCACACCAACATTTCTTTCTCCCCCTTCTTCCTCCCCACCACTCTCAAAGAAAAAGAAAACATCAATGGAAAAAATATCGAGTGATGATCTTTTTAAAAAAATTCTATATAACAGGATTTGAATATGAATGATAAGCCTCAAACGATTTAATACAGAAATTTATATTCTTCAAAGTCAGAGAATCTTTTTGTTGCTACATAACGTTGGACAAAAACTTGGTTATGCAGCTGTGCACAAAGACAACCTTAATTTATAAAAGGCTCTTCTCTGACCATCAGAAATAAAAAGGCTATTTTTAAAATTCTGGACTACTTGGAAGAGAAGTAACTTATCTTTGAAGCTCTAGTCTCAACTTTTTATCCCCATCAAAACAACCTTTTCTTGCAGCAATTTAAATATGATCCATTTATTACACACATGTAGAACTACCAGGTTATGGAAAGCAAATTCCATGGACCACAGATAGTCTATTTCTTGAAGCCAGTTACTTTGGGAAAACGCTTAGGTAAATGTTTAATTAAGTTGCCTTACTTAAAAGTAGAATTAGATCTAGCATTAAACTTTTACTTTAATTCAGTATATTTGGTTCTGATTTAATAAAAGTTAATCATAAATGCTTCATAAAAAAAAGGGGGGGGGGAGCCGAAACCAGTTTGGCTCAGTGGATAGAGCAACGGCCTGCGGACTGAAAGGTCCCAGGTTCGATTCCGGTCAAGGGCATGTACCTTGCTTGGTTGCAGGCACATTCCCAGTAGGGGGTGTGCAGGAGGCAGCTGATCGATGATTCTCTCTCATCGATGTTTCTAACTCTCTATCCCCCTCTCTTCCTCTCTGTAAAAAAAAATCAATAAAATATATTAAAAAAAAAAAAAGGAAAAAGAACCCAGTGTACAATCTACAAAACAAAAAGCAGAAACCCCAAGGAATTTAAGTTGCCGTCATGTTTCAAGTCTTTAAAAAGTTGTCACAACACGGACATCTCAGCAGTGAAGTCACACTTTGTCCGAACGTGGACTTGACGCCCAGAACTTACTGCGCTGTCTTTCATAACCAGCCGTTTATGAGACGTCAGCAGCTTTTCCAGAGGGTAGACCACTCGCCGCAGGTAACTCTCATCCTTGTGGTTATCGTACAGCCACTGGGCGTCCAGCACATCGTGCATCGTCACCATGTGGTCCTGGAAGAGCAGCCACGTGTGAAAGTTATTCACTGTCGTTGGATCTCTAATAGCACAACAGACGCCAAACTTCAGAAGGAACAGAGCCTTCTGCTAACCCGAGCTCATTAGTCTGTGGTCCCCTTTAACCTGCTGACATATCTCCATCTGGGCAAGCATTTTTGTAGGCCGGGAGGTAAGTGAATAGAACAATGTTTTCTATCCGGTCATCTGCCCTGGCCTGTGTTTCAATGTCCCAAAGTTTAATTAACAGAACAGGGAAGTTACCCTGGACTGAACTCAACACTTTGGAAATTGCCCTTTGGTGGCTTTTTTCCGCCCATACAGGGCGGGGCAAAAGTTGGTTTACAGTTGTGTGGGAAATAATACAGTAATCATAAATAATAAACTGTTTCTTGTACCCACAGCTATAGACCTGCTTATGCCCCGCCCTGTATCAAGAACCAGCTCTAAAACTGCTAGGCCCGTGACGGCGTGTACCTTCTCGCTCATGACTCCGGAACGAATCCGCCGGAGTTCCTGCATCTGACCGCCAACTCCCAGCAACAAACCGAGGTGCACGCACAGCGTCCGAATGTAGGTGCCGGCCTCACAGCTCACCCAAAAGATTCCTAAAGCACACACACACAAATAACCCACATCTTCCAAAATAAACCTGCCACCAGTTGAGAAACCCCCGAGTTATTCTCCATCTGAGCCAGAGAGGCTGAAGATGACAGACATAGGCCATGACGGCGCCATATACTAAAGGACATCTACTCTGAACAACAGAGTAATTCGCAAGAACCCATTTCCACCCATGCATGCCCGGCCTATTAACTGAGCTCCTCAGGCCTAGTGACCCACCTAATCTTCTCTCGGGATCATACTCGACCATCTTGCTCTCGTAGATGGTCCGCACTCGGAGTTGCCTCTTCACTGCTGCAATAAGTGGGGGGCGCTGGAATAAGGCGCCGGTCAGAGTTTCTAGGGCCTGCGAATAAGCACAAACCAACACACGACTCATTGCATGGACTCTCCAGTAACATCAAAGGGCATTATGTTGGGGAGCTGGAGGTCACAATTGAAACACACAAGATTCCTGTCAATCATTTAAGGTCTAAGGCGCCCTTTCCAATGTTTGCTTCTTTCTTCAACTCCACAGGGATGGCTCAGGGCTGAAGCGGAAGAAACATTGCCGGAAGTGCCCCTGCCACCTTAGTCACCAGGCCAGGCTGCGACGGCAGCCCGCTCAAAGGGGCATGCGAGAGGCCAGCCGGGAAACTGGCCTGTCTCCACATGCCTAGGGCTTCAGAGATCCAAGTCACCAAGACATGCCCTCCCTAGAATTCCACTTACCCTAGCCAGCTGAGTCCCCCCTTCAATAGCATTGTGCAGCCGGACAATTCCCACATACTCTTTGCCTGAAAAATGACAAAAGAGTAGTCAGGTGTGGCCACTGACTTTTCTGTATTTTTTTATATTCTATCTCATCGCTCCTATTTCGTGCAGCAGGAAAAGCAGGCGATTGGCCCTTCTTGTATCTGGAAGATTTGCATTAAGACCCATTTCCCGGTGCAGGTGTGGGAAAGGGATGGAGGCACAAGGACCACTGGAGAAGCCGGTGTGGAGCCGGCCTGGGTAAAACTCTGCAAGGTCAAGGCGGAGAGTCTTCCCAGCTGAAAATGCGGGAAGAGCCCTTTCTTTCTTTCTAATCCTCATCCTAGGATATTTTTCCAATGATTTTTAGAGTGAGTGGAAGAGAAAGAAGACAGAGAAGTATCATTGTGAGAGAAATGCAGATTAGTTGCCTTCTGCACACGCCCTGATCAGGGCCTCAGGGCCCCAGACCCGGGAGGAGCCTGCAAACTGAGGTATGCGCCCTTGATCAGCATCAAATCCAGGATGCTTAACTGATGCTCTAACCACTGAGCCAAACTGGCTAGGATGGGAAGGGATCTTTAGACAGAAGTCAGATGAGCCTGGAGTGATGAGCTGAGGTGGACTGCCTCAGTGCTAGGAGCAGACATGGCTAGCTCCATGTACACATGCATGTAATAACCTAGCACTCGAGAAAAGGCAGACAAGTAGCACAGAAGGCACACAGAAAAGTGGCAATTTTTTTTTTTAAACTATCGAAGAAATCGATTTCAAGAGCCAAAACGTGGAAGGGAAAAGAAACTCGGAAAACCTTCCAGTGGCCATGAGCCACCTCTCCCACACATACCTGCGCTCTGCTGCGATTTTACCAAGCGGGTGGCTCGTTCTATGCACACGATTAAACAGCCGGTCACTTTGGGGTCCAGAGTACCGCTGTGTCCTGTCTTCTCCACCCGGAGTATCCGTCGGATCCAGGCTACCACCTCGTGGGAAGAGGGGTTAGAGGGCTTGTCAAGATTAATGAACCCTGTCCTAGAATGGAAAAGAAATCACTGGGCATTGGTTCTGGTCCCCTAAGCGAAACGGAACCTGAAGAGGAAAAGAGAATCCACCCTGGGTCCCCGCGAGGAGATTTGGGGCAATCCCATTCTAAGATGCCACTCCCTCCTTAAATAACTGATGCTAAAAGGTGACGTTATAAATAAAGAGAACAGAAGTAAGGACACTGCTCGCTCCAAACACACTTACCTGATATAATCGCCAATCTCCCTCTTCAGAGGATTTGAGCCACAAGGAAGGGGCGTATAGTGTGTCGTCCTTATATTTAGCTTATCAAAATTCTAGAAAGCAACACAAAAGAAACTATTGATACATGTCAAGCAAGAAATGAGCAGCCACCATCATTAGTGATATGGTTACCCTTCAAGTTCACAAACTTGATTTTGCTCCTTTATTTTCGTTATCTGCTGTGACAGACTGCTAAGCCTCCTTGTAGACCAGAAAAATTACTCAGGGGCAGTAAGACCAAGGTGATCACTCCTCTAGAAAGAGCCTCGTTGGGGCGCTACAGGTCAGACTGGGCTTCACTATGCAGGCGTATGAATCAAGTGTGGACTAGCTTTTTCTCAGGGACAAAACACAGCCAAGTCGGGGAGGACTGGCAGCAATGTTTCTCAAACGCAGCTAGCTCGTTCTTCCTCCAAATGCTCCTCTCTGATCCTTGTTACTCCTTTCTGAGGCACAATCACTGGTCTGAAAGTACTCACTACCTTTCATATCACCTGCCCGCCGTTTAGTTTTCTTATGGTGTTTACCACAAATAGCAATTCTTTTAAACCATTGCCCACCCCTGGATTGTAAGTTCCAGTCGAGACACTGCCTAGCAGGTTCACTAGCATATTCCCAAGGCCTGCAATAGAAAAGCAGATGCTGTAACAAACGGCAGGCACATCTGGCTGCGCAGAAACTCAACTGTGTTGAATTCTAGAAGCAAAGCTCATTCCTTTCCCGTCTATGTTTTATTAAAACACCTTGTCAAGCCGGGACCGGTTTGGCTCAGTGGATAGAGCGTTGGCCTGCGGACTGAAAGGTCCCAGGTTCGATTCCAGCCAAGGAAACATGCCTAGGTTGCAGGTTCAATCCCTAGTAAGGCGCGTGCAGGAGGCAACCGATCAATGCTTCTCTCTTCGTTGATGTTTCTATCTCTCTCTCCTTCTCTCTTTCTCTCCGAAATCAATAAAAATGCTTTTAAAAAAGAACTCTTAATGAACTGTTGAACCTTGAGAAATAATATAAAAACCAGGCACTGACCTCATGCACAATCTTAGCCACATACCTTTAGCAACAGGGGCCACTGAGACGTGTCCAGCTGAGCCACTTTGGATTCAGGTTTGATAAGAAATTCTCCAACGTGTTGGATTTCCTTTCAAGGACAGAAACACACTCTATTAGACTTCCCACTGGATTCTGCACAATTCCATTATTACCACCAACGCCTACGCCCCTTCAACAGTAAACCAGCTAGTCTAGGCCTCCTTCACTGAGACCCACAAGGGAAAAGAGAAATAAGCCAGGACCTCAGAAGGGTCTGGGTATTTAAAGAGAAAGAGGGATGGTTGGTCTGTAGGTGGAATAAGAAAGAAAGTTTCAGGGAAAGCAGTTGGTCTGGCCAACACCACTTGGCGAGCTGTAGGTGATGGTAGACTTAGGTTGGCTGGGGTCTTGTACAAAGACCACCTAATTCTAACCCATTCCTTCAAAACCTCTGCAAAGACTTCAATTTGTTACCTAAGTTTTGCTTCTCGTCAAAACAAAGTTAAGACATATTCCTACTCACTGCAACATCTTCTTCCGGCAATGACTTGGACTCTTTTTTCTTTTTATGCTTCTTGGGCATAGTCACTGCTGGAAAACAAACAGACACGAGATTTGGGGAGTTCTTTCCGAAAATAAAAGCAATGAAGTTTAAAACAGAGAAGGAACCGGGGCAGGTAGGCAATGGATGCTTGGTCTACCATTCCTTGGGAAAACAAAGTGTGTCAGGCCAAACGCGCGGGTTGCGTGGCTCAGTAACAGATTAGATGCGGTCGCACGTGTCAGCTCCCATTACGTCCACCACGTGGCGGGGCTCCCTACGCTGCAGACGCGCTCGGGCCCGCGTGCCCGAAAGTTCCATAAGTGCCTCCTTGACTATCCCCGCGTGCTTGTGACCTCCAGAACTTTCTTGCGTGGCAAAGCTCCGCCCGAGTCCCTCCACCCCTTTGCATCCGCACCGACTGCGACCATCCTTTCCTCCCTTGCCCCGGAGCGCTGCCGGAAGCACCGGGCTCCTGGTGCACGCAGCAGGGCCGTCGCCTTTCGCAGGCGATCCCGGGCCCTAAGAAGGTTGTGCTGTCAGCGGGAGGCCCGGGCCTCGTAGCGCCGGCTCATCGCGAGGGCCTCCCGCGTTCTTGCCCCAAAGCCGCGGAGCCAAGGCCAAGAGCAAGGCTAGCAGGAGGCTCGGCAGCGACCCGAGCTGCGCGGGGCAACTGGAGCTAACGGAGAGCTCCGGCTGCGATGCCGGCCCCAGACCCAGGACCTCCGACGCAGCAAAGCTGGCCCCAGACGGGAAAACAGCCAGAGCAATCGTGACGGAACGACCCCTACCTTCCATATCCGCCATGTTCCCCGGCAGAGCGTGCAAGCCGCGTGAGCCACCTCCAAAAGAGCGACTCTAGATTCCCACCGCCCAGAGGCCCCGCCGCTAGGCCCCGCCCACCTGCGCGGCTCCCCGTGCGTGCCGCGCCGCGGGGCGGGGCCAGGATGAAGGGGCCCGTGGCGCGCGGGCCACTTGCGCAATCTCATTGGCTGTCTTCTCCCCGCGGTGGCGCGCCTGCGCCCGCGCGTGCGCTCTGGGTCGCGGCCCCCGCCCTTGGCAGCGGGGCTGGGAAGCGCGCAGACCCCGCAGGCTGCGCGTAGCCTGTGGGCGTGGCTTCGCTGGGTTTAACCCAGACTTGGGCACCTGGGCACCCCGCTGGGTACTCCATTCACAGTAGCTCGTTGCTGCCTCTCGCCGGCCCTTTAAGATCACTATCAGATCAGTCCCAATAGAAAAAGGAAGACGTTAAGGTAAAGAGAGGTTGAAAGCCCTTTGCTACTTGCCGTTTCTCAGGCAGCAGCGGAGTCGCTGGCCAATAGGAATGGAGTGCGAGCCACTCGTGGGCTTTTAAATGTTCTGGCAGCCACACGGAGACAAAAAGTAAAAAGAGTTGAAAACTATTTTAAAGATACACTTATTTTAACCCAGCCATCCATAATATTATTTCAACATGTAAGCAATACACAATACTATGAAGGGGATATTTTACGCGGGGGGGTTCTTAACCTTGCCTTTCTGAACGTGATGGATCCCTGGTTACTTTTTTTTAAAATATATATATTTTATTGATTTCAGAAAGGAAGGGAGAGGGAGAAAGAGATAGAAACATCAATGATGACAGTCATTGATCAGCTACCTCTTGCACGCCCCCTACTGGGGATGGGTCTGCAACCAGGGCATATGCCCTTGACAGGATTTGAATTGAGGACCCTTCAGTCCACAGGCTGACGCTCTATCCACTGAGCTAAACCAGTTAGTGACCTAGTTATTTCTTTATTGCCATTATCTTTTCTAATGAGTTGCTGCTGACAGAAGAGGGCAGTTATTGCTTTTCTTTCCAATCCTCCTCTGCCTACCAAAAGAATAGAAAATTTTCCATTTTATTTTACTGTGGCTTTAAAAAAATGCTTGCTGAAACCGGTTTGGCTCAGTGGATAGAGCGTCAGCCTGCGGACTGAGGGGTCCCAGGTTCGATTCCAGTCAAGGGCATGTACCTTGGTTGCGGGCACATCCACAGTAGGGGGTGTGCAGGAGGCAGCTGGTCTATGACTCTCATCGATGTTTCTAACTCTCTATCTCTCTCCCTTCCTCTCTGTACAAAGTCAATAAAATATATTTGGGGGGAAAAAACAGGAAAAACAAATGCTTGGTTTTTTCTCCGATAACTTTTACACTATCAAGAATTTATTTTGGTGTGTGACAAGGTAATGATAATTATTTAAATTTACTTTTTATAGATAACCAAAGCCGCCAGTACCAAACAACCCATGAGCAGTTTATTACTTCCCCCATTATTTTATAATATCCCATCAGTACATGTTTGGCTGAATAGATTTGAAGTATTCATTGGTGGTTCTTTTATGGGGTTCATCTTTCTCCAACACTCATCTGATCTGTTAGCAAAGCCTGTCATCTTTGCTTTCAAAAGAGATGCAGAGCCGGGTTGGCGTTGCTCAGTGGTTGAGCATTGATCTATCAACCAGGAGGTCACCGGTCGATTGCTGATACTGGCAAATGCCCTGGTTGCGAGTTTAGTCCCCAGTGGGGGTGAGGGTGAGGGTGAGGGATGAAGCCGATCAATAATTCTCTCATCATTGATGTTTCTCTCTCTCCCTCTCCCTTCCTCTCTGAAATCAATAAAAATATTTTTTTAAGAGAGATGCAGCTCTAACTGGTTTGGTTCAGTGGATAGAGCATTGGCCTGCAGACTGAAAGGTCCTAGGTTCGATTCTGGTCAAGAGCATGTACCTTGGCTGCGGGCACATCCCCAGTAGGGAGTGTGCAGGAGGCAGCTGATCAATGTTTCTCTCTCATCCATGCTTCTGACTCTCTATCCCTCTCCCTTCCTCTCTGTAAAAAATCAACAAAATAGCCCTAACCGGTTTGGCTCAGTGGATAGAGCATTGGTCTGTAGACTGGAAGGTCCCAGGTTAGATTCTGGTCAAGAGCATGTACCTTGGCTGTGGGCACATCTCCAGTAGGGGGTGTGCAGAGACAGCTGATCCATGTTTCTCTCTCATCGATGTTTCTGACTTTTTATCCCTCCTCTCTATAAAAAAAAATCAATGAAATATATTTTTTAAAATCAATAAAAAATATTTGAAAAAGAGAAAGAGAGAGAGAGAGAGAGAGAGAGAGAGAGAGAGAGAGAGATGCAGAATCAAATCGTTTTTTTCACTGTTCTCACTGCTGTCACCGTAGTCCATGTCATCATTATGGCTCTCTTAGATTGTTTTTCAGTGGCCTCCTGCAGTTCCCTTTTCTCCTTTTTCCAAATATAGTGTCTTGTCAACACAGCAGCCGGAAAGAGCCATTAAACGCTAAGTCAGGCCATCTCTGCTCAAAGCCCTTCAATGGCTTTCCTTCTGTAATGGGGTGAGGAGTGGGCCCTCAAAAGATCTGTACTAACTCCTGGAGCCTAGGATTGCGGCCTTATTTGGAGGAAGAGTCTTTGTAGATATAATGAAGTATCTCAAGATGAAATTGTCCTGGATTGCCCAAGTGGCCCCAAATCCAACAACCAATGTCCACAGAAGAGAAGAGAAAAGACAGAAGAGAAAGCCATGTAAAGATGGATGCACCTAGCTGGTTTGGCTCAGTGGATAGAGCATTGGCCTGCAAACTCAAGGGTCCCGGGTTCCATTCCAGTCAAGGGCATGTACCTTGGTTGCGGGCACATCCCCAGAAGGGGGTGTGCAGGAGGCAGCTGGTCGACGTTTCTCTCTCATCGATGTTTCTCTCTGTCCCTCTCCCTTCCTCTCTGTAAAAAATCAATAAAAATATCTTTTTTAAAAAATCAATAAAATATATATTTTTTAATATATTTTTTTTAAATATTTTGATTTTGTACAGAGAGGAAGGGAGAGAGATAGAGAGTTAGAAACACCGATGAGAGAGAGTCATCGATCAGCTGCCTCTTGCATACCCCCTACCGGAGACGTGCCCGCAACCAATGTACATGCCCTTGACTGGAATCGAACCCGGGACCCTTCAGTCCGCAGACCGACGCTCTATCCACTGAGCCACACTGGTTTCGACATGAATCTATATCTTTTTAACCCAGAAACTTGATGGATCTTCCCTCCCCAGCAGGAACAGCTTCTCCTCCTATTCTGATGTAGCTGATCCTGCCTTTCTTGGAAACTTCATTATCCTGGTCCCTTGCCAATTCTTCTTGTGCCCAACTCCTCCATCCCTCATTGTCTCAATCCCAGCTCGCAGGGAGGTGGGGGAGGAATGGAGTTGTTATGTGCACCCCATTGGCGCACCCCTTAACTACATTCCCTGAGAGGGCTCAAAGGACATTCCTTTCACCAAAGCACTTAGACCAGTGGTCCCAACAGGCGCCCACGCCCACAGGGGGAAGCAATTTGATTTTTAAGGGGACAATTTGAGAATGAGTTAACGGTGAATTTTTTTAAATTATATTTTATTGATATTTTACAGAGAGGAGGAAGGGAGAGAGATAGAGAGCTAGAAACATCAATGAGAGAGAAACATCGACCAGCCGCCTCTTGCACACCCCCCACTGGGGATGTGCCCGCAACCAATGTACATGCCCTTGACTGGAATCAAACCCGGGACCTTTCAGTCCGCAGACCAACACTCTACCACTGAGCCAAACCAGTTTCGGCTAACAGTGAATTTTTTGCATTTCATATGGTCCTAGGGGCCTCATATATAGGATATGAATGCATACTGTGACATTTATGCTTCCAGTTATTATATGTTTTGAAACTTTATTTGCTATTTTTTCATATCACTTCATATTAATATTTTTTAAAACAATTTATTAGTAATTTCTTCCTCAGTACTTCAACTGTCCTTCCATTCTTTTGTTTTTCTCTTTCATGGATGTGAATAGGAGTTCACTTTTTAATATATATATATATATATATATATATATATATTTTAGAAAGGGAAGGGGAAAAAGAGAGTGATAGAAACATCAATGATGAGAGAGAATCATTGATGGACTGCCTCCTGCACACCCCCTACTGAGGATTGAGCCCACAACCCAGGCATGTGCCCTTGGCTGGAATTGAACCTGGGACCCTTCAGTCCACAGGCGAATGCTCTATCCACTGAGCCAAACCAGCCAGGGCAGGAGTTCACCTTTTTTAAAATATATATATATTTTTATTGATTTTTTACAGAGAGGAAGAGAGAGGGATAGAGAGCTAGAACCATCAATGAGAGAGAAACATGGACCAGCTGCCTCTTGCATACCCCCCACTGGGGACATGCCCGCAACCAAGGTACATGCCCTTGACCGGAACCGAACCTGCGACCTTTCAGTCCACAGGCCGACGCACCATCCACTGAGCCAACCGGTTTCGGCACGAGTTCACTTTTTAAAAAATATATTTTTATTTATTTCAAGAGGAAAGGAGAGGGAGAGAGATAGAGAAACATCAGTGATGAGAGAGAATCATTGATTGGCTGCCTCCTGCACACCCCACACTGGGATGGAGCCTACAACCTGGGCATGTTCCCTGACTGGGAATAGAACTATGACCTCCTGGTTCATAGGTTGACGCTCAACCATTGAGCCACACAGGCTGGGCAGGAGTTGACTTTTTGAATAATAAGAATTATATGTCCTGGGGCGGTGGGGGGGGAGTCGGGGGAGGAGGACATGGCCACAAAAAGGTTGGGAACCATTGGCTTAGACATACTTTGGTGAAGGTTCTGGAAAACTAGTCTGGGAAAGGAGGCAGGCAGCATTGTCATGGAAACAGGCTTGGGAATAGTGGGACCCTGGACCGGCAGAGGCCACACAGTGGCATTAAATCTCAGAGAAACACAACACAATGGGTATTCAGACAGGTAGCAGACTGGCAGCTGGAACCCAACAGTGGCTCCCCATGCATCTCTGGGGGTGGCTAATTGATCTTATTATCCTGTCAATAGGCCTCCTGTAGCGGGCCATCATGTCTATAACCCCAACAACCAACAACCAATAACAAAAGCTCTCGGTGTGGTGAATGGCAGCCTGCCTCATATGGGACATCCTGGCCCTTCCTCCAATTCCCAGACCCTGTCAGTTCCCAGGCTGGGAGCCCTTCAGGGCAGGTACATCTAACACTACAACTAGGTTTTTCTTGTTTTTGTTTTTAAAATATATTTTATTGATTTTTTACAGAGAGGAAGGGAGAGGGATAGAGAGTTAGAAACATCAATGAGAGAGAAACATCGACCAGCTACCTCTTGCACACCCCCCACCGGGGATGTGCCTGCAACCAATGTACATGCCCTTGACTGGAATCGAACCTGGGATCATTCAGTCCACAGGCTCTATCCACTGAGCCACACCGGTTTCGGCTACAACTAGGTTTTAACCCTTCCTCCTACTTCCCCCACCCCCAAGACATAGAACGTCACTGTGACCCACTGGTCAGAAATGGAGTCTTTGTCCACGTCCCTTTCGGTGTGGACCCTCGTGGCTCTGTCCCCAGTTCCTCTTTGCATCTCGGAATAAACACAATTGGCTGATGGAAAAATTCCCACAGGGGCTCCCTGACTCAAGGGCTGAGGATAATTTTGAACAGAAAGGTCAAAAGGAACCCCCCCCCTCACCCCCACACTGTCCTTCAGTGCTCTGGCCCATTAGCATAATTAAGTCCCCAGGGGGCTGACTTGATCATCTCATTGTCTCCAGAGGCATCCCACTGGCTGGTCCATGGCATGAATGACATCATGCTGACTGGGCCTGGTGCATAGGAAGTAGCAAATATTTCACCACAGGATGAGAGAAAAGCCCCAGGAACTTCCAGGGGCCCAGCACCTCTGTGAAGTTTCGGGGCATCCAGTGCACTGAGGCACATCCAGATGGTCCCTCTAAAGAAAGAAACAACTCACTGTACCTCCACCCTACTGCCACTGAGAAAGAAGCAGCCCGGCCAGTGTGGCTCAGTGGTTGAGTGTCAACCTCTGAACCAGGAAGTCAGTTTGATCCCAGTCAGGGCACATGCTCGGGTTGTAGGCTCGATCCCCAGTGTGGGGCATGCAGGAGGCAGCGAATCGATGATTCTCTCTCACCACTGATGTTTCTATTGCTCTCTCCCCCTCCCTTCCTCTCACTGAAATCAATAAAAGCATATTTCCCCCTAGCTGGTTTGGCTCACTGGATAGAGCGTGGGCCTGCGGAGTGAAAGGTCCCAGGTTCGATTTCAGTCAAGGGTATATGCCTGGGTGGCGAGCTCAATCCCCAATGGGGGGCATGCAAAAGGCAGTCAGTCAATGATTCTCTCTCATCATCGATGTTTCTATCCCTCTCCCTCCCTCTCTGAAATGAATAAAAATATATTTTAAAATTTTAGGAAAAACAAAACACATCATACTATGTGAAACAAGCCAAACACAGGACAAACACAGGGGTGGACAAAAGTAGCTTTACAGTTGTGAGTTTGCAAAATACATAGTTTATTCTTGTATTATTATTATTGACTCTCATATACAGTATTTTTCCATAAGAACAACTGTGGCCGGGACCGGTTTGGCTCAGTGGATAGAGAGTCGGCCTGCGGACTGAAAGGTCCCAGGTTCGATTCCAGTCGGTACATTGGTTGCGGGCACATCCCCAGTGGGGGGTGTGCAGGAGGCAGCTGGTCAATGTTTCTCTCTCATCGATGTTTCTAACTCTCTATCACTCTCAATTCCTTTCTGTGTAAAATCAATAAAATATATTTTTTTTAAAAAAGAACAACTGTAAATATACTTTTGCACATCCCAGTATTGTATGATTCCATGCGTATGAAATAGCCAGAATAGGCATCCTAGTACAAACAACAAGCACGTGGATGAGGAAGCTTCCAGAATATAGCCTCCAGCCATCCAGTCCCCTCAACATCGAGTCATCTCAACTGAGTCTCCAGACGTTATGGAGCAGAGAGAAGACATTCTCACCATGTCCTGTCTGAAATCCTCAGCATAATCTGTCAGCCGAATAACAAAACATCCCAAAACTTAGTGCCATTAAACAGCCACTTTCTGATCCTGACAGGATCTGGTTGTGTTAAGAATTCAGCTTGGAGCTGAAACCGGTTTGGCTCAGTGGATAGAGCGTTGGCCTGCGGACTGAAAGGTCCCGGGTTCGATTCTGGTCAAGGGCATGTACCTTGATTGTGGGCACATCCCCGGTGGGGAGTGTGCAGGAGGCAGCTGATGATGATTCTTTCTCATTGATGTTTCTAACTCTCTATCCCCCTCTCTTCCTCTCTGTAAAAAATCAATAAAATATATTAAAAAAGAAAAAAAGGAATTCAGCTTGGAGACCAGGTGTCACTGGAATGGGAGCACCTTCTCACGTGGCCTGTCCGTGTGGCCTGGAGTTCCTGGCAGCTTCAGAGTCAGCAGACTCTGCACTTGGTGGCTCAGGGTTCCAAAAGCAAGTGTTAGGGCGGATGAAGCAGAAAACTGCATCAACTTTTGTGACTTGGAAGTCTCAAAGTGTTACAGAAAACCGAAGAAGAACAAAGCAATGCCAGAGAGATGGAGTTACATTTATTACGCGCGGGTCCAGAGGCAAATGCCTCTGAAATTCTGGGCCCCAGCATGCTTCAAAAGCATCCTTTCTGTTCTTTTCTTTCTTTTTTTTTTTTGAGACTCATTTATTTTTATTTTTTAATTTCTTTATTGATTAAGGTATCACATATTTGTCCTCATCCCCCTATTCCCATCCCAAACCCCTCCCCACCCATGCCCCCGCCCGCCTGTTGTCCGTGACCACTGGAGAGGCTAGTATCACATGATCTCACGCATCTCGGGGAAATAATGAACAACATAAACTGATAAACAAAAACAGACCCCGAGACAGGGAAGCATCAAGCACACTGTCAAACCTCAGAGGGAAGGTAGGGGAGGGCGTATGGGGGAGAAATCAACCAAAGGACTTGTATGCATGCATATAAGCCTAACCAGTGGTCTCAAAGCATCCTTTCTGTTGTAGTGCCTGGTCGAAGCAGTCACCAGCCTACCCAGGGTCAAAGAAAGGTGGCATCGACCCCGCCTCTCAGTGAAAACCATGTCAAATAATTTTGGAGCCCTGGTGGCTCAGTGGTTGAGCATTTACCCATGTACCAAGAGATCCCTTGTCAGGGATCAATGCCCAGGTTGCAGCTTTGATCCCTAGCAGGGGACATGCAGGAGGCAGCTGATCGATATTGATTATCTATGTGATGTTTCTCTCTTGCCCTTTTCTCTCTAAAATTAATGAAAACATATGAATCAATTAATTAATTAAATCTGCCACATTCACCAAGACTTAACCAACCTCTGTGCAGGCCAAATTGATGAATTCAATGGTGTTGTGATAGAATTTCCTTTTCTGCATTTTCAAGGTTTTTTTTAAACTTTATTTTTATTGATTTCAGAGAGAAAGGGAGAGGGAGAGATAGAAACATCAATGATGAGAGAGAATCATTGATTGGTTACCTCCTGCACGCTTCCTACTGGGGATGGAGCCCACAACCTGGGCATGTGCCCTATCGGGGAATCAAACCATGACCTCCTGATTCATAGGCTGATGTTCAACCACTGAGCCACACTGGCCAGGCATTTTTAGATAATTTTTATATAAGGCTTTGGTTAACATTTTTAAATTTTTGTTTTGTTTTGCTTTGCCCATGGATGCCTAATTGCTCCAACACCCTTGAAAAGACTGTCTTTCATCCACTGAATTGCTGTTTTGCATTTGTCTAAAAGCAGTTCGGCTAATTAATGTGAATCTATTTTTAGGGGTTCTCTATTTCATTCCATTTATCTATGTGTCTATTCCTCTAGCAATATCACAAGTCTTGATTGCTATAGCTATATAATAAGCCTTAAAATTGTGTAAAGAGCTTTGTGTAATGATCTGGCATCCTGCAGCCTGTAAAACTCATTAGTTATGGATGTTTTTCTGTAGATTTCTTGGAATTCTCAATGAAGACAATTCTATCATCCGTAAATTGAGTCAGTTTTATTCCTTCCTCTCCAGTCTGTGCCTTTTTGTTTCTCCTCCTCCTCCTCCTCCTCCTCCTTCTCCTCCTCCTCCTCTTCCTTCCTTTCCTTCTTCTCTTTTTGCCTTATTTTACTGGCTAGAATTTCCAATACTATGCTGAACAAGAGTAGTATGAATGACCCAGCCGGCATGGCTCAGTGGTTGACCATTGACCTATGAACCAGGAGGTCAGGGTTCGATTCCCGGTCAGGGCACATGCCCGGATTTCGGCCTCAATCTCTTGTGTGGGGTGTGCAGGAGGCAGCCAGTCAATGATTCACTCTCATCATTGATGTCTCTCTCCCTTCCTCTCTGAAATCAATAAAAAAAAAATCTATTTAAAAAAAAAATAAGAGTAACCGTAACCAATTTGGCTCAGTGGATAGAGCGTTGGCCTGCAGACTGAAGGGTCCCGGGTTCCATTCCGGTCAAGGGCATGTACCTTGGTTGTGGCCACATCCCCAGTAGGGGGTGTGCAGGAGGCAGCTGATCGATGTTTCTCTTTCATGGATGTTTCTAACTCTCTATCCCTCTCCCTATCTCTCTGTGAAAAATCAATAAAATATATTAAAAAAAATAGTAGTGAGAGTGGATATCCGTGCCTGTTCCCAGTCTTAGGGGGAATGTATGCAGTTTTTCACCAGTACGATGTTAGTCATAATGTCTTCTGTAGCTGAACATTAACGAGTGGAGGAAGTTGCCCCTCTTTTCCTAGTTGTTGTTTGTGTTTTAAAAAAATATATATTTTATTGATTTTTTACAGAGCGGAAGAGAGAGTTAGAAACATCAATGAGAGAGAATCCTCGATCAGCTGCCTCTTGCACACCCCCTACTGGGGATGTGCCCACAACCAAGGTACATGCCCTTGACCGGAATCAAACCCGGGACCTTCCAGTCCGCAGACCAACACTCTACCACTGAGCCAAACCGGTTTCGGCTCTATTCCTAGTTTTATGAGAGTTTTGTCATGAGTTGGTGTTGGGTTTTGTTAAGTGCTCATTCTGTATCAATTGATAGGATTGTGTGATCTTTCTTTCTTCGCTTGTTAATGTGGTGGATAGCACTGACTGTTTGCTTTTTTTTGTTTGTTTGTTTTTAAAATATATTTTATTGATTTTTCACAGAGAAGAAGAAAGAATGATAGAGAGTTAGAAACATCGATGAGAGAGAATCATCGATCAGCTGCCTCCTGCACACTCCCTACTGGGGATGTGCCCGCAACCAAGGTACATGTCTTGACCGAAATCGAACCTGGGGCCTTTTAGTCCGCAGGCCGACGCTCTATCCACTGAGCCAAACCGGTTTCGGCAGCACTGACTGGTTTTCATATATTAAACAAGCATTGCAGCTCTAGGATAAAACCCACCAGGCCATGGTGTATAAGACTTTATATATTTGTAAGTTCCATTTTTGCCAGTATTTTGCTAAGGAGTTTTCAGCATTAGGCATCATTTTGTTGTCGGTTTTTACTGTATTTTTTTTTTTTTCTGGTTTGGGCATCAGAGTAATACTGTCCTCCTAGAATGAGTTGAAAAGTGTTTGCTTTGGCCGAGACCGGTTTGGCTCAGTGGCTAGAGCGTCGGCCTGCGGACTGAAAGATTCCGGGTTCGATTCCGGTCAAGGGCATGTACCTTGGTTGCCGGCACATCCCCAGTGGGGGTGGTGCAGGAGGCAGCTGATTGATGATTCTTTCTCATCGATGTTTCTAGCTCTCTATCCCTCTCTCTTCCTCTCTGTAAAAAATCAATAAAATATATAATAAAAAAAAAAAAGAAAAGAAAAAAAGAAAGAAAACTGTTTGCTTTGGACTGGTGACAGCAACTTTTTTCCTCCTTAAACTTTGTTTCAATGGGTCCCACCATCCTGTGACATATTTTTGGTCAATTGTTTCTATTACAAAGTACTGATTGTAGAGAGCCGTCACTCAGAAGTTGCCACACAAAGAAAACCAAATGCTCCACAGAACATTCTCTTTTCCTTCTGAGATTTTACGATGCATTATAATCACCAACCAGCCTTTTACTGTGAAACTTAAGTGGCCAATTGAGACAAACAGTTCTTGCCTCTGTGAGGGTGTGTGTGTGTGAGGGTGTGTGTGTGTGTGTCTGCAAGCATGGGTGTAGGGTTTTTTTTATTTTATTTGTTTTTTCATTTTGACGTTTCAGATGCAATTTATTAGTATATTTGGGATTGCTTTATTAAACCATAACACTTGGGGCCTGTCTGTCATTTTTATGGTTGCAGATAGAGACAAACAGTTCCGAGACCGGTCTTTCACCACTAATTAAGTCTAAGGTGGCAGCGTTGGGAATACTATTCATTCCGCTTTCCGCACTTCTGGGCAGACGTGGTGACTTTGTCAGCTCCAGCTGCCTTCTTGTCCACTGCTTTTTTTTTTTTAATTTACTTTTATTGATTTCAGAGAGGAAGGGAGAGGGAAAGAGAGATAGAAACATCAGTGATGAGAGAGAACCATTGATTGGCTGCCTCCCGCATGCCCCCCACTGGGGATGGAGCCCACAACCCGGGCATGTGCCCTTGACCGGAATTGAACCCAGGATCCCTCAGTTCCCAGGCGGATGCTCTATCTACTGACCCAAACCAGCTAGGGCTTGTCCACTGCTTTGATGACACACCCACAGCCACTGTCTCATGTCATGAACAGCAAAGTAGCCCAGAGGAGGGTAGTCAAAGAAGCTCTCAGCATATATTATGGGCTTACCCCAGGAACCATAGCAACAGTGGCAGTATCACCAGATTTTATTTTTTATTTTTTAAAAATATATTTTATTGACTTTAGAGAGGAAGAGAGAGGGATAGAGAGTTAGAAACATTGATGAGAGAGAAACACCGACCAGCTGCCTCCTGCACACCGCCTATCGGGGATGTGCCCGCAACCAATGCACATGCCCTTGACCGGAATCGAACCTGGGACCCTTCAGTCTGCAGGCCGACGCTCTATCCACTGAATCAAACCGGTTTCGGCCATATCTCTTCTTGCTGTGGGGTGGCTCAGGGAAATCCATTTTGTTTCCCGCCCAGGGGGTAAACCAGAATGGCAAATTCCCAGGTCTGCGCATTCCTGGAGACACCCCCTCCCACTGCAGCAGCTAAACTGACCAATAAGATTGAACCAGGGGCATGGAAATGTGGAAAGGACTGGGGAATTTCAGAGGGCAGCGGGGAGGTGGGGCGGGAAGGGATTAACCAAAGAATTTATCTGCATATATGCATCGCCCATAGTCCCAGACAATGGGGTGGTGAAGGCCTGCGGCGGTGGGAACCCGGTGGAGGGGCACAATGGGGGGTAGAGGGAAGATATCAGTAATGCTCTCAACAATAAAGATTTGTTTTTTAAACTAGTAAAAATTAAAACTTCACCAGCGCCAGCAGCCAACACTCAGGACAGCACCGTCAGCCTGAGATATGTTGTTGATGAAGTCTCTGTGTCCTGGGCCAGTGGTCGGCAAACTCATTAGTCCACAGAGCCAAGTATCAACAGGACAACAATTGAAATTTCTTTGGAGAGCCACATTTTTTAAATTTCAACTTCTTCTAACGCCCCTTCTTCAACATAGACTCGCCCAGGCCGTGGTATTTTGCGGAAGAGCCACACTCAAGGGGCCAAAGAGCCGCATGTGGCTCGCTAGTCGCAGTTTGCAGACCACAGTCCTGGGGCATCAATGATGGTCACATAATCCTTGCTGGATCCAGGCATACTTGAAGGAGCTTTTTCCCATTCTTTTTTTTTTTTTTTTTTTTTTTTTTTGGTCAATCCCACCACACTTGTAGATCAGATGGCCAGTAAGTGGTAGACTTGCCCAGATCTACATGTACAATGACCATGATGTTGATAAGAATCTTTTCTTCCCCATTTTGACTTAGATTTACAGTGATATTCGCCTGAATTCTGCTAGCAAACATGTTGGGAAAAAAGCCATACTATTGCTCAGCCAGCATGGCTCAACGGTTGCATGTTGATCTATGAACCAGGAGATCACGGTTCAGTTCCTGGTCAGAGCACATGCTGGCTCTGTTCTCAGTAGGGGGCGTGCAGGAGGCAGCAGATGAATGATTCTCATCATTGACATTTCTTTTTTTTAATATATATATATATTTTTATCAATTTCAGAGAGGAAGGAAGAGGGAGAGAGAGATAGAATCATCAACGATGAGAGAGAATCATTGATTGGCTGCCTCCTGCATGCCCCCTACTGGGGATTGAGCCTGTAATCCAGGAATGTATCCTTGACCAGAATCGAACCCGGGACCTTTCAGTCTGCAGGCTGACTCTATCCACTGAGCAAACCAGCTAGGGCTCATTGATGTTTCTAGCTCTCCCTCCCCCTTTCTCTCCGGAATCAACAAAAATATGTATTTTTCAAAGACACCAGGATTTTTAATAAGTGAAAAAGACTACCATTGGTAATATATTTTAAAATATTTTTTTATTGATTTCAGAGAAGAAATGAGAGGGAGAGAGAGATAGAAACATCAACGATGAGAGAGAAACATCCATTGGCTGCTTCCTGCACACCCCCTACTGAGGATCCAGATTGCAACCTGGGTATGTGCCCTTGACCGGAATCGAACCTAAGAACCTTCAGTCCAGCCCAGCTGGCATAGCTCAGTGGTTGAATATTGACCTATGAACCAGAAGGTTGTTGGTTCAATTCCCGGTCGGGCACATGCCCAGATTGAGGGCTCGATCCCCAGTGGGGATGTGCAGCCGATCAGTGATTCTCTCATCATTGATGTCTCTATCTCTCCCTCTCCCTTCCTCTTTCTGAAATGAATAAAAACATGTTAAAAAAAAAAAAAAAGACCCTTCAGTCCACTGAGCCAAACCGGCCAGAGCCCATTGGTAATATTAACGTCAAATTTCACATTCCATTTGATAGTGGGACCTATAATCTGACCGATAGAGCACCTGAATTAACCTGGAAAAGAATCATATTATTTTAAATCTTAGAACTCATATACTTATGTGACTAGGGGGTTAAGTATTTTAGTTTCCTTTTTAAGGCCTGTGCGAAGCAATTAAGGAGGTGACTCAGCTGTGAATCCAGCAAGCGGAACTGATAAGCAGGGTCAGACTGACCCATCAGGAGTCAAAACATCATCTCATCAACATCATCTCATCCCCCAAAGACTAAAGACAACAACTGATGCCTGTGGACCCCCACGGCTGCATGTAGCACCTTAGCCAGTGGTCCAGCCTCATTACTCAACAGAGCCAAATATCAACAGTACAATGATTGAAATTTCTTTTTAAAAAAACAGATTTTATTGATCTTTTACAGAGAGGAAGGGAGACGGATAGATAGTTAGAAACATCAATCAGCTGCCTCCTGCACACCTCCTGTGGGGATGTGCCTGCAATTAAGGTACATGCTCTTGACCGGAATGGAACCTGGGACTTTTCGGTCCGCAGGCTGACACCCCTTCCCCTTTACAATCCTGGAAGGCAGGATTTGATGCTTGTAAGTGCCCTGTCTTCTTCTTCTTCTTTTTTTTTTTAAAATATATTTTATTGATTTTTGACAGGAAGAGAGAGGGACAGAGAGTTAGAAACATCGATGAGAGAGAATGATCGATCAGCTGCCTCTTGCACACCCCCTACTGGGGATGTGCCTGCAACCAAGGTACATGCCCTTGACTGGAACCGAACCTGGAACCCTTGAGTCTGCAGGCCAACGCTCTATCCACTGAGCCAAACCGGTTTCGGCTGCCCTGTCTTCTTGATTGGCTGGCCTTCTCATTATTGAACACAGCGATTGGCAGCCCAAGCCCAAACAGAGGTTTCCCTGGTAACTGATATAGAAGGCAGTTGCTTTCACTCTCAGAAAGGCACTTTGTATGTACCACGGTGGTCTAGGCCTCTAATTCACAGACTTCATTGAGTAGTTGAACAGGAGGCGGGGAATATAGGAAGGCACTGCCCTCTTCCCTTATGATGGGCCTTTCACACACATGGAAATTAGAGAAACATTTTATTTTCAAATTTTCTCTCTTTGCCCAGAAAATAAGGCAGCTGCATGGCCACTTTGCCCATACAACATAATTGAAATAGAAACTCTTCCATCATCGTGCACATTTATTTATTTATTAATATATTTTTTATTAAACTACAGAGGGAGAGGGAGAGATAGAAACATCAACAATGAGAGCCAATCATTGATCGGCTGCCTCCTGCACGCCCCCTACTGGGGACCTGGGCATGTGCCCTGACCAGGAATCGAACCGTGACCTCCTGGTTCATAGGTCGATGCTCAACCACTGAGCCACTTAGAATTAGAACTGCCAAACTAAACCTATTGTAAATCAATAATAAATTGGGAAGCCACAAAGAGAATCCAGGTACTGAAAACCACTTCCTATTGAAAGTATCTCTTCTCCCCAGGCTGGAGTGCCAAGAAGCTGGGACTGGGCTTGACAAAAGGAGAATGAAAGCCAAAACCGGTTTGGCTCAGTGGGTAGAGCGTCGGCCTGCGAACTGAAAGGTCCCAGGTTCAATTCCGGTCAAGAGCATGTACCTTGGTTGCAGGCACATCCCCTGTGGGGTGTGTGTGTGTGTGTGTGTGTGCAAGAGGCAGCTGATTGATGTTTCTTTCTCATCAATGTTTCTTTCTTTTTTCTTTTTTAAAAAAAATATTTTATTGATTTTCCACAGAGAGGAAGGGAGAGGGATAGAGAGCTAGAAACATCGATGAGAGAGAAACATCGACCAGCTGCCTCCTACATCCCCCTCCCCCCCACTGGGGATGTGCCCGCAACCAATGTACATGCCCTTGACCGGAATCAAACCTGGGACCTTTCAGTCCGCAGACCGACACTCTATCCACTGAGCCAAACGGGTTTCGGCTCTCATCGATGTTTCTAACTCTCTGTCCTTCTCCCTTCCTCTCCGTAAAAAATCAATTAAAATATTTTTTTTAAAAAAAAAGGAGAATGAAGCCGAAACCGGTTTGGCTCAGTGGATAGAGCATCGGCTTGGGGACTGAAAGGTCCCGGGTTCGATTCCGGTCAAAGGCATGTACCCTGGTTGCGGGCATATCCCCAGTAGGGGGGTGTGCAAGAGGCAGCTGATCGATGACTCTCTCTCATCGATGTTTCTAACTATCTCTCTCCCTTCCTTTCTGTACAAAATCAATAAAATACATTTTAAAAAAAAAAGGAGAATGAAAATTGTCATATAAAGACGTCATCTCTCCCCAGAAATGGAGGAGGAGTGCTCAGGAAGCCATTTGGGTTCTGTTAGGGATTTCTGCAGGAATCACATCCTTAACCAACCTACCTGGTTAGCCTGGCGATGAATAGTGGGTAATTGCAGAAGTCATCAGGCTGTGACTCGAATGGAAGACTCTCTGGATGATGTTGTTTTCCTAGAACAAATCAACCCAGCCCCTGGCACCTGGTAAGCGGCTATTTGTCTGACAAATGCTCTTCTCTCTCGATCCCAATCAGCAGAGACGATCAGAATCAGCTCGCTTTCATGTGGCAGGAACAGAAGCCCAACTTTAGTGCCTTATCACAGGGCTATATCTATCCTCCGGCTCCCTGTCATACTCCAGGGTGAATGGGACTTGATTGCGGAGCCAATCATGAACATCATGCTGGTCCGTTACATTGAAGACACTTTGCTTACTAGACCTGGTGCTCAAGAGATAGCAGAGCCGAAACCGGTTTGGCTCAGTGGATAGAACGTCGGCTTGGGTACTGAGGGGACCCGGGTTCGATTCCGGTCAAGGGCATGTACCTTAGTTGCAGGCATATCCCCAGTAGGGGGTGTGCAAGAGGTAGCTGATCGATGACTCTCTCTCATCGATGTTTCTAACTCTATCTCTCTCCGTTCCTCTGTGTACAAAATCAATAACATATATTTTTTAAAAAAGAGAGAGAAATAGCAGAAATAGCCCTAGATAACTGGTTTGGCTCAGTGGGTAGAGCATTGTCCTGCAGACTGAATGGTCCTGGGTTTGATTCCAGTCAAGGGCACATGCCCGGGTTGATCCCCAGTGTGAGGTGTGCAGGAGGGAGCCGATCAATGATTCTCTCTCATCATTGATGTTCCTATCTCTCTCTCCCTCTCCATTTCTCTCTAAAATCAATACAAGTATATTTATTTAAAAGAGAGAGAGAGAGAGAGAGAGAGAGAGAGAGAGAGCAGCCGAAACCGGTTTGGCTCAGTGGTAGAGCATCAGTCTTCGGACTGAAGGGTCCCAGGTTCGATTCCGGTCAAGGGCATGTACCTTGGTTGCGGGCACATCCCCAGTGAGGGGTGTGCAAGGGACGGCTGATCGATGATTCTCTCATTGATGTTTCTGACTCTCTATCCCTCTCTCTTCTCTGTAAAAAAAAATCAATAAAATATATTTTTTAAAAAAAGAGCAAAATAGCTCTAGCTGGTTTGGCTCAGTGGATAGAGTGTAAGACCATGTACTGAAGGGTCCCAAGTTCAATTCTGGTCAAGGGCACATACCTCGGTTGAGGGCTTGATCCCCTGTGCCAAACAGGGGCATGTACAGGAGGCAACCAATCAATGTGTCTCTCTTACATTGATGTTTCTTTCTCTCTGTCTCTCCCCCTCCCTTCCATTCTCTCTAAAAAAAATAAAATCAATGGAAACACATATCCTTGGGTGAGGATTAAAAAAGAGAGTATAAATGCTTTACTGAGACACATGTATGCCAGAAGATGGGAGATAAAACGCATGAGAACTCAAGGAGCCTGACCCTCGATGACGTTTGGAGATGGTCTGGACCAGCGGTCACCAACCTTTCGGACCTCACGGACCACCAGTGGTCCATGGACCACCAGTTGGCAACCGCTGGTCTGGACCATTGCGGGTATTCAGCAAGTTGCTGTATCTCATACCACCTACTGCTAAGAAAGAGGCACAGCATGTGGTTGGCTTTTCAGATTCTGCAGACAACACAAGCTACATTTAATTATCACACCCGTGCATTCAACAAGTAATCTGTAAGATCGCACGTTTTCAGTGAGACCCAAGGTTAAAAAAAAAAGCTAGGCAGCAGGTCCAGTGCTCTTGATCTTGATGATCACACAGATTCAACATGCATAGAATCCTTTGACATACTGGTAGGCTACATGAAGTCTCTGGCAAATCCCAAGAGGAGAAACATACAGTTAGTCCTCACCAGAGGATATTTTTCCATTGCTTGTCTGAGAGTGGAAGGGAGGAAGGTAGGGGGAGAGAGAGAGAGAGAGAGAGAAACATTGATATGAGAGAGACACATTAACTGGTTGCCTCCAGCACTTGCCCCGACTGGGGGGCAGGGAATGAACCCGCAACCCAGGCACCTGCTCTTGACTGGGAATCTAAGCCGAGACCCTTCAGTATATGGACCAACTCTCTAACCAGTGAGCACACTGGCCGGGGCACACCCTCAGAGTTTTGAAGCAAATCATGTCCTCTAGCACAAAAATGTACTTTCTTTTTGATCAGCAGCTTCTGGCTTGCTCCCGGGCTGTGGTAAAGTGTGAATGGTTGACCATGGGGCACTCAGCTGCCTCTGGTAAACTGGGCGCCGACATCCTCTGCAAGTGGACTATTTGGGGCCAGGACTCCAGTAGGTCTGGAAAGCACAGCAAAAGTTGCTTCAGCAAGTGGCTCCCATTTCTGTGGCCCCTACTGCCATGTGACACCCTTTCACGTGACACTCTTTCCTTTGACTCACACCTGTGACATCACAGGGAGTTCTACATGGCTAGGTAGGTAGATTGGTCAAGGTCTCAGAAGGAAGCAGATGGTAGACACAGTGGATTGAACTGAGGAGAGTATAATGAGGTGTTTTTTTAAAAATATATATTTTATTGATTTTATACAGAGAGGAAGGGAGAGGGATAGAGAGCCAGAAACATCGATGAGAGAGAAACATCGATCAGCCACCTTCTGCACACCCCCCACTGGGGATGTGCCCGAAACCAAGGTTTGAACCTGGGACCCTTCCCCAATGCTCTATCCACTGAGCCAAACCGGTTTCAGCTAATGAGGAAATTTTTAAAAATTTACCTTTATTATTGAAAGAATTACAGATGTCCCCTTTCCGCTCCCCCCATTGATGCCCTCTACCCCATTCCCCTCCCCTCCCCAGGACTTCCCTGCACTACTGCCTGGCCATGGGCTATGCATATATGTATATAAGTTCATTGGTTAATCTCTTCCCACCTCCCCACCCTTCCCTCTGAAACACATCCATCTGTCGCATGCTTCAATGTCTCTGGATCGGTTTTGTTCATTAGATTCCACATGTAAGTGAGAGCATGTGATGCTTGTCTTTCTCTGACTGGCTTCTTTCACTTAGCACAATACTCTCCAGGTGAGTATACAGAGGCACCAGAGAGCTGAAGGGAATCAGCAATGAGTGGTGAGGCTCCAGGGACTGGCATCAATTGACATGGTCCCAGCCACTGCCACTGCTATGTACTCAGCCTGCCCACAGCAGAGACCAACACTGAGCCCCTATAAGGTAATATCCCTAGGGAGGGTCCAACCAGCCCCGTGGTGACAGATTGATGGAATCAAACCACATTTATCTGGAAGAGGCAACGATTTGTACTCACTTGAATAGGCACTTATTGTTATTATTATCATATAAATATATTATTTTTTTAAAACATATTTTATTGATTTTTCACAGAGAAGAAGGAAGAGGGATAGAGAGCGATGAGAGAGAAACATTGACAAGCTGCCTCCCGCACACCCTCTACCCTGGAATGTGCCCGCAACCAATGTATATGCCCTTGACCGGAATCGAACCTGGGATCCTTCAGTCCGCAGACCAACGCTCTATCCATTGAGCCAAACCGGTTTCGGCTATTATTATATTTTTATTAATTTCAGAGAGGAAGGGAGACAGGAAGAAACATCAATGATGAAAAAGGATCATTGATCACACTGCTACTGGGGATCAAGCCCACAACCCAGGCATGTGCCCTTGACCAGAATCAAACCCAGGACCCTTCAGTCTGCAATCCGGTGCTCTATCCGCTGAGCCAAACCAGGTAGGACTTTTTTTAAATTGTTGTTTTGTTTCTGAATGTTCATAACTGTTTTATTTAGGATAGCTAAAAACTGGAAACCCCCTCTATGTCCTTAGCTGGAACAGTGAGCATGCCTTGGAAAACCACACAACCCTCAAAAGGGACGAGCTGTGGACATCGCAACCATCCGGATGAATCTCCGGGGTAAATGTTGAGAAAACCCAATCCCAAATGGTTACAAATTATCAACCCCATTTTTACAACCTTCTTGAAATTCCAAAACTGGAGAGATGGCAAACAGATCAGGGGTTGCTAGGGATTGGGGTGGCGGCTGGAGGGGTCGGTGTGGCTCTAACAGGGTAGTAATTAGATGGACATCCTGATGGTGAGGGGACAGTTGTGTCCAGACTGTAGCAGCGGTCACACAAAGCCACACATGAGATGATACATAACTAAGATGTAACCATTGAGGAAAACAGGGTGAAGGGACCTCTATCTTTGCAACTTCCTGTGAATCTGTAATTTCAAAACCAATAGGTAGGAAAAAAAATTGATAGCTCTAAATGCAACTTGGGACCCTGGAATGGATCTTGAAATTGAGAGGGGACATTAGAAAAACTGGTAGCCCTAACCAGTTTGGCTCAGTGGATGGAGCCTGCGGACTGAAGGGTTCCAGGTTCGATTCCAGCCAAGGGCATGTTCCTTGGTAGCAGGCATATCCCCAGTAGGGGGTGTGTGGGAGGCAGCTGATTGATGTTTCTCTCTCATTGATGTTTCTAACTCTCTATCCCTCTCCTTTCCTCTCTGTGAAAAATTAATAAAATATATTAAAAAAAAAAAGACGTGAAAGTGGATGTGATTCTTCTCGAATAATCTTCTCTCAAGCTGCCTCTTCCCATCCCCACAGCTTTGAGCTCCGCTGGTCCCACCATAGGATGCTTCTACCAGAGCCTCAACATAGAGGCTGAGATTCCCACCTGGCCATTTAGGCTCCTTTTTGCTGTTAATACATTTTTATTGATTTCAGAGAGGAAGGGAGAGGGAGAGAGAGATGGAAACATCAGTGATGAGAGAGGATCATGGATCGGCTGCCTCCTGCACGCCCCACACTTGGGGATGAGCCCGAAACCAGGGCATGTGCCCTTGACCGGAATCGAACCAGCGACCCTTTATTCCACAGGCCAACGCTCTACCCACTGAGCCAAACCAGCTAGGGCAGCCATTGAGGCTTCTTTATGCCATTGAACCAAAAGGCAAACTAGGATCTACTGAGCCAGCTTGGATGGTTGATGTTGACTACCCTATGGACACCGGGTTGCTGGTAAATAACAGGATGAGAAGGCTATGTCTTTTATTTTTATTTTTTTAAAATATATTTTATTGATACTGTACAGAGAAGAGGAAGGGAGAGAAATAGAGAGCCAGAAACGTCAACGAGAGAGAAACATCGACCAGCTGCCTCCTGCACACTCCCCACTGGGGATGTGCCCGCAACCAATGTACATGCCCTTGCCTGGAATCGAACCTGGGACCTTTCAGTCCGCTGAGCCAAACCGGTCTCAGCAGAAGGCTATGTCTTGAATCCATAGTATCCCCATATCCTACTGCTATGTTCAGGCAAGACCACTGAGCATTCAGAC
Source organism: Nyctalus aviator (assembly GCA_036971965.1). Taxonomy (NCBI): domain Eukaryota; kingdom Metazoa; phylum Chordata; class Mammalia; order Chiroptera; family Vespertilionidae; genus Nyctalus; species Nyctalus aviator. The sequence goes on from CM072941.1 coordinate 9,403,799, forward strand.
CCAATGGGAGTAAAGGTTTGGGGCACTCCCCAGATGGACACTTCTGACCAGCTGAGGTCCTGGTTGCAGAGCAAAGGGGGTGGGGGGAGGGACAGGGAGGGTAGTGGGAGGAGGAAGTTATGAAAACCAGTTCTAGAAATGAGGATCGTAGTAGCTGTGTGTGTAAATTTTCCCAATCTTTCGTCTCTCTCCATCTTAGTATACACGTCAAGGAAAGGTCGATAGAGGTTATAGAATATTGAGGTAGGGTGGTGTCTGAACTAGAAGACGAACTCTGGAAGTGACTGTTTTAAGGAGTGCTGTGTGTGTGTGTGTGTTAATTCTCAGCCAAGGATATTTTCCCACTGATTTTAAAAAATATATTTCATTGCCATAACCAGTTTGGCCTCAGTGGATACAGCCCATGGACTGAGGGGTCCCAGGTTTGATTCCGGTCAAGGGCATGTTCCTTGGTTGCGGGCACATCCCTAGTGGGGGATGTGCAGGAGTCAGCTGATCGATGTTTCTCTCTCATTGATGTTTTTAACTCGCTATCCCTCTCAGTTCCTCTCTAAAAACTCAATAAAATATATCTTTAAAAAATATGTATTTCATTGAGTTTTTACAGAGAAGAAGGGAGAGGGATAGAGAGTTAGAAACATGGATCAACTGCCTCGTGCATACTCCTTACTGGGGATGTCCTCACAACCAAGGTACATGCCCTTGACCGGAATCAAACCTGGGACCCTTCAGTCTGCAGGCCAATGCTCTATCCACTGAGCCAAACTGCTAGGGCTCCATTGATTTTTAGAGAGAGTGGAAGGGAGAGGGAGAGACAGAGAAACATCCATGTGAGAGGGACACATCTTTGCCTCCTGCACACACCCCGATCAGGGCCAGGGAATCTGCAGCCGACGAACCCGGAACCCTTCAGTCCTATCCACTGAGCCAAACCAGCTAGGGCAGGAATGCTTTTTAAAGTAGGTTTTTCCATCTGAATCTCTTAGGCAAGAAAGGGGTGGTGGTTGGTGGTTTAAAGGTTCTTTCTGAGTCTTTTTCTTTCTTTTTTAGGTTCATTTTTTATTGTTGACAGTATTACAGATGTCCCCTATTTCCTTCCCCCTTTCCCCCCTCCCCCCAGTGCCTGCCTCACCCCAGGCCCCCACTACGCTATTGTCTGAGTCCAGGGGCCATGCATATATGCATACAAGGTCTTTGGCTAATCTCTTCCCGTCCCCCACACCCCACACCCCTCTTTAGGGTCGCCCGTTTCCTGGCTGAGTCTTTTGTTTCTCCAAAATCACCTTAAAATGAGTATCCCCAAATGCCGTTTTGAAAGCACCACTTTTCTGCAAACAGCCCAGGGGCTCAGGGAGGTCATTTACTGCCTGGCTATATGCATGGCAGGTGCGAAGCCCAGGTTTTAGCCTCAGGGACTCCGGGGCGCCTGGACCGGCCCTTTTGACGTGACTGGTGGCCGGTGGGGGCGAGGGCGCGGGGGACAGTTCCAAGCTGCGCTCCCCTTAGGTGGAGGGGCTCCTTCCGAGCGCTGTCCGGGTGTCCGGCCCCAGGCACTGGGCTGGGCTCTTGCTCGAAGGGGCTCCCCGGGCTCAGCCGCCTGCTTCCCCCGCTGCCTCGCGCCGCGGGCGGTGGCGCCCGTCCCCGCGGGGGGGTGCGGGGGGGGGAGCGGCCAGAGGCGGGGGTCGCGGGGCCGCACGGGGCGGCGCTGGGCGGGCGGGCGGGCGCTGGGCCCGCCCCGTCGGAATCCCTGGCCCGACTTCCTCCTGCCGAGGCCGGCCGACCCAGCTGGAGGAAGGGGCGGCGGCGGCGGCAGCGGCCACGATGAGCGCGGGCGACGCTGTGTGCACCGGCTGGCTCGTCAAGTCGCCCCCCGAGAGGAAACTGCAGCGCTACGTGAGTAGGGGCGCCAGCTGCCCACCCTCGCGTCTCGGGGTCCCCGCCCGCGGGGTGGCCGCCGGGAGCCCCGGGCTTGTCTGCGCCCCGAACGGCAGCCGCTCCCAGCTCCCGGGGCTGCAGGCGAGGCCGATCCACCGAAAGCGAAATCGCACGTCGAGCCAGTGTCCCGGCGGCGGGCAGGGGCCCGGGGACGCGCGATCGCGGGGCCGGCTGCTCCGATCGCCGCGGACCCGAGGGGAGGAAGGCGGGCTGGGGCTGCAGCGCCGGGCTCGGTGCACGAGCGGCCGGAGGGAGAGAGACATCGCGACAGAATCCCCCGTCCCCGGAGAGAGAGACGGGTAGCCCCGAGTCCCATTGCCCGGCGAGGAGGACAGGGCAGGGGGTAAGGAGAAGCCCGGCGGGACCGGGCCTGCCTTTCACTTGGACCGTAAGGAGTGCTCTCCCTTGTAGTTGTCATCGGACACTCCTATCTGGAACCTTCCACGGAGTGTAACTCGTTTCTCATGCTGTCTCTTCTCAGCTTTTTCTTTATGCTGACACGTCGCTTTTTTCCCCTAGTACCAGCAGGAACCGTGGACTTCTGCTAGTGAGCAATAAGGGAAGGACACAGCTCCCTATCAGCACATCTTCCTACCCAAGTCCATTACCATGTTAAATGCACTGCGCACCGCTCCGGCGCTCATTATCTCCATCAGCACCCTCGGCATAAGGTCTTAAAAACATTCCCCTTCAAGACTTGATTGCTACTGAATGTTCTTCATCCATTAGGAAGAACCACTTCAGTCCTCGGGGACTTGCATATAAATAGATACCAGGGCTGGCTTTTTTTAGGCTGGGAGTAGCCTGATGGATCCATGTTGTTCAAAATCCCCAATTTCTCTGCAAGTCCGGAGCAGGGTGCTAGCAGCACACACACACACACACACACACCCGCACACACGCACACACGCACGGACGCACACGCACGCACACACGCACACACACACTCATGTCTGCCCCGCTCCCCAGCAGCCCACCCACAAATCTCTTGTGTATGGCATCCTCCCAAACTGGTGTCCGAGTTGCAGCCAAGTTCCCCCACTGTTTTCGTTGCTACGTTTATGAGGCACATACTGTGTGGAAGTGGAGGAGGTGGGATTAGAAGCGAACTTGAAGCGTGGATGTGTATTCTCCCTTGGTCCTATAAGGCCCCATTCCCCACCTGACCCTACGCTAGACGGTATCCTTCTCTTGGGAGTCTACGGGAAGGTGTTAATTTTCTTTCTTTCTTCCTTCTTCTTCTTCTTCTTCTTCTTCTTCTTCTTCTTCTTTTTTTTTATTGTTGTTGTTTATTCTGCTGAGCAACAGTTGGCGGGAACGTTGTTCTGCTCAGCACGCAGATGTCCCAGATCTGATGTATACATTCTGAGATTTCTCAGCTGGCCTCCCAGGGTGCCCCTTCTTGATTCTTTCTGAGCCCCCCCAAGTCCGCAAACACAAGGTCCAATATCTCGCAGCCTCTGAACCACCCAGCTGCTTCCCTCAAAAACAACAGTGAGCTGTTTTTAAAGACTCACTGATATTCAAAGGAGGTGAGGGAGGAAAACCTGCCGCCCCCCTCCCCCCCCCCTGCGATCTTTCTGGGCTGGTGAGGGTTTGTCCCAGCGGGGGGTGCTTACCAGGCCGGCTTCGGGTGGTTTCCTGGCCGTCCTTGGGGATGGGAGGCCTTTTAAGGTTTAAGGTGTATTCGGTATTTTCAGAGTGTCCCCCTTTCTTCAGTAGATGATGCAGAAAGATGGGGAACCTGGAGGGCGAAGTTGATGGACTGTTTTCCCACCAGTCCTGTTTTGTATCTTGTCCAGCCCAAACTGGCTTAGGAAAGTTGCTTAGTATTTCATCAACGCTGGGAAGGCGTGAGGGCCTATACCTTTTAACAGACGTGCTTCATTTCTTTTGGGGTGAACGGAGGGGGGGACAAGTGCGGGGAGGTGTTTGCGGCATTGGGATGATGGAGTGGTGATAGAGGAGAGACTTAAGACACAAGAGTACCTAGATGCCATGTCATCAACACCCAAAGTCGTAACCCTGGGCCTTTTAGCCCAGGCTTGGGGGTGTCTTTTCATTAGGGTCGTAGCCTTAGTCCTGCTCTTTTGTCGCAAGGTGTCTGGAGCATACACCTCAGTAAGCAAAGTCCCCTTCCTCTCATTTCTAAGCCCTGCAGGAACCGCTGGTGGCCACAAGATGGCGACCGCGCGTCAGTCCAACGGGGCTATTATTCACAGCCAACTTTAATTAAGATCTTGTCATGTCCTTTTAATTGAGCGCCAGCTCTGAGCCAGGCCCTGTGGCACGGGCTGGAGATCCCGAGGAAGAAAGGCTTGCTCCCTGACCTCGATAACGCCACAATCTACCATTTGTACCACAATATCACATAACAAAGCGAGTGTGTGGCACCACCAGGGCAGTGACTCGGGGTTCTTTGCCCTGTCAGGCCAACAAGCAGCATGCCTGCAATGTTTGTTAACTTACAAATGGAAGCCGGGTCTGTTTTCAGTTAAGTCTTTCGGTCCAAGGTAAGCTCGTGCCTCACCCTCCGACTCCATGAGGAAAGTCATTTCTATCACTGCTCTCTGAAAAGATGGTTGATTCTTTGCTTTTGTCTTTTTGGTTTCACCAAATAATATAGGACTAGATCCTTGTCAAAAGGTAACCACCAGTCTAGGACTAACTAGAGCCACAAGTAAAAGGCCTCCTTTAGTTTCCCTCCATATGCTACCTATTTTGTGCACCGCTCCTTATCCTACTCCTTTCCCCAGGGATAACAACTGTTAGCAGTTTAGCGAGTATCATCCTAGAAAAATTTCTCCCAAAGATATAATTTTCTTTTTTGCACACATGAGATCATGCTGTAAAATTGTCCACCAATATTTTTTTTTTCACAACACTGGACATCTCCAGATTAGAGTATATAAATTTACTGCATTCTCTTCACCCAGTGCTCAATATTCCTTGTAGTAGATGGAACAGAATTTAACAGTTTCTCTGTTGATAAACATTTGCCTTTTCTCAATTTTAAAGAATGCTCCCAGAGCAATGATGATACAATTATAATGACTGAAATTTATTGAATGCTTGTATGTGCCAGGCACGAAGCTAAGGACTGCACTGTATTTTATCCCAGTCTGTCTTCCAAGCCTTTTTATCTCTGCATACAAATTCTTTGTGGCAATATAATTTGAAAATATTTTTTAAAAATATATTTTATTGATTTTACACAGAAAGGAATTGAGAGGGACAGAGAGTTAGAAACATCGATGAGAGAGAAACATTGACCAGCTGCCTCCTGCACACCCCCCACTGGGGATGTGTCGGCAACCAAGGTACATGCTCTTGACCGGAATCGAACCCGGGACCCCTCAGTCCGCAGGCCGACGCTCCATCCACTGAGCCAAACCGGTCCTGGCTTGAAAATATTTTCTACCAGGCTATAGTTTGTTTTTTTCATTCTATTTATTCTATCTTTTCTAGAACAAAGATTTGAAAATTTTGATCAAGTCCAATTTATCAAATGTTCTTTTATGGATTATGTTTTTAGTGTCAAATCTAAGAACTCTTTGCCTGGTCCTAGACCCTGAAGACTTTTCTCCTATGGTTTTCCCCCTAAAAGTTTTATTTAGTTATTTAGTTATTTCTTTCTCCTCGTCTTCCTCCTTCTCCGCCTCTTCCTCCTCCTCCTCCTCCCCTGAGGATATTTTTTCACTGATTTTTAGAGTGGAAGGGAGAGGGAGAGAAGCATCGATGGGAGAGAGAAACATAGATTAGTTGCCTCCTGCACATGCCAGACCAGGGCTGGGGATGTGCCCACAACCTAGGTACATGTCATTTACAGGAATCGAACCTGGGAGCCTTCAGTCTGCAGGCCGATGCTCTATCCACTGAGCCAAACTGGCTAGGGCTATGCTTATGTTTTTAAAATCTGTATTGTTGAGAAGATTACAGATGTCTACCCTTTCCCCTCCCATTGCCCCTCTCCATCTGGTTCCTGCCCCACCCCAGCCCTTTACCACCCTATTATCTGTGCCTATGGGTAATGCATATATGCATGTAAGTTCTTTGGTTAATCTCTTCCCATTCCCCTCCCCCCTTAAAAGTTTTATAATGTTTTATATTTAGATCAGTGACCTGTTTGAGTTAAATTTTGTAAAAGCTGTGAGGTTGATGTTGTTCATTTTCTTGTAAAGCAATTTTATTTCTTCCAGTACCATTTATTGAATAGCCTGTACTGTTGGAACTTTGTTAAAAAGAATGAATTGGTCATACTAATGTAGGTCTGTGTATTCTCTAGTCTGTTCATTGATCTCAAGACGATACCTTTATAATAAATCCTGAATCCAGGCAGTTTTATCCCTCCAACTTTACTTTTGAAAGTTCTTTTAACTATTCTAGGTCCTTGGTCTTTTTATATCCATTTTAGAATTAATTTATTGTGCTCACTTTGGCAGCACATACTAGAATTAGTTTTATCAGTCGATTTTTTATTTCCTGAAAAAACTAAATTTATTCAGTAATCTAGTAAAAGTTGTGATCATAAGTATCCATCAGTATAAAAGTACAAGACAGATTTGTAGATTTCTAATCTACTAATACAAAGGTTATGACTACATACATACAGTACATCCGATAGGGGAGGAGAGGCAGAAGAGAGAAAAGAAGATTGGTTGAGGTCTAATAATGATCCATATTATGTATATTCTAGCACCAATACTACAGCCAAGTTGAGAGAGAGAGAGAGAGAGAGAGAGAGAGAGAGAGAGAGAGAGAGAGAGAACCATTTCAAAATAACTCAGGAGAAAGATAATAATGAATGGCTGGGACTCTTATACCTTAAAGATTGTGGAGGAGCCAACCCACTCGCTATGCAGTCTGTGCATATAGTGGCTTGGAGTTTTATCAGGTGACTGTCGTATATTAACCTTGTATTCTGCAACCTTGCTAACTCACTAATTCTAGTAGCCTTGTTTACAGTTAGAACCTGTGGTACTGTCTGTGCTACACAGAAATGCTGTCAGCAGCCATCCGTTATCCTGATTTTACTGGGAAAGCAGTCTTTTACTTTTTAAAAAATATATATTTTATTGATTTTTTTCCAGAGAGGAATGGAGAGGGAGAAGAATAGAGAGTTAGAAATATTAATGAGAGAGAAACATCGATCAGCTGCCTCCTGCACACCCCCTACTGGGGATGTGCCCTCAACCAAGGTACACGCCCTTGACCAGAATCGAACCTGGGACCCCTCAGTCCACAGGCTGACACTCTATCCACTGAGCCAAACCAGCCAGGGCTGAAGGTACTTTTTATCAAGTTCCCTTGTATTGCTAGTTTGCCGAGACTTTAAAAAAAAAAAAATCATGAATTGCGTCTATAAAAATGCTGATATGCTTTTTTTTGTCTGTTACTATGGTGAATTATTCTGAACTTTGCATATTGAGCCAGCCTTGAACTTCTGGGATAAGCTCCACTGGGTTGTAATATATTATCCTTTGCATATACTACTCCTGGATTTAATTTGCTAATATGTTGCTGAGGACATTTATGTCTTTGTGTATGAGGCATATGGGTCTGTAGTTTTCCTCTTTTGTGTTATCTTTTGACTGATTTTGATATTAGCATAATGCTCGCCTCAAAATGAATATAGAGAAATGTTCTTACCTCTTCTATTTTCTGAAAGATATTGTGCAGAATTGGTATTCCTTCTTCTTTAAATGTTTGATTAAAGTCACCATTTTTATTTTTTTATTTTTTATTATTTTTTTTTTAAATATATTTTATTGCTTTTGTACAGAGAGGAAGGGAGAGAGATAGAGAGCTAGAAACATCGATGAAAGAGAGTCATCGATCAGCTGCCTCTTGCACACCCCTACTGGGGATATGCCCGCAACCAAGGTACATGCCCTTGACCGGAATCGAACCTGGGACCCTTCAGTCCCCAAGCCGACGCTCTATCCATTGAGCCAAACCGGTCCCGGCTAAAGTCACCATTTTTAACAAACGAAATGGATTAGAAGTTTATTATAGCAGAGCTTTTATTTACTTTTAAAAATTTTCTTCAAGATTACTTTTTTTAAACTGAATTTATTTGGGTGCCATTGATTCACAAAAAAATTCACCATTGAAACTATCTGGACCTGCACTTTTTTTGTGTGAGACAGTATTAACTCTAATCTCTATTTCTTTAACAGATATAGGGCTATTCTGGTTATGCATAGCTTCTTTAAAAACATCTTTTAATATGTTTTTTTAAAGAGAGTAAGGTAGAAGGAGAGAGAGAGAGATAGACACATCAGTGATGAGAGAATCATCAGACTGGCTGCCTTCTGCACGCCCCCTACTGGGGATTGACTCCGAAACCCCGGGCATGTCCGCTGACCTAGAATGAAACCATGACCTCCTGGTTCATAGGTCTACACTCAATCTCTGAGTCACATCGGCCAGGCTATCAATAGCTTCTTGAATGGGCTTTGGTAGTTTGATGTTTTTCAAGGATTTTCTCTAATCCAGTTCTTGCATTTATTGGCACAAAGATGTTTATTATATTCCCTTATTATTCTTTAATGTCTGTAGAATCTGTAGTGATGCCTCCTCTTTCATTTCTGACACTGTAGTTTATTTCTTCTCTACTTCCCCCTCCCCCCCCGAACAGTTTGGCTAGACTTCTATCAATTTCACTGATATCTAAGAACCAGCCTTTGGTTTCATTGATCTTCTCTATTGATTTTCTACTTTAAATTTTATTGATTTATCTCTTATCTTTACTATTTACTTTCTTGTGATTGTTTTGGGGTTAATTGTCTCTTCTTTATCTAGTTTCTTTAGGGGGAAACTTAAATTACTGATTTGAGATCTTTCTTATTTTTTCAGCATAAGCATTTCCCCCCCAGTATAAGCATTTACTACTATAAACTTCATTCTGAGCACTGCTTTAGGTGCATCCCACAAAATTTGATATACTGATCTATTATGTTTTCATTTTAATTCATTTAACATATTATTTTTTAAAAATACATTTTTCATTGATTTCAGAGAGGAAGGAAGAGGGGGAGAGAGATAGAAACATCCACGATGAGAGAGAATCATGATGGATTGGCTGCCTCCTGTAAGTCCCTCACTGGGGATCGAGCCCACAACCCAGGCATGTGCCCTTGACCGGAATCGAATATGGGACCCTTCAGTTCGCAGGCCAACGTTCTATCCATTGAGCCAAACCAGTTAGGGGTTAACATATTCTTTAATGTCCCTTTGAGATTTCCTGTTTGATCCAAGGATTGCTTATAAGTATTTTTAATTTTTAAATATTGGTGGATTTTCTAGACTATCTTTCTGTTATTAATTTCTAGTTAAATTCCATTATGGTCTAATGGAATTTACAGAACAAACTGTATGAGTTCTAGTCTTTAGAATTTGTTACGTTTATATCATGACCCACAATATAGTTTCATTTGGTGAATATTACATGTGCACTTGAAAAAAATGTGTATTATTCTTGTGTGGAGTATTCTATAAATGCTACTTAGATCATGTTGGTTGTTAGTGCTTTTTAATTGAATTTATTGGGATGACATTGGTTAACAATATTACATAGGTTTCAGAGGTATAATTCTATAATACATCATCTGTACATTATATTGTATATTTAATACCCCAAGTCAAGTCTTCCATCACCATTGATACCCCCTTTACCTTCTCTTACCTCCCCCCACCCCGTCACCTTTTTCACACAGCTCCCCTCTAACAGCTGCCGCTCCATTCAGTCTATTCTCTGTATCTATGAGTCTGTTTCTATTTGGTTTGTTTATTTTGTTCATTAGATTCCACATATAAGTGAAATCCTATGGCATTTGTCTTTCTCTGACTGGCTTATTTCACTTAGCGTGATACTCTCCAGGCCCATCCATGCTGTTGCAAAGGTAAGAAAGATGTCCTTCGTTTTTACACTGAATAATATTCCTTTATGTAAATGTACCACAGCTTTCCCCCCCCCCCCCACACACACCTACTGATGGGCACTTGGACTGTTTCCAGGTCTTGGCTGTTGTAAATAACACTGCAGTGAACATAGGGGTACATATATTCTTTTGAATCAGTGTGTTTTGTGTTTCTTTGGATTCATTCCCAGAAATGGAATCACTGAGTCATAATGTAGTTCCATTTTTAATTTTTGGAGATAATTCCATACTGCTTTCCTCAGGGGCTGCACCAGTCTGCATTCTCATCAGCAGTGCATGAGGGCTCCCTTTTCTCCACTTCCTCGCCAGCACTTGTTAGTTGTTCATTTATTGATGCTAGCTAGTCTGACAGGTGTTAGGTGGTACCTCATTGTGGTTTGCATTTCTCTGATGATGAGTGGCATTGAGCATCTTTTCATAACACCAAACTAAAACAGCAAAGGAAACCAACAAAATGAAAGACACAAAGCACTGATTGAATGGGAGAACAGATTTGCCAATGATAGTGTTGTTTAGTTCTTTTACATCCTCACTATTTTTGTCTGCTTATTTTTATTATCAATTATTGAGAGAGGGGTGTGAAAGTTTCCCCCTATAACTATGGACTTGTCCATTTCTCCTTTCAGTTCTATTTGTGTGTTTTTAAAAATAATATATTTTATTGACTTTTTTGCAGAGAGAAAGGGAGAGGGAGAGAGAGTTAGAAACATCTATCAGCCACCTCCTGCAACCCCCCACTTGGGATGTGCCCGCAACCAAGGTACATGCCCTTGACTGGAATCGAACCCGGGACCCTTCAGTCCACAGGCTGATGCTCTATCCACTGAGCCAAACCAGTCAGGGCTGTCTTTATATTTAATGTGAGTTTCTTATACACAGCATATAGTTGGGACTTGCTTTCTTATGCATTTCTACCCTTTTTATTTTAATTGGTGTATTCATTCACATAAAATGTTAATTTTGAAATATTAAAATCTATCAGTGCTAGCTGTTCTCTATTTGTTTTATCTGTTCTTTGTTTCTTTTGTTCTGTTTCTACCTCATCAGGTCAATTGAGCTTTTTTTATTATTCTCTTTTATCTCTACTATTAGCAAACATAAATTGTAAAATTTTTAGTAATTGTCCTGGAGCATAAAATATACATTTTGAATTAATTGGAGTCTTCCTTTAAATAATATATCACTTCATGAGCAGTGTGAGGACCTTATAACAGTACATTCCCAATTCTATCCTTATATTCTTTGGACTATTATTGTCACGTATTTTATTTTTATATATGCTACAAATACATGACAGATTGCTATTAATTTTGCTTTAGATGATTATTTATCTTTTGAAGCAATTAAAAATAAGGAGAAAATCAAATTTACTGTCCTTCGTTTATTCTATTTCTAGCATTCTTTATTTTTTTGTAGGTTCAAGTTTCTGTCTGGTGTCCTATTCCTTCTGCCTAAAGAACTTCCTCTAATAGTTCATGTGGTTCATGTCTGCTGGCAATGAATGTTCTTAGTATGATGGTTTGTCTGAGAATTATCCCTATTTTGAAAATATTTTCACTGGGCATGAAATTCTGGGTTGACTTTTTTTTTTCTTTCAGCACCTTAAAGATGTCTTTTGTCTTCCGTTTTCTACAGTATTTAGGATAGCGGCTGTTTGCCAAAGCTTCTCTCTCAATCTCTGCATGCCCTTCAATTTTAGGTTTTCCTTTTGTATTTTCATCTTGCTAGTTATCACATTTATTCTTTAATTTTTCCTCTTTTCTGTCCTGTTTTGGATTACTTAAATTTTGTAATTCCATTTTATCTTCTATGTTGGCTATACTTCTTTCTTTTTGTCTTTCTTTCTTACTTTCTTTCTTTCTTTCTTTCTTTCTTTTAATAGTGGTTTTGTTAGAGGATTGATATAACTTTTTAAAAAATATTTATTTTTTATTGATTTTAGAGAGGAAGGGAGAGAAAGAGATAGAAACATCAATGATCAGAATAATTGATCAGCTGCCTCCTGTATGGCCTCTATTGGGGATCAAGCCCACAACCCAGGCATGTGCCCTTGGCCAGAATGGAACCCGGGACCCTTCGGTCCGCAGGCTGATGCTCTAACCACTGAGCCAAACCAGCCAGGGCTCCAGTGGTTTTTAAAGACAGCTTTATTGAGGTACACACACATACACACCCACACCCACACCCACACACACACACACATACACACACACACACACACATGTGTGCTTAAGTCATCTATTGTACATACACACTGAGTGGCCAGATTATTATGATCTCTGAACACATAGTAATCTGGCCACTCAGGGTGTGTGTGTGTGTGTGTGTGTGTGTGTGTGTGTGTGTGTTAGAGGCCCAGTGCATGAATTTGTGCATGGGTGGGGTCCGGCCAGCCTGGCCAGGGGGAGGGAACATGGGTGGTTGGCCAGCCTGCCTGCTGGTAAAACTTCTGGTGAAGGGGACAATTTGCATATTAGCCTTTTATTATATAGGATATACACTGAGTGGCCAGATGATTATGCATTCCGAGATCATAATAATCTGTCTACTCAGTGTATAGTTGGGTGTTTTTAAGTAAATCTATTGCTATTGCAACCATTACAACAGTACAGTTTTAGACCATTTCTACCCCCTCAAAATTTTCCTTGGCCTATTTTCAGTCAATCCCCACTCCCTCATATAGCCCCAGGAAAGAGCTAATATGTTTTCTGTCTCTCTAGATTTGCATTTTCTGATAATTTCATAAAAGGGAAAAATAGAATATATGGTGTTTAGTGCCTTCTTTCGCTTATCCTTGACCACATGAGAGCCAGTGCTCTGTCTGAAAGTGGATCTTGAGGCCATATGATTTGAGACCTTACTTATTGACTAATATAGGTATTTAGTGCTATGAAAAAAAATCTAAAATATATATTGTATGTTGATAGTATTATAGATATCTCCCATTTAGTGCTATGAATTTCTCCCCTGGCACTGCTTTAGTGGCATTCCACAAATTCTGGTATGTTGTGTTTTCATTTCTATTTACTTCAAGATATTTTCCAATTTCCCTTGTTATTTCTTCTGTGACCTATGTGTTATATTTGGTTTTTAGTTCTAATTTCATTTCATTGCGGTTAAACAACATACTTCGTATGATTTTCATCTTTGTAAATTTGTTGAGACTTGACCTAGCATATGGTCTATCTTGGTAAATGTTCTGTGTGCACTTGAAAAGGAATGTACATTTTGTTGTTGTTGGGTGGAGCGTTCTATAAATATCAATTAGGTCAAGTTGGTTAGTAGTGTTATTCAGTTCTATATCTTTGTTTACTTCCTTCTGTTTTCTTGGTGTACCAATTACCGAGAGAAGGGTATTGAAATCTCAGATCATAACTGGATTTGTCTATTTCACCTTGAAGTTTTACCAGTTTTTGCTTAATATATTTTGAATCTCTGTCAAGAGTTCCATACACAATAAGCATAACTAATGGACAAAGACAGTAGGGGCGTGAAGACATGTGCTGGGGGAGGGGGACGGGGAGGATGTGGGAGCGGCCACGAGAGGTCAATGTCTCGGAAAAACAGAGACATATGTAATATTTTAAACAATAAAGACAAAAATTAAATTAATTTTTTTTAAAAAAGAGTTCCATACACAGTTAGGATTGTTATTTTATTTTGCTGAAATAACCACGCCAGCATTATGAAACCACCTTCTTCATTTCTGATACTGTTCTTTCACTCTGTATTCTACTTTGTCTGTTATGCAAGGTCATTGTAAAGGTTTATTTTCTAGAACTACTTTTGGCACTGAACTCACGTATCAGCCAGGCTTCAGACAGGAAAACAGAAGCCACACTAAGCATTCAGCAGAGATAATTCAATAGCGTGTGTGGTTTACACAGGTGTCAGAAAGCTGAGAGAGCAAAAATGGGGCAACCAAATATTAGTAACTACAGAAACCAGCTACAATTGTCAGAACTCAACTCAAGCATTAGGCTGAAGGATAGCATGACCAGAAAACCTAGGAGCTTGGAAGTGGGGGTCCTTGTAGCCATGTATCTATTGCTCCAACTCCTAAAGAGAAGGGTGCTCTGCATTGGCACTGGTATCTCAGAGGGATCCTGTTGAAGGAAGCTGGCAGCTGGAGCTGGTGCTGTCTTCTGCCACTGAGGCATGCAGTTGGGTGTTGAGAATTCCTTCTCCCTTTTTCTTGCCTTGAAATCAGTCTTCTACCAGTGTTTCCCATGAGCAGAACCCAACCGGAAGACAGCAGCAAAGGGGAGTCTTCGAGTTGCATTTGGTGGAGGCCCAGACTCAGAACTAGAGGAGGCTACACGGGGGTGATCTCAGGGTGGACAGACAATAGAAACACGGGGATAGCCTGGAAGTATTCTCTAGGTCCCAACTCCCCCCACCGCTCCTACATGTCCTCGGGTCCTTTAGGTCACTGTTCAGAGATAATTTCTCAGGTCCAGCTGTGAGCTCATGGTTTGCTCTTCAGTGGTAGACATTGTGCTCTTCAGCCCTGTGTTCGGCCCTCATGTCATGCTTTGCATTTCGAAGAATGGTTTCCTTTTCGCAGCAGCCGGCCCATCTCCTCTGGATAGCCCAGCATCTTTTGAGAGTTTCCCCTTGCATGTTGAGTAGATCCTGACTTCCTCCCTCCCGTTCATACAGGCATTTTAAGAGAACGGGTGTCCAGAAAGAGGGGACAGGAAGTGTGAAGACCCCGAAGCAGAAGGAAGGAATCTATTTGCGGTATTTGAGGAAGAGCTTTGCGAATCTGGTTTCACATTCGCAAAAGCTTGGTTGTCTGCTGATGTCTGTTTGAGGATCTAGACCAGCAGTTCTCAGTGGGTGTCAGAATTTGCCTCCGAGGTAGGGATGCCATATTTAGGCAAAAACAAAAAGGTGGGTTTCTATTTCAGATAATGGAAACAAATAATGTTTTTGTATACATATGTCAACCCTATCTCCCTAGGAGACAGCTGGCAATGTCTGGGGACATTTTTGTTGTTGTGAACAACTGATGGGCTGGAGCTATTGGCATCTAAGGGGTGTTGCTAAACACCCTACAATGCACAGGACAGCCCCCACCACAAAGAATTTGGCCCAAAATGTCAATAGTTCCAAGAGTGAGACATTTTGTTTTATATGAAACTGAATTTCTTCAGCTGAAATGAGAATCCTGTTGACAAATACACTGGGTGGCCAGATTATTATGATCTCAGAATGCATAATCATCAGGCCACTCAGTGTATATCCTATATAATAAAAGGCTAATATGCAATTTGTCCCCTCAACCAGGAGTTTGACCAGCAGGCAGGCTGGCCAACTGCTCATGTCTCCTCCCCCTGGCCAGGCTGGCTGGACCCCACCCATGCACGAATTCATGCACCAGGCCTTTAAAACACACACACACACACACACACACACACACACACACTGAGTGGCCAGATTATTATGATCTCAGAATGCATAATCATCTGGCCACTCAGTGTATATCCTATATAATAAAAGGCTAATATGCAAATTGTCCCCTCAACCAGGAGTTTGACCAGCAGGCAGGCCGGCCAACCACCTATGTCCCCTCTTCCTGGCCAGGCTGGCCAGACCCCACCCATGCACGAATTCATGTACCAGGCCTTTAAAAAAGATACACACACACACACATACACACACACACATACATACACACACACATACACATACTGAGTGGCCAGATTATTATGTGTTCAGAGATCATAATAATCTGGCCACTCAGTGTATATGGCTTAATACATATATATATATATATATATATATATATATATATATATATATATATTAGAGAGGAAGGGAGAGGGAGAGAGAGATGGAAACATCAATGATGAGAGAGAATCATTGATTGGCTGCCTCCTACACGCCCCATACTGGGGATCTAGGTGCCAACCCTGGCTTGTGCCCTTGACCGGAATCGAACCAGGACCCTTCAGTTCACAGACTGACACTATCCACTGAGCCAAACCAGCTAGAGCTAATTTTTTTCTTTTCTGAGTCTCTAAACTCTTGGTTTTATTCTTTTATTTCGCCTTGGTACTTAGTCATTTCTGTTCTTTGCTTTTGACCTCTAGATGATCTCACTCTGAGTTATATTTAGAGGACACGTTGGGAGTTTCAGATTTACACAGCCACGGTTACCTTAGATGGTTTCACTTTAAAAACACTTTTATTTCTCTGATGCAATTGTATTAGTGTAAGGTAAAGTGAGGGTATAACTTTATTGTATGGTTAATCAATTGGTCCAACACCCTTTGTTGAGTAGTCCTTCCCCCATACACAGTTTCTTTGTTCCCAGAGAGAGTGTATTTTTAAGAAATACAGGCACATGATTCAAAATCAAAGCATATTAAAGTGTACACAGTGAAAAATAAGTTTCTTTCCTCCTCCCTTTCTCCCAGCCACTCAGTTTCTCTCTGCAGCTGCAGGCACTGGGACCACCTTCTTGATTTTCATGTTTATTGTAACATTTTCCATAATATCCAAGCTATGGAAGCAGCTTAAGTGTCCCCCAGTGAATGGATGGATAAAGTAGTTTTGGTATATGGTACAATGTAATATTACTCATCCATAAAAATAATGAAAATCTGCCATTTGCAATAGCATGGGTGGACCTAGAGGGTATTACGCTAAGTGAAATAAGTCAGAGAAAGACAAATACAATATTATTTCACTTATATCTGGAATCTAAAAAAAAAAAAAAAAAGAGCACACCAACTCAGATGCAGAGGAAAGATTAGTGGTCACCAGAGGTAGGAGATAGGGAATGGGCAAAAGAGTAAAGTGGGTTAGCCCTAACCGGTTTGGCTCACTGGATAGAGCGTCGGCCTGTGGACTCAAGGGTCCCAGGTTCGATTCCGGTCAAGGGCATTTACCTTGGTTGCGGGCACATCCCCAGTAGGAGGTGTGCAGGAGGCAGCTGATCAGTTTTTGTCTCTCATCAATGTTTCTAACCATCTGTCCCTCTCCCTTCCACTCTGTAAAAAATCAATAAAATATATTAAAAAAAAAGATTAAAGTGGGTTAAAAGATACAAGATTCTAGTAATGAAACAAGTCATTAGAATGTAATGTACAGCATGGTGACTATGGTTAATAATACTGAACTTTATATTTGAAAGTTGCTAAGAGAGTAGATCTTAAAAGTTCTCAAAGCCTGGTTGGTGTGGTGCAGTGGTTGAGCATCAACCCATGAACCAGGAGGTCAGGGCACATGTCCGACTAGGGGGCATGCAGGAGGCAACCCATCAATGGTTCTCTCTCATCATTGATGTTTCTCTCTCTCTCTCCCTCTTCTTTTCACTTCCTCTTTCTGAAATCCATAAAAATAATATATATATATATATATATATATATATTTAATATTTCTCAGTAAAAAGAATTCTAGAATTCTCTCTATGTCAATAACCAGAGACCTTCATTTTTGACAACTGGATACTATTCTGTTGTGTGGCTATACCACATTCATCAACTACTTCCATATTTTGGACACTTGGGTTGTTTCCACTCTTTTTGATATTTGCAACCATTGCCACAATTAATAATACTGTATGTGACGTCTTATTCTTGTGTAGATATATCTGTATGAATTCCAGAGCTGGGATTTCTGGGTCTGTGAATCTGTAAATGGAGTAGATATTACCAAATGTCCGTTTGCATTCCTACCAGCAATGTAAATAGTGCCTTGCCAAGAGAATGTGTTGTCAAACTTTGGGATTTTGGCCATCCAATCATAAGAAGTGGTATTTCTGTGGAATTATAATTTGTAGTTCCTTTATTCAGAGGGAGGTTGAACATTTCTTGATATTTTTGTTTAATTTCCTGTGACATGTGCTCTTTCTTTATCATTGGTCTTTTTAGTCTCAATTTCTGGGAGGTGATGAGTCCTTTGTGAGAAAAGTTATATAAAATTTCCCCCAGTTTTTCATTCTATTTTGACTTTGCTTATGTCAGTGGTCAGCAAACTCATTAGTCAACAGAGTCAAATATCAACAGTACAATGATTGAAATTTCTTTGGAGAGCCAAATTTTTTAAACTTCAACTTCTTCTAATGCCACTTCTTCAAAATAGACTCACCCAGGCCGTGGTATTTTGTGGAAGAGCCACACTCAAGGGGCCAAAGAGCCGCAGTTTGCCGACCAATGGCTTATGTTATCTGTGTGGGTGCACAAAAAACGTATCTAGTCAAATGTCTCAGTCACATTAAGAAGGCCTTTCTACTCCCTGGTTTTAAAGAATTCACCTAAGCTTTCTTCTAGTATTTCTATGGTTTTGTTTTTTACATTTAGATTTGTGACCCATTTGCAGTTTATCCTGGTGCAGATGTTACTGTAAATGGATCCTCTCCATTATAGCTACTGATCGGTTGTTGTTTGTATACATAAAGCTATCGATTTCTTTCTTTGCCTGAGTTCCTTAGAAAACAGAATTTGAGCCAACAGTTGTTTGCCCATGCTTTGCTGGAATTGTTATCTCAGTGTAATGAGAGTGACAGAAAAGAAGAAGGAAGGAAAGAAAATACAAATTGGTGTGTTACCGAATTGGCTACAGCTTCATGAGAAAACACAGCCAGCTAGTTATTGGGTCCTTTGCGTGTATATATATATATTTTTTTTTATTGATTTTTTACAGAGAGGAAGGGAGAGATAGAGAGCTAGAAACGTCGATGAGAGAGGAACACCGACCAGCTGCCTCTTGCACACCCCTCACCGGGGATGTGCCCGCAACCAACGTACATGCCCGTGACGGGAATCGAACCTGGGACCTTTCAGTCCACAGACCGACGCTCTACCGCTGAGCCAAACCAGTTTCGGCTTGAAACAGTCTTTTGCGGAAAGGAAGAGAGATACCTTTATCTGCTAGTGTCCTTACGGTTCCTGTCTCTCACTGGCCCTCCGGGCAGCCTCTGGGAAAGCGGCACCCCATATTCTGTGCCATGGTATCTCCTCTGAATCCCGAAGTGGGGAAGGAAATAAAGTGTCTAACGGTTCGTTTGGGTTGGGTGTGGGCATAGGAGCTGCAGTGGGTTTCTGCCATGTCGGACGCGATGGAAACCACACCAGAGCCCAGCCTTTATCCCGGGGAGGCCAAACCAGGCGGCAAGGGAGGGACCCTCAGCAGAGGCCATGGCTCTCCACTGAGCAAGCAACCAAGGCCTGGGGATGCACAAAATTGGGTCTAGCCGACCGAAACCGGTTTGGCTCAGTGGATAGAGGGTCAGCCTGCGGACTGAAGGGTCCCAGGTTCGATTCCGGTCAAGGGCATGTACCTTGGTTGCGGGCACATCCCCAGTAGGGGGCGTGCAAGAGGCAGCTGATCAATGACTCTCTCATCGATCCTTCCTCTCTGTAAAAAAAAATCAATAAAATATATTTTAAAAAAAAGAAAATTAAAAAAAAAATGGGTCCAGTATCATTTCCACATGTTAATAGTCTGTCCTCCTACCTTTGAATTCCATTACTTTTCTAATAGTTTTTCCAGTTGATTATTTTAGGTTTCCTGGATATACAATCATGTCATCTGAAATAGAAAGAGTTTTACCACTTTTTTTTTTTTTGGCTCTTATATATTTCATTTTTTCTCTTGTCCAGATGTGCTGGTTAACAACTCCATGTGAAACAGTAGTACAGATACCAACCTTAATTTGACCTTGATTTTTTTTAAATGCATGCCTTCAAGGTTTTTTTTTCTTTTAAAAAAAATATATTCTTGCCCTAACCGGTTTGGTTCAGTGGATGGAGCATCAGCCTGCGGACTCAAGGGTCCCGGGTTCGATTCCGGTCAAGGGCATGTGCCTTGGTTGCGGGTGCATCTCCGGTGGGGGGTGTGCAGGAGGCGGCTGACTGATGTTTCTCATCGATGTTTCTAGCTCTCTATCCCTCTCCCTTCCTCTCTGTAAAACAATAAAATATATTAAAAAATATCTATATATATATATCTATATATTCTTATTGATTTCAGCGAGGAAGGGAGAGGGAGAGAGAGAGAAACATCAATGATGAGAGAGAATCATTGGTTGGCTGCCTCCTACATGCCCTACACTGGGGGTCTAGCCCATAACTTGGGCATGTGCCCTGACCAGGAATCGAACTGTGACCTTCTGGTTCATAGGTCAGTGCCTAACCATTGAGCCACACCGGCCAAGGCTCTTCAATATTTACTTCAGAAAGATCTTAACCCAGCCTGTGTATTTCTTTGTATGTCAGTTATACATTAACAAAGATGTTCTTTTTAAAAAGCAAGACATTGACTTTGAGGCTAGGAATGGAACCCATGACCCCTTGGTTCCTGGATCAACGCTCAATCACTGAGCCACATTGGCTGGGTGACCTTTGACTTTAAAATTGGCTTTCTTTATTTCTCTATAGTCTTTAGCAGGTTTTGGCATAAATGTTTCACTTCACTCATATAAAAATTTGGAAGTTTGCTATATTCTAGAATATTTTAAGTAGAGCCGGAATTATCAGCACTTGAACGTTTTGGCAGGATCCCCTATAGTTTATATCTGGAGCTTTTGTGTGTGTTTAGATCTTTTTCAACGCTTATTTCTTTTATGGCAATTGATCTGTTTAGTCTATCTCGTCCTGAGTCAGTTTTGTAAATTATACTTTTCCTGGAAAAGTATCTGTTTCATCCTGGCTATCAAACTCATCTATATATAATTTTACAGAATGGTTCGTAGGAGTTGTGAATTTATTTTAGTCTTCCTGGAGTTATTTTCCCCCCTGTTATTGTGAATCCGCGTGGCCCACTTTCCCCCTCCTGAGTAGATTAACCGGTGGCTTTTCTGTTTTATTGATTTTTATTTTTGCAGCGAGCCAGCTTTTAGATTAGCAGTGACTTTTACCTTGAACATTTCCTAGCGCTTTTAATTTCCTCTTTTTCTGTTTATTAATTTCTTCCTTCAGCTTCGTTGTATCTGAGAGGCGAGGAAACCCGGACTGACCCACACACTCCATGGAGATGTTGTACTAGTTGGTGCTTTACCTTGCAAGCAGCAATAGCTGATCCTGGCTGATTTCAGCAGAGAAAGAGCTTATCAAAATGCTATTGGGTTGCTTACAGAAGTGCAGAGAGGCCTGGAGAACCAGCTTTGAGGTTAAACAGCCAGGAAAGGAAAAAACACCCCAAACCACAACTCAGAACTAGCTCTAGTGAGAAAGCCACTGTGGCTACTCCCTACCTGTTTCTTCTCTCTTGTGTTAAAGAGAGTAATAGCCGGGCGTCTCAGTGCTGCCACTTATCTCTAATATTGTCACCAGCCTACCTAAGAGTTTCTGCGATAGGAATTCAACTTTATTTTTTTTAAAAGAATGTATTTTATTGATTTTTTACAGAGAGGAAGGGAGAGAGATAGAGAGCTAGAAACGTCGATGAGAGAGAAACATCGACCAGCTGCCTCTTGCACACCCCCCACCGGGGATGTACCCACAACCAATGTACATGCCCCTGACCAGAATCGAACCCGGGACCTTTCAGTCCGCAGACCGACGCTCTACCACTGAGCCAAACCGGTTTCTGCAGGAATTCAACTTTAAAGTCAACTCCCATCAACACATCCTAGAGAAAAGCAGGGAAGAGGTCCTGGCCAGTGTGGCTCAGTTGGTTAGAGCGTCATCCCATGCACGTTTGATTCCTGGTCAGGGCACATAACCTAGGTTTCAGGTTTGATCCCTGGGCCAGGCATCTATGGGAAGACAACTGACCGATGTCTGTCTGTCTGTCTGTCTCTCTCAAATCAACAAGCTTATCCTCTGGTGAGGATAAAAAAACAGAGTAAGGAAAAGAAAGGAAAGAAAAAGAAAATTACTGCCCAGCCGGTGTGACTGAGCGTCACAGTGGTTGAGCATCAACCTATGAACCAGGAGGTCAGGGTTCGATTCCCGGTCAGGGCACGTGCCTGGGTTGCCGGCTCGATCCCCAGTGTGGGGTGTGAAGGAGGCAGCTGATTCATGATTCTCTCTCATCATTGATGTTCCTCTCTCTCTTTCTCTTTCTCTCTCTCTCCCCCTTCCTCTCTGAAATAAAAAAATATATATATTTGGGGGAAAAAATTACTACAATGTCCTATCAAGGCAGAACATATGAATGTTTACTATAGTCCGATTCCTGTTCCCCTTTTGCTCAACTGGCTGGGGAGGTGACTTGAACCTTCATTCCAGAGAAGTTGGATCCCTTGGCAGTCCTAGTGGGGTTCAGGGGTCAGGAGATTAGGGTACTCAGCATCCTCCAAATGCCTTCCCAGGCCTCCGTTCCAGTTCTCAGGATCTTAAACTTGCTCTTGATTTCACGAAGACCTGACGGAATCATTTGGTGCCCTGCAGTGTGAAACCACGAGGTTTGCTATGGGCTATCTCGGCCTGCGGCTGAAAGATGAGATTCATTTAGCACTGTCATTGACAGTCTAGTTTTTTCAACCACGCTTGAGCCAAGAATGTAGGTGTATCAGCTTTTCATCCTTTTTTAAAAAAAATATATATATATATTATTGATTTTTTACAGAGAGGAAAGGAGAGAGTTAGAAACATCAACGAGAGAGAAACATTGATCAGCTGCCTCCTGCACACTCCCCACTGGGGATGTACCTGCAACCAATGTACATGCCCTTGACCGGAATCGAACCCGGGACCCCTCAGTTCCCAGGCCGACACTCTAGCCACTAAGCCACAGCGGTCAGGGCAGCTTTTCATCCTTTTTAAGATCTCCAGCACATTGAGAAGCAAATGCCTACTTTGGATGAGATTATCCGAGGAGAGTGCCCGCAACCAATGTACATGCCCTTGATTGGAATTGAACCTGGCATCCTTCATTCTGCAGGCTGACGCTCTATCCACTGAGCCAAACCGGTTAGGACAGTAGGCTCATCATTTCAGGTAATTAGATGATTGTTTAATCAGGTGGCTAAACAAGTGTTGTAGGGTCTGCAGAAGCAACCTTTTTTTTTTTTTTTTCAAATATACTTTTATTGATTTCAGAGAGGAAGGGAGAGGGAGAGAGAAACATCATTGATGAGAGAGAATCATCGATTGGCTGCCTTCTGCACACTCCCTACTGGGGATCGAACCTGCAACCTGGGCATGTGCCCTTGACCGGAATTGAACCTGGGACCCTTCAGTCGGCAGGCCTATGCTCTATCCACTGAGCCAAACCAGCTAGGGCCAGAAGGAATCTCAAAACTAAACTGTCAGGGAAGGTGAGAGTTTGCACTCTAGGTGTACTGGAGTGAGGGAAAAGGGGTGGGGGGGAGGTTATAAATGGGAATGCAGCAGAAGGGGGAAATATGAGAATGGTTTTAGAGAGATAATCAGTGGGACTTGGGATTGCTTAATTAAAAGGTATGTGAGAGCCTTTCAGCATGGCTCAGTGCTTGAGCGTCGACCTATGAGCCAGAAGGTCACAGTTCGATTCTTGGTCAGGGCACACGCCCGGGTTGTGGGCTCGATTCCCAGTGTGGGGCATGCAGGAGGCAGCCGATCCATGATTCTCTCTCATCATTGATGTTTCTATCTCCTGCTCCCTCTCCCTTCCTCTCTGAAGTCAATAAAAATATTTTTAAAATAAAAAAATTAAAAGGAGAGAGAGAGAGAGAGAGAGAGAGAGAGAGAGAGAGAGAGACAGAGAGAGAGAGAACACGTTGAGCCAGGGTGGTGATGGTCAGTCGCCATTGCAATGCAGCGCTGTGAACTTTAGTGATTTGAAGGGATCCTAACGGTAATCTGATTAAATGCTGGCCACGTTTTTGGCTAGTCATTTGTTATCTGGACACTTCCAGTGACAGGAAACTGTTACATAACACGCTTCCCAAGTAATTGTGTGATGGCTCCGACTGTGAGAATCCGGTCCTGCGTTACCTCTTTACAATACACTGGACACATCTCCTTCTTCACCTGGTGCAGTCAGTGTGAAAGCGCCGCTGTGCTCCGCTGTGCCATCGGAGCTCCTGCCCCATCCCGGTGGCCCTGCTCGGAGCTGGTACCGGGACGGACCCTCCTCCAGATTCGGAGTGGCCAGGGCAGGGCCGGGCAGGGTGAGATGATCGTCGCTCATCTGGCCGCTGCGCTTCTGAGAAGGCAGCTGGAGATCCCATTAGCTTTGTTCTGGCAGCCACACCACACCGTTGACTCACACTGAGCTTCCTGTCAAGTGAACTTCGTTTTCCTCTGTGCTTTTTTGCTAAGCTATCTTTTCTCCAGTCTCTTCTGGTGCTGCTGGTGTTTGTTTTGTTTAAAAGCCCGGGAACTGGGCCTTACGATGATGACCGTTAAATTTCATCTTTTTTTTTTTTTTTTGGTTTTGTTTTTAATCTGAATCTATTTCTTGATTCTTTTTAAAAATGTATTTCTATTGATGTCAGAGAGGAAGGGGGAGAGGGAGAGAGAGAGAAACATCAATGATGAGCTGAAACTGGTTTGGCTCAGTGGGTAGAGCATCGGCCTGCAGACTGAGAGGTCCCGGGTTCGATTCCGGTCAAGAGCATGTACCTTGGTTGCGGGCACATCCCCGATGGGGAGTGTGCAAGAAGCAGCTGGTCGATGATTCCCTCTCATCAATGTTTCTAGCTCTCTATCCTTCTCCCTTCCTCTTTGTAAAAAAATCAATAAAATAGCTGAAACCGGTTTGGCTCAGTGGATAAAGCATCGGCCTGTGGACTGAAGGGTCCCGGGTTCGATTCCCGTCAAGGGCATGTACCTTGGTTGCGGGCACATCCCCAGTAGGAAGTGTGCAAGAGGCAGCTGATCGATGATTCTCTCTCATCGATGTTTCTAACTCTCTCTCCCTCTCTCTTCTTCTCTGTAAAAAATCAATAAAATATATATTTTTAAAAAATCAATAAAATATATTAAAAAAGAAAAAAAAGAAACGAAACATCAGTGATGAGAAAGAATCCTTGATTGACTGCCCCCCTGTAGGTCTCCTACTGGGGATCAAGCCCGTAACCCAGGCATGTGCCCTTGACCAGAATCAAACCCGGAACCTTCAGTCTGCAGGCCACACTCTATCCACTGTGCCAAACCAGCTAAGCTTAAATTAATTTTTTTAAAAATATATATTTTATTGATTTTTGTACAGAGTGGAAGGGAGAGGGATAGCCAGTTAGAAACATTGATGAGAGAGAATCATCTACCAGCTGCGTCCTGCACACCCCCCACTGGGGATATGCCCACAATCAAGGTACATGCCCTTGACCGGAATCGAACCCGGGGCCCTTCAGTCCCCAAGCCAACGCTCCATCCATTGAGCCAAACCGGTCCCAGCAGCTTAAATTAATTTTTAAGTTTTTACTTATTTATTTTTCTTTTTTCTTTCTTTAAAAAAAAATTGCATGTTTTTGTTTGGCCCTTCTTGTTGGACCCTGATTAGGCCATGTATGACATATATGTGAGAAGGGACATGGGAGAAAAGACAGTTTGGGAGCAAATCTTGTGACAGGCAACAATCATTTGGGTAAATTTGCCTTAAGCTCAGGGGTGGGACCTGGGAATGAGATGGATTTTTGGTGATCACTGGGGTATAATTAATTGAAATAATGGGAGTGGATGAGATTACCCAAGGAGAGTGTGATGAATAAGAAGGAAAAGGACCTTGTACCTTGTTGGTGTGGCTTGGTGGTTGAACATTGACTTATGAACCAAGAGGTCACGGTTTGATTCCTGTCAGGGCACATGCCCAGATTGTGAACTTAATCCCCAGTAGGGGGCGTGCAAGAGCCAGCCGATCAATGATTCTCTCTCATCATTGATCTTTCTGTCTCCCTCTCCCTCTCCCTTTCTCTCTGAAATCAATAAAGATATATTTAAAAAATAAAAAGAAGGAAAAGGACTTTGGACAGAAATTGGGGATATGCCCACAGTTAGTAAAAGGAAGGATGTCAGTGAAGCAGAGAGCTAAAAGGAGAGAGAGCACTGTCTTTGCAAGGAGAGGGCCAATCGGCCCTCCCGCCTCCCAGGGCTCTCAAGTGGAGAAAACCACTTGGGCCTGACACCAAAGTAGGGCTTCCTACTCTTTCTGATTGAATCGATTCCATGGCTTAAGAAGAAATGGGGCCCGGCTGGTGTGGCTCAGTGGTTGAGCGTCGACCTATGAACCAGGAGGTCACGGTTTGATTGCCAGTCAGGGCACATGCCCAGGTTGCGGGCTCGATCCCCAGTGTGGGACATGCAGGAGGCAGCCAATCAATGATTCTCTCTCATCCTTGATGTTTCTATCCCTCTCTCTCCCTCTCCCTTCCTCTCTGAAATCAATAAGAAATTTTATACACACACACAAACACACACACACACACACACATATGCACAAATATATATATAATAAAAAGAAATGTGTAGGGAGAAAAGTCCAAGTGTGGCAGCGAGAGAAAAGAGAGATAAGGCGTTAGTTGAAAGCAAAGAATTGGGGAGCATTTCATTTATTTATAAGGTAAAGGAAACAGAAATCGGGTGACACAGGCCACACACCCAGGCGTGCTAGAAAAAGAAGTACAGGCCAGTGACTAGAATGTGTCACAGTAAGCAACTTTCCAGATGGGCATACGCCTGGCAGGATCCGAAGGGTGTGTTTTAGATGAGTTTTGCTCCTAGGTGTTTGTGAGAGTGAGGATAGAGTGTATCGGGCAGAAATAAGGCAGGGAACTGGTTCCTTTGTGGACCAAATGCCTCTCTCTCACTCCCCCCATATTTGGTCAAGAGCCTGTAGGTCCAGCTTAAACCTCTAGCTTATAATAATCAACACTCAAATCGGTTATTTTCTGAGAGACTAATATAATGAATCCATTACCTATCTCAGTGGAACTCATGGCCTTCAGAGGTAGGATTCGTTTACTTCCTTCAGGAGGGAAATCATAACCAGTGGTCTTTTTGCAATTTTAGCAGTCACTGATGCTTCAGATGTAAAGTGATGACTTCAGCCCTAGCTGGTGTGGTTCAGTGGATAGGGTCCCAGGTCACATACCCAGGATGTGGGCTTGATCCCCAGTGGGGGGTGTGCAGGAGGCAGCCAATCAATGGTTCTCTCTCATCATTGATGTTTCTCTCTCCCTCTCCTTCTCTCTCAGATCAATAACAATATATTAAAAAAAATAAAGTGATGATTTCATTAAGGATTATACATGGTGATATTACTAATTTACTCTTTATCAGATTTTTGTCAAGGTTGACCAATGTCCTGCCTCATAGAGTTGTCACAAGGATTAAATGAGTTATTATATGTAAAACACTTATAACACTTGTAGACACTTCATAAATAGTCAGTGAAGATTACCAATTAATATTTTTTTAAGTACACTATTATTTTTATATTTTATTGATTTTGTACAGAGAGAAAGGGAGAGAGATAGAGAGTTAGAAACATCGATGAGAGAGAGAGTCATCGATCAGCTGCACACCCTACTGGGGATATGCCCGTAACCAAGGTACATGCCCTTGACCGGAATCGAACCCGGGTCCCTTCAGTCCCCAAGCCGACACTCTATCCATTGAGCCAAACCAGTTTCGGCACCAATTAATATTTTTTAAATTATATATTTATGTAGGCCGATGTTCAACCACTGAGACACGCTGGCTGGGCTCTTTAATCGGCATTTGATGTGAATTTACTTTCTTTCCAATTTTTAACCATTATAAATCATGACATCAACATCCATGAATATACATCATTGTGCACATGTTTGAAAATTTTTTTCACCAGTCTGATGGGCAAAGTTATCACATTTAAAAATATGCCCTACACGTATATTGGTTGCTGGCACATCCCCAGTAGGGGGTGTGCAAGAGGCAGCTGATCAATGATTCTCATCGATGTTTCTAACTCTCTGTCCCTCTCTCTTCCTCTCTGTAAAAAAATCAAGAAAATATATATATTTTAAAATGCCCTAACCGGTTTGGCTCAGTGGATAGAGCGTCAGCCTGAAGGGTCCCGGGTTCAATTCCGGCCAAGGGCATGTACCTTGGTTGCAGGCACATCCCCAGTAGGTAGTGTGCAGGAGGCAGCTGATTGATGTTTCTCTCTCATTGATATTTCTGGCTCTCTATCCCTCTCCCTTCCTCTCTATAAAAATCAATAAAATACATTTAAAAATATATTTTTTATTGAATTCGGAGAGGAAGGGAGAGGGTAGAGAGAGATAGAAACATCAATGATGAGAGAGAATTGTTGATTGGTTGCCTCCTGCATGCCCCCTACTGGGGATCAAACCCTCAACCCAGGCATGTGCCCTTGATCAAAATCGAACCAGGGACCCTTCAGTCCGCAGGCCAACGCTCTATCCACTGAGCCAAACCAGCTAGGACGGTATCACATTTTTAATTAGCAATTTCTGGCTATCTGAGTCGGGCTGTGTGTTTCTTCTCTGAAATGCTCATTCCTATTTTTTTCCACATTAAGTCATTTATATTTGGTGTGTTTTGTTTATTAAATTACAGCTCCTTACATATTACTCCCTTCACTTTGTTCAAGAGGTCTCTCACCATGTAGATGATAAAAAATTTTTTTGTGCTGAAACCGGTTTGGCTCAGTGGTAGAACACCGGCCTGCGGACTGAAAGGTCCCGGGTTCGATTCTGGTCAAGGGCATGCATGTACCTTGGTTGCAGGCGCATCCCAGGTAGGGGGTGTGCAAGAGGGAGCTGGTCGATGTTTCTCTCTCATCGACGTTTCTAGCTCTCTATCTCTCTCCCTTCCTCTCTGTAAAAAATCAATAAAATATATTTTAAAAAAATTAAAAAAAATTTTTTGTAAGCCAATGTGTACATCTCTGTTCCTTTGTAGTTTCAGGATCTCACAATGACAGTCACGTTATGATTACACATACAACATGGAAAGAAAATGGAGGAAAGTATTTTTCTCATCTTGGCGTGGAGGAGGCCTGCATACTTGCGTCAGGCTGGGTGTGAGAGGCCCCGTGCAGCCTGGCCTGGCCCCGGCCTGCTAGAAGGCCTGGCTGGGGGCTCCACATCTGCTGTCTCAGTAGCTCAGGGCGGGGTGGCAGAGTGGAAACAGGGATCAAAGTCGGTTTCCTTCCCTTGCGGAGCACCCCCTCTGTTTACTTGTCTGTCTCCCTCCCGGCGCTGGGAGCCCTCCCTCAAGCACAGCGGCCTGGGTGGACGCTCAGTGTCATCTCCCCAGGGGCCCGGCCTGAGTGACCTCCAAGTCTGGCTTCCTTCCCTTGCAGGTTGGTGCCCAGGGCCTGAAAGCACTGTCTTCCTACCAAGGAGAGCCTCCTAAGCCTCGCTGACCAGCAAAATGTGGAGGCGAGAACCTTCCAGCCTCTTTCTCAGGCCCCGGCCTGGCCCCTCTTACAACCATGGCACTGCGATGATTTGTTTGACTTTTTGTTATTGTAGTTGTTAATCCCTGCCCGAGGATATTTTTTTTCCCATTGACTTTTTTTATTGTTTCAAGTTTGACATATGTCTCCCCCCCACCATTAACCCCACCACCACTCCCACCCCCGAGGGCAAGTCCCCCCCCCCATGCCCCAGTGTCTGTGTCCATTGGTTAGCTAACATGCATGCATACAAAGTCCTTTGGTTGCTCTCTAACACGCCCCTTCCCCTGCCATTTGTCTCTGGATCTGTTCTTGTTCATCAGTTTATGTTGATCATTATATCCCACATATGAGTGAGATCATGTGATATTTAACTTTCTCCGACTGGCTTATTTCACTTAGCGTGATACTCTCCAGGGCCTGGCTTCTCTATTTAGCATAATGCTCTCCAGTTCCATCCATGCTGTTGCAAATGGTAGGAGTTCCTTTTTCACAGCAGTGTAGTATTCCGTTGTGTAGATATACCCCAGTTTTCTAATCCACTCTGATGGGCACTTAGGCTGTTTGCAAATCTTAGCTATGGTGAATTGTGCTGCTATGAACAGAGGGGTGCATATATCCTTTCTGATTGGTGTTTCTGGTTTCTTAGGATATATTCCTAGAAGTGGGATCGCTGGGTCAAATGTGAGTTCCATTTTTAGTGTTTTGAGGAAACTCCATACTTTTCTCCACAATGGCTGCCCTAGTCTGCATTCCCACCAGCAGTGCATGAAGGTTCCTTTTTCTCTGCATCCTCGCCAGCACTTGTCATTTCCCATTGACTTTTAGAAAGAGTGGAAGAGATGAGAGATGAGAGAGAGAGAGAGAGACAGAGAGACAGAGAGAGACAGAGAGAGAAACATCGATATGAGAAAGACACATCGATTGGTTGCCTCCTGCACAAACCCAGACCAGAGCCGGGGATCGATTTTGCAATTGAGGTACGTGCCCTTGATCAGAATCGAACCTGGAACCTTTTAGTCCATGGGCTCATGCCCCAACGACTGAGCAACCAACTTGGGCTCTTTGACTTATTCTTATATCTGTAGCCCAGAACCCAAGTTTCTCTACAGACTTTCTATGTAGGTAACTCAGTATATTTTACATTAAAAAATATGTCTTTATTGATTTCAGAGAGGAAGGGGGAGAGAGAGAGACACAGAAACACCAATGATGAGAGAGAATCATTGATTGGCTGACTCCTGCATGTCCCCTACTGGGTGATGATCAGGTCCCAAATCAGGGCATGGGCCCTTGGCCGGAATCGAACCTGGGACCCTTCAGTCTGCAGGTTGACGCTATCTACTGAGCCAAACCAGCTAGGGCTATTTTGCCTTGTTTTTTTTACAGAGAAGAATTTTGCCTTGCTTTTCCCTGAGGAGGAGTGTCTTGCTATAAGGCAGCAGCAGTAAGCGCCAGCTAGGCCACCTGATGGGCTGCCTGTGGTCCCCTCCCAACCCTCCTTTCTGTCATTGTTTCAGTTCATCATCCCCAGTTCTATTTCACAAGAAGCAAGTCTGTTGCCTTGTGGCTTTCAGTGCTAACAACACACACACACACACACACACACACACACACACACACCACAGTGGTTTGGGGTCTTTGGCCAAGAAAATGGTATAATTAGAAGTTGAACTGAAGTTGAAGTAGTAATTGAACCCCACCCAAATTTTGCCACCGAACGAGAATGCAACAGTATATATAAACTTGAAAGGCAATAGCAAAGGTGATAAATGTTTGCAGGGGTCACAAAGAGAAGGCAGGCAAGGAGTGCCTCTCCTTTATTGCTATGATTAATCCTTATCACTCATTAGGAAATGATCAGCCTCCCAATGGAAAATCTGGCCAAGTATATGAACAGCAGTTTACAGAAGAAGGTCTACAAAGGAACATGACACATAAATAATTCCCAGCCTCATTAGGACATCAGACAAATACAAATGTAAACAGCATACTCTCTTGGCTTTGGTCTATGTGATCCGCAGAGCTTTTCATTTTAAATCTTTATTTAAAAAATTTGATTGTTGGAAGTATTACATATGTCCCCTTCCTCCCTACGTTGACCCCACCCCCAGGCCACCCTGATTCCCCACCCCAGACCTTCATTACCCCACTGTCTGTGTCCCCAGGTGTCTGGGGATCAGCCTGCAGGCAGGCCCCCTTATGCATATAGGCATACAAATTCTTTATTTGATCTTTTCCCACCCAGCTCCCCCCCCACTCCCCTCCCCTTCCCTCTGAGATTCCACAGTCTATTCCAGAGGTCGGCAAACTCATTAGTCAGCAGAGCCAAATATCAACAGGACAACGATTGAAATTTCTTTGGAGAGCCACATTTTTTAAACTTAAACTTCTTCTAATTCCACTTCTTCAAAATAGACTCGCCCAGGCCGTGGTATTTTGCGGAAGAGCCACACTCAAGGGGCCAAAGCATGTGGCTCGTGAGCCGCAGTTTGCCGACCACGGGGCTATTCCATGCTTTTATGTCTCTGGATCTATTTTGTTTATCAGGTTATTTTGCTCTTTAGATTCCACGTATGACGGAGATCTTGTGATACTTGTCTTTCTCTGGGTACCGCCAGTGCTTTCAAAGGAGTTTCTGAGAAATATGACAGAAAGTAGCATAGTTCTGAGTATATGTTTGCATAATTCCCTCTATGAAACTCAGAAAAAAAGAATGGAAAAAAAAATCCAAACTAGAGAGGGAAAATCCAACCACGTGTGGAAAGACCCTAAGTCAGTTATAAGTTTCACCTTGGGAAGGCACCGTTTTGACAAAATTAGGAGAAAGATTTCCGAAGGCTTCTTGTGAGAAATGCTTACTGTGGCCCTAACCACTTTGGCTCAGTGGATAGAGCATTCGCCTGAGGACTGTGAAGGGTCCCTGTTCGATTCTGGTCAAGGGCATATACCTGGGTCAAGGGCACATGCCTGGATTGTGGGCTCCGTTTCCATTGGGGGACATGCAGGAGGCAGCCAATCAATGATTCTCTCATCATTACTGTTTCTATCTCTCTCAGAAATCAATAAAAATCGATAAGAAAGAGAGGACTATGGTGTGGGCTATTCCTCCATTTTGGACTCTCAGGAGTCATGACCAGGAAGGGACAATGAGGGGCCCTAACTGTTTTTGCTCAGTGGATAGAGTGTCGGCCTGCATACTGACAGGTCCTAGGTTCGATTCCTGTCAAGGGCACTTACCTTGGTTGTGGGCACATCCCCAGTAGGAGGTGTGCAGGAGGCAGCTGATCGATGCTTCTCTCTCATCGATGTTCCTAACTCTATCCCTCTCCTTCCTCTCTGTAAAAAAAATCAATAAAATATATTTTAAAAATATATGTTACAAGAAAGAGGGACAATGAGGAAGAGGATGGAGGATTAGGGCGAGAAGAGGTATGCAGTGGTGCATCAGGGAGGGAGGACCACCTGAGGTTAGTGCTCGCAAGCTGAATTGAAAGTGAGACTGGTTACTGTTTTGCATCTGGGGGGGGGGGGGAAGAATGGTATCAGGGTCAACAGTGAGGAGGCCAAGAGACTTTGCCTTGAACTGCGAACAATCAAAGGTTCCTCCCTCTAGAGATGCGTGTGCTTTGAACCAAGCAAGTAAGATGCGGGAGGAGCCTTCTTTTCCTCTCAGGTGTCTGGGGATCAGCCTGCAGGCAGGCCCCCTCTGGGGTCTTAGTTTCTTCCCTGCCGAGACAGGAACTTAAATAAACACCGGTGGCCTGTGGTCTGGGTGGAGTAGCGCCTACTGATTGACAGTTTATGTGCCGGCCAGAGAGACTGGGAGGCGGTTTTGGCAACTTCCTCCCGCCAGCCAGAAGAGTATTTCGAGCTGATGAACCACTTTGTAAAAAATCCCCCTGAGGCCCCAGCTGATTGCTTGATGTCCCAGCAACCCTGAGGCGCTGCCACAATAGAAGCTGGGACCCCTTTGAAGACAGGGGGTCACTCCTTCTCCTGCTCACGTGCCTCTCTTTTCTCCCCTCCCATCCTGCTCCGTCTCAGGCGCAGGTGTTTTAAGCATAGTCAGGTTTGTTTTTAGGAATTCATATATGCCACTGCTTTTCTTTCTAGGTTCGACGTGTAATTCATTACTATTTTAAATATGTTTTTATTGATTCCAGAGAGGAAAGGAGAGGGAGAGAGAGATAGAAACATCAGCGAGGAGAGAGAATCATGGATTGGCTGCCTCCTGCACACCCCACACTGGGGATCGAGCCCCCAGCCCGGGCATATGCCCTGGACCGGAATCGAACCCGGGACACTTCAGTCCACAGGCCGATGCTCTATCCACTGTGCCAAACTGGCTAGGGCGACATGTTTTTATTTTTAAAAAATCTTTATTGTTGAACGTGTTTTTATTTAAAAAAAATCTTTATTGTTGAAAGTGTTATCTATGTCCCCCTTTTTCCTCCTTTGATCCCCCCCTCAGTCCCAGCTCTTTAGCACCCTATTGTCTGTGTCCATGGGTTATTCACATATGCATCCATACTTGGTAAAATGACCTGTTTTTATTTATTTATTTATTTATTTATTTATTTAAAAAAAATATATATTTTATTGATTTTTTACAGAGAGGAGGAGAGAGGGATAGAGAGCTAGAAACGTCGATGAGAGACAAACATCGACCAGTTGCCTCTGGCACACCCCCTACCGGGGATGTGCCCGCAACCAATGTACATGCCCTTAACTGGAATCGAACCTGGGACCCTTCAGTCCCCAGACCAACGCTCTACCACTGAGCCCAACCGGTTTCAGCAGAATGACCTGTTTTTAGAAAGCTTTTCTAGTTGCCAGTGTGAGGTAAATGCCCACCTCTGTTTTGTCAGTGCTGTTATAATTTCCTTATTTAAATGTGTATTTTTAATGCAGGCAGAATTTATTGGGATTATATGTGGACTGAGAGACATTTATTCGTTCATCCAACAAGATTTCCTCGGCATTAAACCTCAGGTTCCTCATAGCTACTCATACAAGAGACCAGGTTTTCCGAATGCTTCCCAAATTCACATTTTAGAACCAAGAACGGGAAGACCGTTTGCTGGACCGTGAGCTCTTTTTTATAAAATGGTGCTGCATTTCCTCCTTTCCTAGACCTTTTTAAAAAGATATTTTTTAATCGATTTCAGAAAGGAAGGGAGAGGGAGAGAGATATAGAAACATCAATGATGAGAGAGAATCATTGACAGGCTGCCTCCTGCAGGCCCCACAGGGGGGAGGGAGCCCAAAACCTGGGCATGTGCCCTGACCTTGAATTAAACCGTGATCTCCTGATTGGCTCATAGGTCGATGCTCAACCACTGAACCACGTCGGCTGGGTCATTCTGAGACCTTTAATCCTAGACTTTGTAACCCAAATACG
Source organism: Nyctalus aviator (assembly GCA_036971965.1). NCBI lineage: Eukaryota > Metazoa > Chordata > Mammalia > Chiroptera > Vespertilionidae > Nyctalus > Nyctalus aviator. The sequence goes on from CM072941.1 coordinate 9,438,365, forward strand.
CGCTCTCCCACCGCCCCAGTCGATTGGGCGTTCTAAGCTCTTTGACCTACATAGCTCTTGTCAGGGGATAGCAGCTTCTAAGCTCACTGCTGCATGTGGTTAAGAGCCAGGATCCTGAAGTAAGTGATCTGAGTTCAAGGCCCCTCTCTGCCACGTATCAGCTCGTGTGCTTAGGCAAGTTGTCTAATCTCTCTGACCTTCAGTTTTCTCTTCTATATCAAATGGCATAAACAGCGTATAGCGCACGAGGTCTGTGTGCAGGTTAAATGGCTTCACTTAATCCATCCAAAGCGCTTAGAACAGTTTGTGAGACTGTTGTTAACTAGTATGATTGCTGCTGTCCATTTGGAGGGATCTGTATTACGTCAGGTCTGTTACTCGGGGGCTGCTAGCTTCTCATTGTGGTTTTTTTTAAAAAATATTTTTTATTGATTTTTTACAGAGAGGAAGGGAGAGAGATAGAGAGCTAGAAACGTCAATGAGAGAGAAACATCGACCGGCTGCCTCTTGCCTGCAACCAATGTACATGCCCTTGACTGGAATCGAACCTGGGACCTTTCAGTCCGCAGACTGACGCTCTACCACTGAGCCAAACCGGCTCCGGCTCATTGTGTTTTTAATATATATTTTTATTATTGACTAGAGGCCCAGTGCATGAAATTCGTGCACGGGTAGGATCTCTAGTGGCTACTGGCTGCTGGCCGGGGCCTCCCTTTTCCTGGCTGCCTGCTGCCACTGCCGCCCTCCAGTCAAACTCCCAGTCAAACTCCTGATCGAACTCCCAGTTTTGGGGACAATTTGCATATTAGGTTTTTATTATACTGAGTGGCCATATTGTTATGATCTCTGAAAGCATAATAATCTGGCCACTCAGTGTGTGTGTGTGTGTGTGTGTGTGTGTGTGTGTAAGAGGCCTAGTGCGTGACTTTGTGCATGGGTGGGGTGTGGCCAGCCTGGCGAGGGGGAGGGGACATGGGCAGTTGGCCGGCCTGCCTGCTGGTCAAACTCCTGGTTGAGGGGACAATTTGGATATTAGCCTTTTATTATATAGGCTATACACTGAGTGGACAGGTTATTATGCATTCAGAGATCATAATAATCTGGCCGATCAGTGTATATAAGATAGTATTGCAGATGTCTCCCATTTTCTTTCTTTACTCCCTCCTCCCAGTCCCTACCTACCTCCCCCAGGTCTTCAGCACCCTATTGCCCATGACCATGGGCTATGCATATTAGTATATAAGTTCTTTGGTTTATCTTTTCTTGTTCCCTCAATCCCACATCAAGGTATGTCAGTCTGTTCCATGCCTCCCTGCTTTAGGTCTTATTTTGTGGGTCAATTCATTTTGTTCATTACATTCCACAAATAGTGAGATCATGTGATATTTGTGTTTCTCAGATTGCCTTTTTCACTTAACACAGTATTCTTTGGGTCCATCCATGCTGTCCCAAAAGGGTAAGAGATCCTTCTTTTTTACTGCATAGTATTCTAGGGTGTAAAGGTACCACAGCTTTTTATTCACTCATCTGCTGATGGGCACTTGGGCTGTTTCCAGATCTTAGTTATTGTAAAGTGTGCTGCTCTGAACATAGGGGTGCATACGTCCTTTCTGATTGTGTTTTGGGGTTTTTAGGATATATTCCCCAAAGTGGGATAACTGAGTCAAATGGCAGTGTCATATTTAATGTTTTTGAGGAAACTCCATATTGTTGTCCACAGTGGCTGCCCCAGTCTGCATTCCCACCAGCAGCGAAGGGGAGGGATCCTTTTTCTCTATATCCTCACCAGCACTTGTCATTTGTTGATTTGTTGATGACAGCCATTCTGACAGGTGTGAGGTGGTACCTCATTGTTGTTTTGATTTGCATCTCTCAGATGATCAGTGACTTTGAGCATTTTTTTTCCGCTTGCCTCTCTGGCCATCTGTATGTCCTCTTCGGAGAAGTGTCTACTTAGGCCCTTTGCCCATTTTGTAATTGGATTGTTTGTCTTCCTTTTGTTGTCCTGTCAATGGACTCCTTTGGAGACAGTCCCAGGAGTCCTCACACTTGAGTACTAAACTTGAGCAGTGGGAAATATCCCTAGAGGGGCATCCATGATGTGACTGACAGTAATATATATATATATATATTTTTAAAATATATTTTATTGATTTTTTTTACAGAGAGGAAGGGAGAGAGACAGAGAGATAGAAACGTCGATGAGAGAGAAACATCGACCAGCTGCCTCTTGCACACCCCCTACCGGGGATGTGCCCGCAACCAATGTACATGCCCTTGACCGGAATCGAACCCGGGACCTTTCAGTCCACAGACCGACGCTCTACCATTGAGCCAAACCGGTTTTGGCAATAATATTTTTTTAATAGTAAAGTATACATAGTATAATAGCGAGCAATTTAACCACTTGTCAATGTATAATTGGCATTAAGCACATCGGTGTTGCTGTGGAACCATCAGCACAATGTGTACCCAGCATTTTGGTAGGAAGGTCCCTTTAAAAACTTTGCAAGGATCCTCCGTCGTAGAGGCGCCCCTCAACCATTCCGGTCTGCTAAGCTCAGCTCGGAGGAGGTCGCTTCCTCCGCATTGTACCTTCCCCAAACCTCCCTCCAGCCTTGATTACCCCCTTTGTGTTTCGGCTCCACCTCGGCTTCTTCATCCATCACAGAACTCCAGTAACTAGAGTTTAAAATAACTGTTTATTCCTGTGTTGCTTTTAGTCCATTGTTCCAACCCCCCATTTTGCATCCTGAGCCCGCTACCTAATGCATCGGAGACCCTCCCAGGTTTACAACACCTGCAGAGTTGATTAGTGGGTCCTTAATGACCTCCCGGCTCCCGCCACACAAGGGCTAATGAGGAGCCAGCCGGGACCGCCCAGCGGCACTTGGATTGACAATGCCTGAGGAAGGTCAGGTCCATGTCATGTAGCGTGGCACACTTATCTCTGCTGAACATTCCTCCTCGGGATTCCTCCTTTCAAGGCCCAGCACATCGCAGAGATACAAGATTTTTCTGCCTGTGTTGACAAGCCGTGCAAGCAGATCCTGTGGGCCAGGCCATCTCCAGGACAATCACAGGAAGTTATTCCACGCCTGGGACAAGACCCAACTCTCTCTGGCAGCGAGCAGAAGGTTACAGGCCATCAGGCTGAAGGGTCACCAGCAATCCCAGCGCCCGTGGCACCGAGCCAGGATAGAGAGGAGCCATGTAACCTGCTTCTGGAAATTCCCGACCTGCTGCCCTTGGGTTCCACAGCCTTTATGGTCCCCCACCCCCGACCCCCTACCCCTGGCCCCCCGGCAAGGAAGCAGAAGGTGGAGGGAAAGACCCCTCTTGAATAAAACACCACAGAAAACAGAACACGAGCCAGAATTCTGGTCTTCAGTGTGCAACACAGAAACACACCCCACTTTCCCGAGCGTTTTCAAGGTGAACCGGCTGGGAAGAGAAGGGGATCAGGCTCAGAGAAGCAGATTTGGGGGAAGTTACCGAAAAATCTCAAAGCCGTTACCAAATGCTTTCTTTCATCTCGTGTTCCGGGACCACATCCAAGATTCCTGGGGGCCTCGCGAATGGCAGTGAGCAGCGGAGTTGTTGCATTTTCTAAACACCAAGCAGCATTTACTAAGTAGATGTCAATAGCAACACGAAAACAAGAAAAACACACAGCGGGTGAAACCTGCTTGGCGGGGCCCGGGGCTGAGGGAGGATGCAGAAGGAAATGGAAAGTCAGTAAATCAGACTAGAGCAAGCCTTAACCCTCTTTCCGTTTTTTCCTCCTGTGTCTGCTGGGCTCCAGAGGAGAATGTTTGCACACGAAGGGACAGCAATGTTCTGCTTCGGAATGCAGACCTCAGTCGGGGAAACTGTTTGGTCAGACCTGATGGAATGATCTTTGCTGAAAGCGCTCTAACATGTATGTGACTTCGAGAGTTATATGCTCTGTTAGCTGTTTCCTTTCAAATGCCTCTCTGCAAACTGCGGGAGTGGCAGGAGCAATCAGCTCGAAAACCTGCCTGATAATAGAAAGAATATATTTTTAGCCGGGACCGGTTTGGCTCAGTGGATAGAGCGTCGGCTTGGGGGACTGAAGGGTCCCGGGTTCGATTCCAGTCAAGGGCATGTACCTTGGTTGCGGCATATCCCCAGTAGGGGGTGTGCAAGAGGCAGCTGATCGATGACTCTCTCATCTATGTTTCTAACTCTCTATCTCTCTCCCTTCTTCTCTGTACAAAATCAATAAAATATATTTAAAATAAATAAATACATAAAGGGAATACTCTTAAAAAAAAGAATATATTTTTAAAATTGATTTCAAAGAGGAAGGGAGAAGGAGACAGGGAGAGAGATAGAAACATCAATGATGAGACTGAATCACTGATTGGCTGCCTCCTGCACACCCCACACTGGGGATCGAGCCCACCACCCGGGCATGTGCCCTGACTGGGAATCGAACCTTGACCTTCTGGTTCAGAAGTCAACGCTCAACCCCAGAGCCACGCCCAGCTGGGCTCTTTTCTCTCCTTTAATTTCAACTAATTCTAGTTCAGTTTCTTAAACGAAATAGTGTCCTTGAACACCGAAAGGGAGACATGAGACTTGGACCAATGAACAAATCGCTTCATCTCATCTTTTTCTGGAAAAGTAGCCTTGACCACTTCACAAGATTATTAACTTATCATAGTACCTGATAGTACTTGCCCAGTAGCCAGTCAGAGCCTCGGATTCAGCCTGAGCCTTCCCTCTCCCTCATGGCTCATGTGCAGTTGGTGAGCCAATGTCTTTCACCATCTGGCGGCTGCCAGCTCTCTAGCTTCATCCTCTGTTACTCTAGAGGTCCTGAGGGTTACAGATTTGGGCATGTGGCACATTGTGTCACAGCACTTGGTCCATAAGACCACTGTGAGCATCATAAGAGCAGGGCCTGGGTTATATTTATCTCTGTGTCCCTTGTACACAACCCATTCAATAAATATGTTTCCACTGGATGATTTAGTCAGTTTCCATTTAATTGATTCCTAGAGAGAGAGGAAGGGGGAGGTAGAGAGAGAGAGAGAACCATCAATGTGAGAGTAGTACATTGATTGGCTGTCTCCTGCATGCCCCTTCCTGCTCAGGGATCCATCCCACAATGCAGACATGTGCCCTGACCAGTAATCAAATCCGCAATCCTTCAATGCATGGAACGACACCCAACCAACTGAGCCTCACTGACCAGGATTTCTGTACTTCCTTAACTTCTTTTGTACTATCCTCCTATATTATAAAAGGCTAATATGCAAATAGACCAAATGGCAGAATAACCAAATAACTAGTCACTATGACATGCACTGACCACCTGGGGGCGTGCACAGAACATGGCAGGCATTGGCCACAGTGAGATGGTGGAATAGGTGAGCGGGGGTGCCAGACCAAAGTGAGGTACTGGTTGCTGTCATCAGGGCAAGCCTCTGGTGGTTACTGAAAATTCTTTGCTCACGCACACTGTGGTCCCGCCCAGCGCTTGGCACCAGCCCCACTCAAACCCTTGCTGGCTCTGGCCCCAATAGCTCCGAGCCTTCAGCGGATACGAGCACCATCAGTGAATGGGGACAGCGGTGTTGGGAGTGGGGCCACCAGCAGGGGGCGCAGAGGATAGGCTGAGACCCACCCCTGTGCCTACTGCAGCCTCATGGCCCACAGCTCCTTTCAAGGTGCACGAATTTGTGCACTGGGCCCCTAGTCTTTTTTATAAACTTATTTAAAAACTTAATTTGATCCCCTGGAGGTTGTAAGTAAATGTACAGGAGGCCTCTGGCCTTTCTCACAGTACCTTCACATGTCAGTATCTTGCACAATTTCAGTTCAGTCTTACAACAAGCAAATGACACTGGTATGACCCAAGATATGCAGCCGGTTCCACCTGTTGTACATGCACTCATGTGTGTGCTGTGTGTGTGTATGTCAGTGCAACTTGATCACATGTGTGGATTCCTGTGACCACCACTGCAATGAACGTACAGATCTCTTCTAACACAAGGATTCCTCCTGTTAACTTTTTATAGCCACACCAGTCCGTCCATCATTCAGTTCCCAACAATGCTTTGAGTATTGTACGCCAAGACTTAAAAAAAAAAATCGTTATTGATTTCAGAGAGGCGGGGAAGGAGAGCAAGAGATAGAAGCATCATTGATCAGCTGCCTCCTGCATGATCAGGGATTGAGCCTGCAACCCGGGCATATGCCCTGACCAGGAATCGAACCATGACCTCCTGGGTCATAGATTGACTCGAGCCACCGCGGCTAGGCATACACCAAGACTTTTGAAGATGCTGGAGGTACTTCAAGAGCCAAGACAGGTGACGTTCCTGCCATCGCAGAGCACACAGGCTGGGTCAGCAAAGGCTAAAGTCCCAAGGAGAGTTGGAGACCATTTGGTGTTCATTGGCCATGTCTTGGCTTCTAATTTTCTGCCTGTAACTTCGCATGCTCCCCAAATCAGTTCCATCCAACTCTGCACTTCTCTTCACGTGTAATAGTGAGAGATGCTCTGTCAGGCCATTCACATATCACTTGAAAGCTTTTCACAATAGATCCAGGCCTTGGTCTCCGTAGGATCTCAGCAACATTTACAGACATTTTTTTATTGATTCCAGAGAGGAAGGGAGAGAGATAGAAACATCAATGATGAGAGAGAAGCATGGATCGGCTGCCTCCTGCATGCTCCCATACTGGGGATGGAGCCCACAACCCGGGCATGCGCCCTGGTCAGGAATCGAACCATGACCTCATGGTTCATAGGTTGATGCTCAACCACTGAGCCACACCAGCCGGGCTCAGCAACATTCCCCCCCTTGCTGTCCTGTAACCTGAAGCATCTCGTGCAGCCTGTCCAGTAAGGCCACTGAGAAAGCGGCTCGGGAGAGCCACACCTGTAAGCAATCAGGACAAGCAGAACCGGAGCACCAAACCCTGGAGCCCTGGCCACTCTTGGGTGAAGTCGAAAACGGCCATTGCCGACATGACAGCAGCCCCGGAGCTCAGAGCCTCGAGCTCCGAGTGCAGCGAGATGGAGGTTGTGTTCGCTCCGCCTGCGCTGGAAAGCCTGGCTCCGAAGGCAGGTTACTGACCCATCCTGTGCACATGCAGAGGAAATGATTTCATAGCTTTGGGATTTCACCACTGCAGAGGGGGCAGGGGGCCAATTCCGCTGAAACAAAGGGACAGTAATCACTCTTGCCAGAAAAGCAGTTTAAATCAGAGGTGTCTCTTTACAGCCTCAGAGAATTTCAGGATGTTTCTTCGTTCATTTCAGTGTCTTTAGACAATGGACACAATCCAGACAGGCCACTTCGGTTTTATTGGAGTGAATTGTGGAACCCAAGAAGCGAAACACACACACACACACACACACACACTCACACATACACACCCAAACCTTGCTATAACGCAGCCAGGTTTCTTTGACTGTGCTAATAGAAGGGAGTGCAGGAATCAAGTGCTCAGACTTCAGCCTTGATAACCTGTCTTATTAACTGATAAAAGTTCGCCCTACTGTCGTAACCGGTGTGGCTCAGTGGATAGAGCATCGGCCTGCACACTCAAGGGTCCCAGGTTTGATTCCTGTCAAGGGCATATACCTTGGTTGTGGGCACATCCCCAGTGGGGGGTGTGCAGGAGGCAGCTGATCGATGTTTCTCTCTCTCTCATCGATGTTTCTGACTCTCTCTCCCTCTCCTCTTCCTCTCTGTAAAAAAATCAATAAAAAATATATTTTTTAAAAAGTTCGCCCTTGGTATGGTCAGCTAATCACTCTTCCACCCCACTTGAATCCTGAACAGCATGCTGCGGTGTCTGGATAGAGCATTTGCTGTGTTTGAGTTGCAAGTCTGGTAGCAAGCCTTGTCCTACTTCCACGCTGTGTCTGTCTCTCCTCCCTTCCTCTCTGAAATCTGTGTCTGTCTGGTTCACCCTAGCTCCTCGGGCATAAACATATGATAAGTCAATCCTGATGACCAGGTTTGTTATGAATCCACAAAACTAGTTGTTTCTCAAGGGGAGGATTTTAAACTGAGGCTTGAGATACCGTGGAATTCATTCAACAAATCTTTACTGAGCAACTATTTTGTGCCTCTCTGAGAAGGCGACAATTAAATTGAGATCTCAGTCACAGGAAGCTGAGAGCTGAGAGACAGTCAAGCCAAGATTTGGTAAAAGAGTACACCAAGCATGGTGTACTGGCGTGGCTCAGTGGTTGAGCATCGGCCTATGAACCAGGAGGTCACGATTACCCGGGTTGCGGGGGGTGACTATACAGAAGGTAGCCAATCAATGATTCTCTCTCATCATTGATGTTTCTATCTCTCCTCCCTTCCTCTCTGAAACCAATAAAAAAAAACAACACCCACATATTTTTAAAAAAGAGTACACCAAGATGAAGGAGCAAGTAAGTTAAAGACCCCAAGATAGAGCTTTTACATGTTCAGAAGACCAGTGTGAAAAAGCAAGAGAAAGGTTTCAATGAAGTTGTACAAATGGGCAAGTCCAGTTCATGTGGGACTTGCTAATGAATTTTATCTTACCATTAATGGATTTTATGTTACCATTATTATTATTATTATTATTATTTTTACAATATATTTTATTGATTTTTTACAGAGAGGAAGGGAGAGAGATAGAGAGCTAGAAACATCGATGAGAGAGAAACATCGACCAGTTGCCTCTTGCACACCCCCTACCAGGGATGTGCCCACAACCAAGGTACATGCCCTTGACCGGAATCGAACCTGGGACCCTTCAGTCCGCAGACCGACACTCTACCACTGAGCCAAACCGGTTTCGGCCCATTATTATTATTATTATTATTATTATTTTATTTTTATTTTTTACAAATTTTATCTGTCGATTTTTAGAGAGAGAGGAAGGGAGAGGGATAGAAACATCGATGAGAGAGAAACATCATTCATAGGCTGTCTCCTGCACCGCCCCTACTGGGGATCGAGCCTGCAACCTGGGCATGTGCCTTGAGTGGGAATCAAACCGGTGACCTCTTGGTTCCTGGGTAGATGCTCAACTGCCGAGCCACACCAGCTGGGCTAGATTTTATATTACTGAGGCATTAGGAAGCCTTTGGAAGGGGCTAATCAATGGAGCAAGATGCTCTATGCTGTTGAAAGGCATCTGATTTCTGTATTGAGAATGAATTTATGGGGAGTTGGGAGTGAATGGGCAATGAGAAGCAGGTTCAATTACCCAAGTGAGAGACAATGGCGACTTGGACTAGGGGTGTTTTGTGAATGGGGGTGGTGCACGAGAGAAGTGCATTCATTGATTTGGAATGTTTTGAAAGTAGAGGCAACAGGACTTGCTAATGGTTTGGATGTGGAGAGTGGGAACAAGGTTTGAACATGGAAAGGTGGTGGCACCATTGGCTGAGATATTTCAGGCTTGAAGAGGAGTAGGTGGGAGGAGCATGAAATCAAGGGTTTCGTTTGGAGCATGTTAAGTTTGAGAGGCCACTTAAGATGTAAGTGGAGATGTCAGATGGTTGGCTCTGTGTGTCTGAAGTTTCTGGGAAAGATCTGGGTTGGAAACATAATTTTGTAAATCATAATCAAATAGATTGGCAGTTAAGGATTGGGTGAGGCCATTAAACGAGTTCAATAAGGGAAGGCAGTCCAGAACTCTGTGTGTGCGCGCGCGCACGTGCGTGCATGCATGTGTGCGTGCATGTGCTTGTGTGCACATACGTGTTTCTGATGAGAGATAGTCTGTGTATTTCATTATGTTCACTAACGGGGTTCACAGCCCCCCAAAGGTTAGGAATTCACTGCTGAAATGGTGCACCTTGAGATCGGGGTTCAGAGTTATATGTATTGTACTATTTCCTTTCCCCCCCCCATCCTTGGCCTGAAAACGGGGCCGCCTCTATGCATGACAGACTGCACAGGTGCATGTTAAAATGCACATTCCTGGGCCCCAAAGGCAGGCCTGATAAATTAGGTTGTCTACAAGTGAGGCTCAGGGGTGTGCATTTTTAGCAGCTCCCTGGATGATTCTGTTCATCCCCCCCCCCCCCCAAGCTCTTTCTTTCTGTGCTTCAGGTTCACTTAACCCCTCTTCAGGGTCTCATATGTTGCTATGTGATTTTTTTTTTTCATTTCAGATATTACATTTTTTACTTTCACAAGTTCCATTTTGTTCTTGTCTAGATCCCTCTATCCTCTCCTGATTATGTACATGTTTTCCTTTAAATCTCAAACATACAATAGCTGTTTTAAAATTCTTGTCTGCTGCCCTAGCCGGTTTGGCTTAGTGGTTAGAGCATCAGCCTGTGGACTCAAGGGTCCCGGGTTCGATTCCAGTCAAGGGTTGTGGGCTCGATTTCCAGTGTGGGGCATGCAGGAGTAGCCGATCAATGATTCTCATCATTGATGTTTCTATTTATCCCTCTCCCTTCCTCTCTGAAATAGATAAAAACATATATAAAAAGAAATAAAATTCGTGTCTTATCCCATCTTCTCTGTCATTTTTAGGACTCTGTCTATTGACTATTCTTTCTCTTGATTATGAGCCACATTTTCCGCCTCTTTTCATTTTTAGTAATATTTTGGGGTGTTTTACATTGTAAATATTATACCGTTGTCTGTCTGGACTTTGTTGTCTTCCATTAAAAAGATTTAAACTGCCCTAACTGGTTTGGCTCAGTGGATAGAGCTTCGGCCTGTGGACTGAAGGCTCCCAGGTTCGATTCTGGTCAAGGCCATGTACCTTGGTTGCGGGCACAACCCCAGTAGGGAGTGTGCAGGAGGCAGCTGGTGGATGTTTCTCTCTCATCAATGTTTCTAGCTCTCTATCCCTCTCTCTTCCTCTCTGTAAAAATTCAATAAAATATATTTAAAAAAAGATTTAAACTATGTTTAATAACATTAGGATCAGCTCAATCACTTCAAGACTGCTTTTTAAAGCTTTCTTAGGGTAGGTCTAGAGTAGCCTATACCCTAGGCTAGTTCAGAGTGTCAGCTGAATGTCCCAGGTTTCTCCTCGCTAGCTGGTCACAACTCAAATGTCTGTCAGCCCTGTGTGAGTTCCAGCAGCTATTCAGTTTGAGTCTTTAGTAGTTGCTTGTTTTGTTTTAAAATTGTTTTTTAAATTATTGACAGTGTTACAGATGTCTCCTGTTTCCTCCCTTTTTGCCACCCTCCACCCAACCCCCATCCCACCCCAGACCTTCCCCGTGTTGTTGTCTGTGTCCGTGGGTTTTACGTACATGTTCTTCAGTTAATCTCTGCCTGCTCCCGCCCACCCTACCCCAGTAGTTGTTTTTGGATTCCCCTCATGGGGTTTCACCCTACAAGGACATGGTACTGTCAGCCAGAGGCTCTCATGGGGGTATTCCTATGTAGATCTCGGGAGCTCTTTCTTTAAATAGCACCCTCCTCTCTAGTGTTTTGCTGGACAAATTTCAGCCTCTTCAACTGTCCAGAATTCTGATCTCCGTCTTCCCCACTCTGCAAGGCTGCCGTGCTCCGTTTTGGGGTGCTCTCCTGGCACTACAGTTTTGAAATGTGACTACAGGCTGAAAGCCAGGATGGTCATAGGGCTCCCCCTCTTTTAAAAAAAATATATTTTTATTGATTTCAGAGAGAAAGGGAAAGGGGAGAGCGAGAGAAACATCAATGACGCGAGAGAATCAGATTGGCTGCCTCCTGCATGCTCCCCACTAGGGATGGAGCCTGCATCCTGGGCATGTGCCCTTGATCGGAATCGAACCTGGGACCATTTAGTCTACAGGTTGACGCTCTATCCACTAATCCAAACCGGCTAGGGCAGGCTTCCCTTCTTTTGTTTCTCTTCTTATTCCTACCATAGCCCTGCACTGACTGCCGCTCAGTGTCTGAAAATAGTTGTTTTATAAATTTGGTCTAGTTTTTGTTTTTTGTTTGTTTTGTTTTAAATATATTTTTATTGATTTCAGAGAGAGAGAGAGAAATAGAAACACCAATGATGAGCAAGAATCATTGATCGTCTGCCTCCTGCACACCCCCTACTGGGGATCGAGCCTGCAACCCAGGCATGTGCCCTTGACCGGAATCGAACCTGGGACCCTTCAGTCCACAGGCCGGCGCTATCCACTGAGCAAACCACAAGCTAGGGTTAGTGGGTCACTCTTGATCAAGAAAATGATGAAGCCCTAGCTGCTTTGGCTCAGTGGATAGAGCATCGGGCTGCGGACTGAAGGGTCCAGGGTTCAATTCCAGTCAAGGGCACATGCCTGGGTTGCAGGCTTAATCCCTGGTGGGGGGGGCATGCAGGAGGCAGCCAATCGATGATTCTCATCATTGATGTTTATATATCTCTCTTCTTCTCCCTTCTCTGAAATCAATAATATATATATATATATATATATATATATATATATACACACACACACACACATAATATATATATATATATATATATATACACACACACACACACACACACATATATATATACACACATACAAAGAAAATGGTGAAATCTGCAAGTTGGATTGGTTTAAGAGAAGAAGAACATAACTTTTACTGTCAGGAGGATGAAATTCCATTATTCCTCTAACAATTCCATAAAAAACGAACCTAGATACCCCTTCCTTGGAGGATTTTTTATTTTAGAAAGGAGCAGGAACACCTTTTGGAGATGAGACTGGCAGGTGATAATGGCTCAGCTTGCGGCTGTGGCAGGGAAAAGCGGTGGGAAACTGATCTTCTCATGGTCAAGGCTGACATAGCCCTCGGAGAGAAGCAGCTTTGTGCCCTGGCAACCACCAATCCAACTGTCATTTTATAACCTACATTTAGGTCAATAACGTTTTCTATCCATTCTCATTAGGTCATTGCTATTACACCAAACGGGAGGCTGGACACGGTTTATTATCTTCCTTCACAAATGACAGGATTGAGGTTCACAGCAGTCAAGTTCACTGCCCAAGGTCACCCAGAAAGTCTGAAGTAGAATCTGCCCGGTTGGCATGGCTCAGTGGTTGAGCATCGAGATCACGGTTTGATTCCCGGTCAAGGGCACACGCCTGGGTTGTAGGCTGGATCCCCAGTCAGGGGCGTGCAGGAGGCAGCCGATGAATGATTCTCTCTCATCAATGAATGTTTCTCTCTCTCTCTCCCTCTCCCTTCCTCTCTGAAATCAATAATACATTTTTAAAAATGCCCTAACTGGTTTGGCTCAGTGAATAGAGCATCGGCCTGTGGACTGAAAGGTCCCAAGTTGGATTCCGGTCAAGGGCATGTACCTTGGTTGCAGGCACATCCCCAGTGGGGGGTGTGCAGGAGGCAGCTGATCCATGTTTCTCTCTCATCGATGTTTCTAACTCTCTTCCCTCTCCCTTCCTCTCTGTAAAGAAATCCATAAAATATATTTTTTAAAAACCACAAAACCACAAACATTAAAAAAAAAAAAAAAAGGAAAGTAGAATCCAAATTCAAATGCAGGTCTCCTGACTTCATTCAGACTCCCCTCTCCCCTCTCTCCCTCTCTTCTCCCCCCTTTTTTGTATTGTTTCTCTGAGTCATAACTGTGGGTGCTTGTTTGCACAGGGATTCTGCTTTCTAGATCCTCTTGGCCCAGGAGATGCTCCTCTTCGCAGTCTCTCCTGAACTGTTGACCTCACCCTTTTCCAGCTTGGCTTCCCGAGCTGCTCCGGGGCGGCCCGGCAGCGGAGGTCCGAGGGGAGAAGGTGGAGCCCGCGCAGCTGTGGAAGCCTGCGGCCCTGCACTTGTAGAATGTAAACATCTCCCCGGCAGAAGACAGCAGCTCCCAGGTCCCCGAGCCCTCCAATCCCCTGACGACCCAGCACCTTCTTTTGTGCACAGTGCCCGGCACATCGTAGACACTCAGTAATGTGGTGTTTCGTTGTTTTGTTTATTTTAATCCTCACCTGTTTTCCCATTGATTTTTAGGGAGAGTGGAAGGGATGTAGAGAGACAGAGAGAGAATCAATGTGAGAGAGACATATTGATTGGTTGCCTCCATACACATCCAGCCTGTAATCGAGGTATGCACCCTTGACTGGAATCGATCCCGGTCTAACCACTGAGCAAAACAGGCTAGGGCTCAGAAAATGTTTATCGAATGGATCCATGAATATGTCCTCTCCGGAGGGATTGTTTTAAAATCCGTTTTATCATAAAAGAAAACATAGCCCCAACCGGTTTGGCTCAAGTGGATAGAGCGTCGGCCTGCAGACTTGAAAGGTCCCAGGTTCAATTCCAGTCAAGGGCATGTACCTTGGTTGCAGGCACATCCCCAGTGGTGTGTGTGTGTGTGTGTGTGTGTGTGTGTGTGTGCAGGAGGCAGCTGACCGATGTTTCTCTCTCATCGATGTTTCTGACTCTCTCTCTTCCTCTCTGTAAAAAATCAATAAAATATATTAAATAAAAAATAAAAAAATATAGATATAGCAAACCATACTTTAAAAATGTATGGCTCAGAAAATGACTTTATCACTCAAATGGGCGTCCTGTACACATTATAATTTACCCTAGGACATTGAAAAAATTTAAAATACATTCTTATTGATTTTAAAGAGGAGGGGAGAGGGAGAAAGAGAGAGAGAAACATCAGTGATGAGAATCTTTGATCGGATGCCTCCTGCACGCCCCCTAGTGGGGATCGAGCCCGCAACTCGGGCATATGCCCTTGACTGGAATAGAACCGTGACCTCCTGGTTCATAGGTCAGTGCTGGCCGGGCGACATAGAAACATTTTTGTCACATCCTTTAAGTGTCAAGTAATGCATAGATTTCCCACCTCTTGTACTTTCTTTTCTTATCATTTATCTGCTAAAGAACTTTGGGCTGCAGAATTTCCCTCAATATGGCTTTTACCTTATGCCAGGCTGTTAAAGGTACAGTGTCTGCTTGTTCCTCTTCCTGATTGGCCACTGTTGATGCTTAGTACTTACACCTATTAATTCACTGGCCATCACAAAATGGCGGTACTCTAGTTCTACTATGTGTTCCTGTTTATTAGAAGACATTTATAAGAAGGTATTTCCCTTCATCTGCTCTGTGGGATGGCTTAGCTGGAAAGGCAGGCTAATGTTCACTTCTTTTTTTTAAAATATATTTTATTGATTTTGTACAGAGAGATCAGCTGCCTCTTGCACACCCCCTGCTGGGGATATGCCCGCAACCAACGTACATGCCCTTGACCGGAATCGAACCCAGGTCCCTTCAGTCCCCAAGCCAACGCTCTATCCATTGAGCCAAACCGGTTTCGGCTAATGTTCACTTCTTGCCCCTTACTTACCAGTTTGCAAGATAATGAAGTGGTCCCCTCACAGCCTCTGAGGATGAGTTCTTTTTTTATTTGGTACTATCACAAGAACACACGGATTTAAACATGTTGATGGGTTTGAAGCCACTATCATCATTATACTTATTTTTTTAAGTAGAAAATTCTTTATTATTGCATTTGAATTTAAAATACTGAAGGAAATTAATATTTAAAAAATATTTTATTGATTTTTTTACAGAGAGGAAGAGAGAGAGATAGAGAGCTAGAAACGTCGATGAGAGAGAAACAATGACCAGCTGCCTCCTGCACACCCCCCACCAGGGACGTGCCCGCAACCAATGTACATGCCCCTGACCGGAATCGAACCTAGGACCTTTCAGTCCGCAGACCGAAGCTCTACCTCTGAGCCAAACCGGCTTCGGCCATCATTATACTTATTAAAGCTCAAATTGTCCCCTCTTTGGCCAGTGGGAACTTCTTCAGGTTAGCTCCCGTGTCCTTTGGATGTAACTTCTTAAAAAAAAAAATAATACTAGCAGCCCGATGCACGAAATTTGTGCACGTGGGGGCTGGAGGATGGAGGGCCTCAGCCTGGCAGTTGAAAAACCCTCTTGCAATCTGGGACCCCTCACTTTTAACCACCCTCCTGCTCGCTCCTTACTGCTTAGCTCAGCACTTCTTACTGCCCACCTGCCTGCTCCTTAGTGCTTCTGTGGACGTGGGAGAGGCTCCCACCACCACCACTGCGCTTCCCAGCCACATGAGTCCAGCTCCTGTCTGAGCGGCACTCCCGTTCTGGGAGCGCACTGACCACCAGGGGGCAGCTCCTGTGTTGAGCGTCTGCCCCCTGGTGGTCAGTGTGCATCATAGCAACCAGTCGTCCAGTTCTGTTGTAAAGGTTGCCTAGGCTTTTATATATATAGATATTTTTATTAATTTCAGAGAGGAAGGGAGAAGGAAGAGAGAGAGAGAAAAAAAACCACATTAGTGATGAGAATCACTGATTGGCTGCCTCCTGTACACCCCACATTGGGGATAAAGCCTGCAACCTGATCATGTGCCCTGACCAGGATTCAAACCAATGACCTTTGGGTTCATAGTTTGAAGCTCAACCACTGAGCCACACCTGCCAGGCTTGATGGGACCCTTCTTCTTCGATGACTTCCCGTGGCACTTTCATAGGACACAGCTTCATTCTGTTATGGATGACTCCTTGTCAGTCACATGTCTCCCTCTTCCAGAAACTGATCAGCCTGACGGGACAGGACTGTAGGCAGCCTCTGCTTCCGCCTCCTTCACAGAGAGTTTCAAGAAGGCGTCATTTCTGCTTTTGCATAATTACAGCTCTTACGTAGAGATTTAAAAACCCCCGAGGGAGAGTGTGCTGATTAGCTTGCCTGATTTAGCATGAACCTTATGCCGCATCCTCCTCGGGTTACTGAGTGCGACAGTTCTTTTCTTTCCGTTCCGCTTGCCTCACGTCGCTGCCGGGCTACCTGCACTGACACACGCTGAGCCCTCAGCCCCCTTCAGTCTTAACTCCGCCATCGTTTCCTCTGGAAGCTTTCCTAGACCCACGGATCTGATAGCGACGCCTCTCTTGTGTGTTGCCATAGCATTCTGGCTTTTCCTTATCGTAGCGCTTATCTCGCTGACTGCAATTGTCTGTTTATCCATCTGCCCACTTCCCCTGCTGCCCACAAGGCAGCGACAGGGCCTGTGGCTTGCTCACCTCCGTTTCCTCAGTCTCTGCACTGTGTCCAGCATGTCAGCTGCCTAGTTAACAGGTACTTGTTGAACGAAGGACTGAAAACCAGACTTAGCCATGTCATTCTCCTCTTTGCACGCCCACCGCTCCTGGTTGCCACACCTACTGGCCTGCTCAGTACTCAGTACCCTATGAATCCACCCATTTCATATTTCTAATTCTTTGAAAAAATATATATTTTATTGATTTTGTACAAAGATGAAGGGAGAGGGACAGAAAGCTAGAAATATCGATGAGAGAGAAACATCGATCAGCTGCCTCCTGCACACCCCCTACTGGGGATGTGCCCGCAACCAAGGTATATGCCCTTGACCAGAATCGAACCCAGGACCTCTCAGTCCACAGACTGACGCTCTATCCACTGAGCCAAACCGGCTTCGGGTCAAATTTCTTCTTTTTTAAATCTTTTTTTAATTGGTTTCAGAGAGGAAGGGAGAGGGAGAGAGAGAAGCATCAATGATGAGAAAGAATCACTGATCGGCAGCCTCCTGCGTGCCCCATACTAGGGATCCAGCCCACAACCCAGGCGTGTGCCCAGATTAGGAATCGAATAGTGACTTCCTGCTTCATAGGTCAACACTCAACCTCTGAGCCACGTGGGCCAGGCCCATTTCATACCCTGTTTCCCCGAAAATAAGACAGTGTCTTATATTAATTTTTGCTCCTAAAGATGCGCTAGGGGTCTTATTTCCAGGGGATGTCTTATTTTTCCATGAAGAAGAATACGGTACACATTTATTGTTAAATGAAAATGAAGGAAATTTATTACCTGTATACGGTACGGTAGTACGGTAGTTGTCAACACAAACCAGACAAACTGTGAATCCTACGGTATCAAGAATTTACTCATTTATTCAATGACAATCATGTCATCATCTTCTGGAACATCATCCTAACAATCCAATTCCTGAATTTCCTGGTGAATTTCTTGTGACTCCATTTCTTTCAGAATCAGTGGGCCAGATCTCTCATGTTTAGCAATAGTACTGTCTTTAAATGAGTACTTCTTGTCAAGGTAGCCTGCTCACAGTGCATTTGCAATGCAACTGTCCGCTCCGCCTCCACACAGCAGTGACGTCAGGACTCTGCGTAACGTCACTGGTTGCTAGACGCCAGTCGGGGCGATAAATTAATTTTCATTCTGAGACAGAGCCTGGGGGGGCCTTATTTTCGGGGTGTGGGATACCTTATATTTCACTCAGAAGGAAACCTGTAAGTAGGTCTTATTTTCGGAGGATGTCCTATTTTGGGGGAAACACAGTAGTTCTAACCCCCTCCTCTTCACATATCCCTACCAAAGTGGCCTTTGGAAAGTGTGGGGTAGCCCAGGCTCAACATGAAAACTTTCCTTAGCAGGCATATGTGACATTCTTTAAAAAAAAAAAAAAAAATCAATAATATATATATATATATATATATATATATTATTGATTTTTTTTTTTTTTTTTTTTACAGAAAGGAAGGCAGAGGGAAGAGAGTTAGAAACATCAATGAGAGAGAAACATGGATCAGCTGCCTCTCGCACCCCCCCCACTGAGGATGTGCCCGCAACCAAGGTACATGCCCTTGACCGGAATCGAACCTGGGACCCTTGAGTCCACAGGCTGACGCTCTATCCACTGAGCCACACCGGCTAGGGCATATGTGACATTCTTTAACTGCCAAGGCCCCTTCTTGGGCCCACGTTGTCACAGGGAGGCCCATCTTCACAGGGGACAGCAGAACAAGGCCTTGTGCTCCTGTCTGCCTCAGGCACTGCCCACATTTCCCGTCTCCCTCCCTGCAAACCTCACAGCCTCTCTGGAGCGCCTTTCCTCACGGGTTAGTCTCCACTCCATTCAATGCCATGTTTTTGCTACGGGAGTTTATTGCATCATTCATTTTGCTCTCCCTCCTGGATTACTCCCATGAGCCTACAAACATGCTCATTCCTCCCACTTTCAAAACAAGAACTGCTCTAGCTCAGTGGTCGGCAAACTGCGGCTCTCGAGCCCCATGCGGCTCTTTGGGCCCTTGAGTGTGGCTCTTTCACAGAATACCACGTCTGAGTGCACAGGTGCAGTGTGATTGAAACTTCTCAGCCCATGCGCAGAAGTCGGTTTTCGGCTCTCAAAGAAATTTTCATTGTACTGTTGATATTTGACTCTGTTGACAATGAGTTTGCTGACCACTGCCCTAGCTGGCTTGTCTCAGTGGATAGAGCATCAGCCCCGAAGACTGAAGGGTCCTGGGTTCGATTGTGGCCAAGAGCACATACCTTTGTGGCAGGCTCGATCCCTAGGGAGACAACCAATCAATGTATGTCTCTCACATCAATGTCTTTCCCTCTGTCTCTCCTCCCTTCCTCTCTCTCTCTCTCTCTCTCTCTCTCTCTCTCTCTCTCTCTCTCTCTCAAAAAAAAAATAAATGGAAAAAGATATTCGGTTGAGGATGAACAAAAATAAAATATTTTTTTTAAAAATTGAAACAGCCCTAGCTGGTTTGGCTCAGTGGATAGAGTGTCGGCCTGCAGACTCAAGGGTCCCAGGTTCGATTCTGGTCAAGGGCATGTACCTTGGTTGCGGGCACATCCCCAGTAGGGGGTGTGCAGGCGGCAGCTGATCAATGTTTCTGACTCTCTGTCCCTCTCCCCTCCTGGCCCAACCCGACATGGAGCACCCCAACTGCCCTCCTTCCGACGGCCGCCCCTGCCACAGGCTCAAAAGGGCTTTTCCTTCGGAGGCATAATTGCGGGTCCTTTGTGCCCACGGGCCTTCCCCTCTTCGGGGCTTTATCAGATTCTCTGCTGCCCCAGATCTCGTTTCCTGGCCAGGGAGCGGGGGAGGGGGGGAGAACACTCCAAACGGTGGCTTTCCCTTTCCCCCTGTTCTCTCGGTCCAAGCTGGTGGGTCTTATACATGTGTCAGGCCTCAGCTAGAGATATAAAAGACTTCCTGTCCCCGTGGTCACCATGCCTCCTGGCAGAACCCCGCATTTCCTGCTGTCACACATGCCACTGCTCAGAAGCGCAAACCACAGAGCATAAATCTCTCCACTTGCATTTGCCAACTGCAACATCGGGCCCCTCCGATGGGAGAAAGGCCCGCTGTCGGCCTTTCGGCCTGTTCCCTTAGCCTGTTCCCTTAGCCTGCACTCCATTCTGTCCATCAGAGAGCAAGCCACGTTCTGGCCACGGGCTGGCCAAGTGGTGGGCACTGGGCAAAGGGCACCGAACGGCAAAGAGAAGGGACTCGGAGCAGCCTCACTTCTTTCTCCCTGCTTCCGGGACACGGCACAGAAGTGTACAGATCCTGAGGGCTCTTTGGCCCCTTGAGTGTGGCTCTTCCACAAAATACCACGTGTGGGCGCGCACCTACTGATTGAAACTTCGTGGCCCAGGCGCAGAAGTCGGTTTTCGGCTCTCAATAGAAATTTCAATCGTTGTACTGTTGCTATTTGGCTCTGTTGATTAATGAGTTTGCTCACCAGTGCCCTAGCTGGTTTGGCTCTGTGGGTAGAGCATCAGCCTGTAGACCCAAGGGTCCCGGGTTCGATTCTTGGCAGGTGCAGGTGCAGGAGGCAACCAGTCGATGTGTTTCTCTCTGTCTTTCCCTCTCTTCCACCCTCTCTCAAAATCAATGGAAAAAATATTCTCAGGTGAGGATTAAAAACAACAACAAAACTAGTGTGGCTATGGTCACTTGCAAATACCTCTTTCCCCAGGCCTCATATCCAAAAGGTAGCTATCTATTTATTCCTTGGAATTTGCGCATCTTCTTGGGACTGCCTGCAGCAAACATTCTAGGTCAAGGGTGAGTGGGGAGCCGCAGAGGCTTAAGTTCCTCCTCAGTAGCTCCAGTGGCATGTGCAACAGTCTGCCTTTCTCTCAGCACTGGTTTCATTCTCTCCCCCCAACCCTAGTATTTTTATTATTATTATTATTATTTAGAAAGAGAGGAAGGGAGAGGGAGAGAGAGAGAAACATTGATGTGAGAGCAAAGCATCACTTGGCTGCCTCCTGCACGCCCCATAATGGGGATCGAGCCTACAACCCAAGCCTGTGCTCTGACCAGTAATGGAACCAGCAACCTTTGGATGCATGGCGTGACGTCCAACCCACTGAACCCCACTGGCCAGGGTCGTTTCTTTCTTGAGCACGTACTAAGCTTTGCCGGATCATCTTATCTCAAGATGGACTCTTTCTAAGAGTTTTACTGCACGAAGGAAAGTTCCTGTCAATTGTTACAGTGGTTACCAACAGGGTGCTGGTGTCTGCGGGCCAGACAGTTCCTGGCCGAGCAAAACTCATTTGTTTGCTGATGTTCTGTAGGGCATTTCATTCTGTGGTTGAGAAACACTGTGATTTAGGTGTGGGGGGGAAATGTGTGTGCCTTCCATGTTTAAAAAAAAATACCTTGGGCCCTGAGTTCTCCCCTTTACAGTCAGACATCAGAAAGAATTGTTTGCAAACTCTCTATACTTTAAAAAAAAAATATATATATATATTTTATTGATTTTTTTATAGAGAGGAAGGGAGAGAGATAGAAACATCAATGCCAGAGAAACATTGATCAGCTGCCTCCTGCACACCCCCTACTGGGGATGTGCCCGCAATCAAGTACATGCCCTGGACCGGAATCGAACCTGGGACCTTTCAGTCCGCAGGCCGATGCTCTATCCACTGAGCCACACCGGTTTTGGCCCTCTATACTTTTGTATTTCACATTCATTACTGATCCTTTGACCCTCACTTGAGCTCAAACCCATTCCTTGTTGCGCCGTAGCTGTATGACCGTGGGCACATTAGTTCATCTCTCAGATTTTTCAGACATAACATGGACATAAAATAAGAATATCTCCCATAGTATAGTTTTGGAGATTAAAGGGGTTGTGGTAAAAGACTTAGAACATGGTGTTCTCATATAAGAAATCTAGCTAGCCGAAACAGGTTTGGCTCAGTGGATAGAGCATTGGCCTGCGGACTGAAGGGTCCCAGGTTCGATTCCGGTCAAGGGCATGTATCTTGGTTGTGGGCACATCCCCAATGGGGATGTAAAAGGCTCCCTCTCTCTCATCGATGTTTCTAGCTCTCTATCCCTCTCTCTTCCTCTCTATAAATTCAATAAAAACAAAATATATTTTTTTAAAAAGAAAGAAATCTAACTAGCCACGGGTTACTTAATTCTCTTGGAACTGTATTTGCATTTTAATCATCTTGGGGGTATTATAGAAAGATAATCATCAACATCAGATAATGGTAATCCTCTCTCCTCTCCAATGTGTATGGTTTTTCTGATTGAGCAATTCTCTAGAAGTTATATAACAATGTCAGATAATACTGACAACGGTGAGCCCTCATGATTTGCATGTGATTTTAATGTATGATATTGGCTTAGGGGTTGAGATAATGATAAGAAAGCTTCCTTTTTGTCCTTCCTTAATAAGGTGTTTTGTGTGTTTTGGGGCATAAGCATAAATACATTTATATTACATGCCTTTGCTGCATTGATTGTATAATTCTGGTCCTTCAACCCGTGGATGTGAATCCTATTACTACACTCCCCCAAAATGACCCATCCTATCATCATTGACTAAAGCAGACTCGAGACCCAGCTGGTTTGGCTCAATGGGTAGAGCATGGGTTTGATTCCAGTTAAGGGCTTGTACCTCTGTTGCAAGTTCGATCCCCCAGTCCCTTCAGGGTCCATGCGGGAGGCAACCAATTGATGTGTCTCTATCACATCGATTTTTCTTTTAAAAAAACTTTTAAATTGATCTCAGAGAGGAAAGGAGAGGGAGAAAGAGATGAACATATGATGAAAGAGAATGGTTAATCCGATGCCACTTGCACGCCCCCTACTAGGGATCGAGCCCCCAACCCGGGCATGTGCCATTGACCAGAATCGAACCTGGGATCCTTCAATCCATAGGCTGGCACTCTATCCAAGGAGCCAAACAGGCTAGGGCTCACATCATTCTCTCTCTCTCTCTCTCTCTCTCTCTCTCTCTCTCTCTCTCTCTCTGCCTCCCTCCCTCCCTCCCACTCCCTTCCACTCTCTAAAAAGCAACGGGAAGATATCTTCAGGCGGGGATTAATAACAACAAAAATAAAGCAGCCGAAACCGGTTTGGCTCAGTAGATAGAGCATCGGCCTGCGGACTGAAAGGTCCCAGGTTCGATTCCGGTCAAAGGCATATACCTTGGTTGCGGGCGCATCCCCAGTGGGGGGTGTGCAGGAGGCAGCTGATTGATATTTCTCTCTCATCGATGTTTCTAGCTTTCTGTCCCTCCCCCGGTGGGGTGTGTGCAGGAGGCAGCTGATCTATATTTCTTATCCACGTTTCTAACTCTCTGTCCCTCTCCCTTCCTTTCTGTATAAAATCAATAAAATATATTTTTTAAAAAAAGAATAAAGCAGACTTGAAGATGGCACACTAACAGGGCGGGCTTTGCGTTTCATCATTCCAACGGCTGATGGATCTTTTGCTGTCCTTGTCATGAAATCGGTGCTTGGCAGAGGGAGAGGCAGGAGGGATTGGATTGGTCCAGTAACTCTTTGTTGCCTTGCTCCCTGCAGGCCTGGCGCAAGCGCTGGTTTGTCCTCCGGCGGGGCCGCATGAGCGGCAACCCCGACGTGCTGGAGTATTACCGCAACAAGCACTCCAGCAAGCCCATCCGCGTGATCGACCTCAGCGAGTGCGCCGTGTGGAAGCATGCGGGCCCCGGCTTCGTCCGGAAGGAGTTCCAGAATCACTTCGTGTTCATCGTGAAGACCACTTCCCGTACGTTCTATCTGGTGGCCAAGACCGAGGAGGAGATGCAGGTGTGGGTCCACAGCATCAGCCAAGTCTGCAACCTCGGCCACCTGCAGGATGCTGCAGGTGAGAGCAGAGTCCGGCTTCCTGGGGCTGAAGGGGTGGCCGGCTAAGTTTATTTATTTATTTATTAATATATTTTATTGATTTTGTACAGAGAGGAAGGGAAAGAGATAGAGAGCTAGAAACATCGATGAGAGAGAGAGTCATCGATCAGCTGCCTCTTGCACACCCCCTACTGGGGATATGCCCACAACCAAGGTACATGCCTTTGACCAGAATCGGACCCGGGACCTTTCAGTCCGCAGGCCGATGCTCTATCCACTGAGCCAAACCGGTTAGGGCTGGCCGGCTAATTTATATCAGAACTGTTTCCACCCACCAAATACAGTACCAGAAATTTCCCCCTTTCACCTGATTTTTTAAAAATATATTTTTAATGACTTCAGAGAGGAAGAGAGAGGGAGAGGGAGAGATAGAAACATCAATGATGCAAGAGATCATTGATCAGCTGCCTCCTGCATGCCCCCTACTGGGGATCGAGCCCACAACCCGGGCATGTGCTCTGACGGGAATGGAACCGTGACCTCCTGGTTCATGGGTCTAGACTCAACCACTGAACCACACCAGCCGGGCTCACCTGATTTTATTTATTTTATTTTTTAAAAAAATATATTTTATTGATTTTTTTACAGAGAGGAAGGGAGAGGAGAGAGCTAGAGAGCTAGAAACATCGATGGAAGAGAGACATCGACCAGCTGCCTCTTGCACACCCCACACCAGGAATGTGCCCGCAACCAATGTACATGCCCTTGAGCGGAATCGAACCTGGGACCTTCCAGTCCACAGACAGACGCTCTATCCACTGAGCCAAACTGGTTTTGGCCGGGCTCACCTGATTTTAGCTTCAGATCCAAATGTACCACACACTGAGCATTATGGACTTCAGTGGGTTCGAAGCCACTCTGTGCCTTTGCTCTCATAAGCCACACAGAATGCGTTCAGTGAAAGTGAACCAAGGGCGAGGATGTCCTGTATAGAGCGCTGACTTTTCCTGTGCAGCTGCTGCTGCTGATCCTTCGGAAATATTAGTGTCACCATCTTTCAAAAACGCGTGGAACTCCAGCTTCTCTGTTCCCTATTGGATTGCTTAGGACTAGGTGGTAGAAAGGTAGAACTTGGCTACTTATTAGAAGCAGGGGAGACTTCCTCAGATCTCCAATTGGCTCAAGGTCTGTGCAAGGGAAATTTGTCCCACGTTAATGCTGGGCCATTTCTGTGCCGTGGGAGCAAATGATTCATAAGGCTCTTTCTCCTTCTCTATCTTCGCATGCTCTCTTTTTGAAAAAAATATATTTTATTGATTTTTTTTTTTACAGAGGAAGGGGGAGGGATAGAGGGTTAGAAACATCGGTCAGCTGCCTCCTGCACACCTCCCACTGGGGATGTGCCCGCAACCCAGGTACATACCCTTGACCAGAATCGAACCTGGGACCTTTCAGTCTGTAGGCCAACGCTTTATCCATTGAGCCAAATTGGCTAGGGCTCTCATGCTCTCTCTCTCTCTCTCTCTGTCTCTCTCTATTTCTTTCTCTCTCTCTCTCTCTCTCACACACACACACACACACACACACACACACTGTCCTTTCTCTGTAATATATCAAGTGGAATGCCCCTAGGATTACAATTCACTCCCCTTCATGGGTTTTGTGTTGAGCAGCATGCCCTGATCCTCAAACCATCTGATTTCTTAAAAATTATTTTTATTGACTTCAGAGAGGAAGCGAGAGGGGGAGAGAGATAGAAACATCCATGAAGATAGAATCATCGATTCGCTGCCTCTTGCACACCCCACACGGGATCAATCCCACAACCCGGACACTGCCCTGACGGGGAATGGAACTGTGACCTCCTAAAGGACACTGTTCATAGGTCGCCGCTCAACCACTGAGCCACACTACCCGGGCCCATCTGATTTCTCATACCCTTAGTCTGGTAGACAACAACCTTACTCTTGGATCCTGTGGTAAACAGTTGCTTCAACATTTCCACTGTCCCTGTATGCTTAGCACCAGCCGCTGAAGTACCTACATGGAACGCTAGGTGGCGGTGGAGAGTCAGAGCTGCATCTCTGCAACAAGCATGTGAAAGTGTTTCTCCAGGACCAAGTCCCCCCTACCCCCCCTTTAAAAAAAAAAAAAAACACAACACCAAAATAAACAAAACATATTATTATTGATTTCAGAGAGGAAGGGAGAGAGAGATAGAAGCATCCGCGATGAGAGAGAATCACTGATAGGCTGCCTCCTGCACGCCCCCTACTGGGGATTGAGCTTGCATGTGCCCTTGACTGGAATGGAACCCGGGACCCTTCAGTCTATAGGTCAATCAATGCTCTAGCCATTAAGCCAAACCAGCTAGGGCCTCCCCCCCCCCCCCCCCCCCCCCGCCATGGAAGCTTATTAAGTGAGGCTATTCAGGCACATTGTTGGGCTTTGACAGCACTCAGATAAAAGGAAATGAAGTGACGGCGAGCTCTTTGTCCTTGCTACAACAGACGAAGCTTATTAGTGAGTGGCAGTGAGTGCGCCCTGGCTGGACTGTCGCATGGCGGGCAAGCAGACTCCCTCCGGCCTTGTCGCTCGCTCCCCGCCACCCTACCTCCAGCCCCGACTAGATATATCTTTGTGTGTCATGCTATGTGTTTCCTCTCTCCCTTTCCTTGCCCAGGAGTTATCCTACCACAGACATACATAACATGTTTCCTAATATTCAGAGAGGAACAGGAATGAGGAAGGCCCCGGGCAGGAAATGGAAAGCTCTGGCACGAAGCTGGAGGAAGCCAGAAACCCCCTCTGACCTCTTTTATTCCCTGGATCTCCCCTGCGTGTTTAGAAGGATGTGAAGGGCAGAGTCCTCTTTGCTGGAGAGCCACACCCAAAGGGCGCTCTGTGGCTTTTCACACATCGAGTTGGGTTGTGGCTCCGGCTGCAGAGGCACGCGGCGCATGGTGCAGACTCCGGCCCGGAGCTCGGCTAAATGCTTTTGCACATGAGCTGGTCTAAGCCTAGATTCCCTTCTGCGTCTCCGCTGTACGGAGAGGGAACTCGGAGCAGGAAGCTAAACTGCCCACATTCACGACAGCTAGACAGCAGAGCCTGGACTTGAACCCGGGTCATTCTGAGTCACCCTGCCTCCAGAGTTCTGAACTCCTGCCAGCTTGGTTCAAAGGGGAAGTAAAAGCAGGCTTTTCGCCGGGAGTCTCTGAATGTTAGGCTCCTTGAGAGATGTGGGCTACGCTAACCATCACAACACCCTATTTCCCCCTTCCTGTTTCTTCTACGTCACTAACACTCTATCATCAACAGTGTCCTTTATTTATGTGTCACTTGTCTGTCTCCTGGGGTGGACGGTAAGGGCAGAGTCTCTGTCTCGGCTGAATTGGCAGAGTTGAAACAGTTCTGGGTCCATATTAGGTGCAAAGAGGGTGTCCCATATAGAGGGGTGGGCAAAACTTGTTTAAAGTTATTTGCATGGAAAAGATTTAAGAATAAATAATTATACAAGGATAAATTTGCCTAGCCAGCATGGCTCAGTGGTTGAGCGTCAAGCCATGAAGCAGGAGGTCACGATTCGATTTCCGTTCAGGGCATATACCCAGGTTGTGGGCTCGATCCTAGGTGTGGGGTGTGCAGGAGGCAGCTGATCAATGATTCTCTCTCATCATTGATGTTTCTATCTCTCCCTCTGCCTTCCTACCTGAAGTCAATACAAATTTATTAGAAAAAATAATAAACTAAGTTTTGCATGCTCACAACTGTAAAATCTACTTTCTCCTGTTCTTGTAGACATAGACATCTATCTATACATGTGTACATACACTGCGTGGCCAGATTATTATGATCTCTGAACACATAATTATCTGGCCACACAGTGTGTGTGTGTGTGTGTGTGTGTGTGTGTGAATATATTTTGTATGTATATTAGCATGTATATTGGAGGCCTCTAATATATATGTATGTATATTAGAGGCCTCTAATATATATGTATGTATATTAGAGGCCCGGTGTATGAATTTGTGCATGGATGGAGGACATGGGCAGTTGGCCGGCCTGCCTGTCGGTCGAATTCCTGGTCGCAGGGACAATTTGCATAGTAGCCTTTTATTCTATAGGATATACACTGAGTGGCCAGATTATTATACGTTCAGAGATCATAATAATCTGGCCACTCAGTATACATAAAAATGCATATGTAAGTACACACATAGTACATACATATGTATCTGATATGCATAAATACACACACACACACACACATATATATATATATATATATATATACACATTTTTTTTTTACTGAATAAATAGTGATGCAGGCCTGAGGCTGAAGGCCATAAAGAAGCTGTGTGTAGACTATTTAACTGCAGATTTTTATACCATGAATGCTTGGGGTGTTTTTTTTTTCCCCTCTTAATTGATTCAACACTTCACTCTTGGAACATTGGCCCTCTTTCCCAGACATTGTTTATAGCTTGGGGAAATGGTCTCCTCCATCAGTACAAACACCAGCTGTGATTTGCATCTTCTCTTTGGCTTCTTGAAATGCTGTTTGAGAAATTGCTGGTGAGTGTTATAGCCATTCCTAACCGTTAACCTGGGAAATGATTCCTCCGGCAGATTCCGTGGAGAGCCTCACTCACACGCCCTCCTCCCTCCAGCCGTCCCCTGCCAGCTTCCTCCACACCGCCCATGCTGTCAGCTCCCCCTTGCCAAGAGATGACCCACACTCTAATACCATAGCCACTGAGGAAACCAGAAGTGAGTCAGAGCTGCTCTTCCTTCCTGATTATCTGATTCTGTCCAACTGTGAGAGTGGAAGACTGCACCACGCCAGGTACGCTCATGCGCCGGACTCTGAGCCAGGCCTCTCCCACGCTCTCTCCTGTTAGCGAGCCCACACGGCCTCCTCTTGCAGGGCCTGTCACTGAGATATGCTCAGTGCACCTGCCCAAGTCAGCCCGTTCAGCTGTAGCATCTCCCAGTGGGTAGATGTGCCCTCGCTTCTCTTTCTGCAACTGACAAGGTGGGGCCAGATCACTGTCAACCGCTAGGAAGGGTGAAACATGTGTTACACTCAACAAAATGAGTCATAGATGTCAGCATTGTGGCTTTCACTTCTAACCTTGCATTTTCTTTCTTTTTTTTTTTTAAATATATTTATTGATTTTTTTTTTTTTTTTACAGAAAAGAAGGGAGAGAGAGATAGAGAGCTAGAAACGTCCATGAGAGAGTAACATCGACCAGCTGCCTCCTGCACACCCCCTACCGAGGATGTGCCCGCAACAAAGGTACATGCCCTTGACTGGAATCGAACCTGGGACCTTTCAGTCCGCAGACTGACGCTCTGCCACTGAGCCAAACCAGTTTCGGCTGCATTTTTAAAAAAATATATATATATTTTACTGATTTTTTTTACAGAGAGGAAGGGAGAGGGATAGAGAGCTAGAAACATTGATGAGAGAGGATCATCGATCAGCTGCCTCCTACACACCTCCTACTGGGGATGTGCCCGCAACCAAGGTACATGCCCTTGACTGGAATCGAACCTGGGACCCTTCAGTCCACAGGCCGACGCTCTATCCACTGAGCCAAACCGGTTAGGGCTTTTCTTTTTCTTTCTTTTTTCAAAAAATACATTTTATTGATTTTTTACAGACAGGAAGGGAGAGGGATAGAGAGCTAGAAACATGGATGAGAGAGAAACATGGATCAGCTGCCTCCTGCACACCCTCTACTGGGGATATTCCTGCAACCAAGGTACATGCCCTTGACCAGAATTGAACCTGGGACCTCTCAGTCCGCAGGCCGATGCTCCATCCACCGAGCCAAACCGGTTAGGGCTAACCTTGCTTTTTCATATTTCAAAAACCAACTATTTTATTTCTGCCCCCAGGGGTTGGTGTGGCTGAGGGTTGTAGAGGGAATGTAGCTACAGAAGCCAAATAAAAGCTGATCACTGAGGATCGGAGAGTGAGGCCCCCTGAGTTTTGTGGAGGGTGGATGGCATTCTCCTTCAGCCTTCTGCCAAGTCTGTATCAGCAGTGTCGCCGTGGGACGGACTACAGCGGCCAGGCACCTGCTCCATGTCTGTCAAATGTTCATGCTTTTCTTCCCTCAGTTTACCCACCAGATGTGACAGCTGGTCCAACTCAGACCGCTCATTGGAACAGACTTCGTTCGATGATGTTTTTGTTGACGGCCCGCAGACGCTGCCCTACATTAACCTGGTCCACCCCTCAGCCCAGCGGAACGGGTCTCAGGAGGCCCCTCCCACAAGGCCGCAGGCTGCCCTGACCTGGAGCAGAGATATCAATGGGCCGGCCAGGGACCACTTTGCCTCATCATTGCTGGAAACTTCCTTACATCCCACCCTTCGCGTAGATAAAAGCCAACGCTCCTTGCCCTTCGGGGTGAAAGAACTAGACCTGGTGGCCACTAGGCCACCTCCCCGCCCTCCTAAGCCACTTCATCTCTCTGAACGGCGCCGCGAGGAGCAGCTGCTGTGGGGTGGGCACAGCAGCTTCAGGAAGCCAGAATGCACTGCGGCGCCGAGAAGGATCTCCCTCTCGGGGTTAGATAACGTGAGAACCTGGAAAGGTAAGTGTTGGATGCAAATATTGAGGTACAGAGAGAATTCCGGCTCCTCTTTAAAAAATATATATATATCTTTATTGATTTCAGAGAGGAAGGGAGAGAGAAAGAGAGAGAGAGAGAAACATCAATGAGGAGAGAATCATTGATTGGCTGCCTCCTGCATGCCCCACACCAGGGATACAACCTTCAGCCCGGGCATGTGCCCTGACCGGGAATTGAACCGTTGACCTCCTGGTGCGTGGGACTACGCTCAACCAACTGAGCCACACCGGACAGGCAGTTTTCTTTATATTGGTATTGTTAGGTGACATCAGGAAGGATCTGGCCATGGAAAGGGAGTTAGGGGACTGTGTTCACATATTCTCTTTATCAACAACATCCATAATAATTTCTAAGATGTAAGTACTTTTTGCATTCCAGGCACTGTACTAGGAACTTCATGTGCACTACTAGCACGTCTAACCTTTCCAGCAGTCCTATGCAGTAGATTGCATTATTGATCTGATTTTACAGATTACAGAATTGAGACACAGACAGTGTAAGTATCTTATCCAGTCTCACACAGCTAATCAGTGGTGGGAAGTAGAGATTTTAAACTCTACAGTGTGACTGCAGAGCAGCTTTTACCCCCCGGGGACTTCTGCAGCCTCGAAGACATAGATGCATACATACGTACATACATGTGCATATATAATACATATTCTTTTTTTAAAATATATATTTTATTGATTTTTTTTACAGAGAGGAAGGGAGAGGGATAGAGAGAGTTAGAAACATCGATGAGAGAGAATCATCGACCAGCTCCCTCCTGCACACCCCCTACTGGGGATATGCCCGCAACCAAGGTACATGCCCCTGACCAGAATCGAACCTGGGACCTTTCAGTCCGCAGACCGACGCTCTACCACTGAGCCAAATCGGTTTCGGCTATAATACATATTCTTAATTCCATCAATCTCTGTCACATCTTTCAGAGACTGGAGTTACTCTCACTTTACCATGATGTTGACTCTGGTTATTTCTCTGAGACAGACTGACTTTTTAAAAAAATTTTTTTAAATATATTTTATTGATTTTTTACAGAGAGGAAGGGAGAGAGATAGAGCTAGAAACGTCGATGAGAGAGAAACATCGACCAGCTGCCTCTTGCACACCTCCTACCGGGGATGTGCCCGCAACCAATGTACATGCCCCTGACCGGAATCGAACCTGGGACCTTTCAGTCTGCAGCCCGACGCTCTATCCACTGAGCCAAACCGGTTTCGGCAAGAATCTCATCTACTCTTATGGCTTCGGTTGACATCTTTAAACTGCTAATTCCCAAACATCATATTTCATTAGAGTCGAAATTCATGCAAGGGGCTCGGCCCTCACAGCTCCAGGTTCATCCAGAAGGTCGTCCGGATGGTTGTGTGGACAGACATTCTGCTGTTTGGTCTAATTAGCATATTAGCTCTTTATTATATGGGATTAGAGTCTAGACCAATAGTGGGGAATGTCTGGCCTAAGGAATGTATAAGGCCCGAGAAGTCCTTTGCTCTGGCCCAGCTAAGGCCTTAGGGGTGAGTTAGTTAAATGTTTGACCAAAGACAGCAGGCTCATTTTTAAGTTGATAACTTTGTGTGGCCGTGAATAAAGTTATAAATATCCAAATTTCCCTTAGCAGGAAAAAGGTTCCCCATTCCTAGTCTAGACCCACGTATCTTGCTGCCTTAGAGACATCACCTTTTATTATTTTTTTTACATAGTTACAAACATTTAAAAAAATCTATTTTATTGATTTTTACAGAGAGGAAGGGAGAGGGATAGAGAGTTAGAAACACCAATGAAAGAGAAACATCGACCAGTTGCCTCTTGCACACCCCCTACCGGGGATGTGCCCGCAACCAAGGTACATGCCCTTGACCGGAATCAAACCTGGGACCCTTCAGTCCGCAGGCCAACGCTCTGTCCACTGAGCCAAACTGGTCAGGGCAAGTTACAAACATTTTAAACATTTTTATTAAATAGTGGTGATTGGTATAAGTTCAGGTTTTGTTCTTAATGTTCTTAGCACAATAAAAAGTCAGCAACTCCATGTTGGTCACTAACTTTATTTTTTGACTTTTTATTTATTTTTTTTAATTTTCCTTCTTTTTAAACTTTACCTTTTTTATGGACATCTCTTTCAGTTCAACTAGTATTCTACATTTTCATGTCACACCCATCTGACAAGTTTCTAATTTGGTCTTAATTCAACTTGCCTCTCTCTCGATGCCTGTGCTTGCGTAGCTGACTATTGCTGCACAGAATCACAGTCTGTGGTTCATGGTCACAGATCTCAATGCCGCCACTTCCCTGTTCACCCTGCTCTCCTGGTCAGCACCAGGGGTGTCTCACACCTTCTCTCCTCAAACCTCCAGTTCTGTCTCTGTCATCTCTAAGCTCAGAAACTTGATGTAAGAAATACAACAAGCATTTGTGAATGACATGCCACATCTCTTCCTAACTCACAGAGACAAATGAAGCTTCTTCCAAATCTCATCTGATTTCCATCTGTTTGCCCAATTAGACTTGCTATATAGAAACTGTTACGTTTCTCTGCCTCTTGGGAGCTGAGGCCAGGGTCCCACAGTGTTAAATATTTTTATTGATTTCAGAGAGGAAGGGAGAGAGAGAGAAACACCAATGATGAGAGAGAATCATGGATCAGCTGCCTCCTGCATGCTCCACACTGGGAATCAAGCCTGCAACCCGGGCATGTGCCCTGACTGGGAATCGAACCTGGTTTGGAGGTCAATGCTCAATCACTGACCAATGCTGGCCCAGCCTGAACCCTAGTTTAAAGGGATATTGTCACCACATGGTAGCCCTGACCGGTTTGGCTCAGTGGATAAAGGGATATTGTCCTGAATAACTCACCACTCCATCTTGTTTCTTACAGCTGATGCAGAAGGCCAATCCTTAAGACACCGAGACAAGCGGCTGAGTTTAAATTTGGTGAGTTTGACCCTTTGAGTTCCTTTAAGCCCTTGAAGTCTTTTTTTAAAAATTAAATATATTTTATTGATTTTTTTACAGAGAGGGAGAGAGATAGAGAGCCAGAAACATCAATGAGAGAGAAGCATCGATCAGCTGCCTCCTGCACACCCCCTACTGGGGATGTGCCCACAACCAAGGCACATGCCCCTGACCGGAATCGAACCTGGGACCGTTCCAGTCTCCCCTTAAGGCTTGAATTTGTTTAGAAACTGCGTTCTGTAAGGATGCTGCCGATTCCAATGGTTCAGACACCTGCCTGACTCAGGGTAGCTGCTAAAGGCATCCCTTTAGTTTTAATTGTTGTTTCGTTTCATTTTATTTAGAAAGGCTAATCATAGCCATTTGTCCATATTTTCAGCTTTAAGGAAAATAGTTTCAAAAACATCAAAATGCTAATACGCTCAAGTCACTGCCATGAAATAGTCTGAACAGGCAGCGGATGTAGACTCTCTGAAGGCATCCCTCTGTACTGAAAGCATTTGCATCCATTCATAACTGTCTGTCTTCCATAAGGTGACCAGACGTCCCGCTTTTGGCGGGACAGTCCCGATTTTCGGAATGTCAATTTGTCCCGCGTCCCGCGATGTTTTAAAAAAGTCCCGATGTTTTAAAACATCGCGGGACGCGGGACAAATTGACTTTCCAAAAATCGGGACTTTTTTAAAACGCTGCGGGATGCGGGACAAATTGTTGAAAATCGGGACTATCCCGTCTGGTCACCTTAGCAGCATCAGCTCTCGGGGAGCCATCACTTACCTCACACAATGCGTCCAGGAGCTCGAGTAAGAGGCTCGCCTGACCTCCCTAAGGAAGTTCAGAGTCATTCTGGGGGCATTGGCAACCGAAACCCTGTGCCCCCCGGTCAGCAGTTTCCATGACTACCCTGCGGTTTCCAACCTGCACCTGTTCTTCTGCAGCCGAGCAGGTTCTCCCCGATGTACCCCCCAACGTCAGCCAGCGCCGAGGACGGCTACGTGCCCATGGGCCCCCACGTCGCCGCTGCTTGTCTCCGAACCCCGTGCAGCCCCGACGACTACATCCCCATGAGCTCGGGAAGCATCGTGAGCCCCCTGCCCAAGCTCCCTCCGGACCTGGAGCCTCCGCCGGTGAACAGAGATCTCAAGCCTCAGAGGAAACGTAAGCTGTGTGGCCGGGCCTGCTGTGTAGGTGAGGGGAGCAGCCATGGGGGATTTAAGCACAAGAAGAACCATCCTAGAGTAAGGTGACCAGACATCCCGCTTTTGGCGTGACAGTCCCGATTTTCACCAATTTGTCGGGACTTTTTAAACATGCCGCAGGACAAATTGGTCAAAATCGGGACTGTCCCGCCAAAGGCGGGACGTCTTAGTCGCCTTATCCTAGAGGACTGGCAGGTTTCAAGGTGAGGAGAAATAACTGGAATTAAAGGGGAAGGCCCGGGGAACCTTACTGCCCCAGGTTACCATGGTTAAAGGAGCCAGCGGGTTTACAGGCTGCGAGTACAGCCTCCAAAGCCAAAGTTCATTCCAGAGGCAAACGGATCAGAAACAAATGATGGTGGATGGGAATGGAACCTACCAGGTGTCTCTTATTTATTTAAAAAATATATATTTTATTGATTTTTTTACAGAGAGAAAGGGAGAAGGAGAGGGAGAGAGATAGAGAATTAGAAACATCGATGAGAGAGAAACATCGATCAGCTGCCTCCTGCACACTCCCTACTGGGGATGTGCCTGCAACCAAGGTACATGCTCTTGACCGGAATCAAACCTGGGACCCTTCAGTCCGCAGGCGAATGCTCTATCCACTGAGCCAAACCGGTTAGGGCCATTAATTTCTTTTTTTTTTTTAATAATATGTTTTTATTGATTTGAGAGAGAGAGAGGAAAGGAGAGGGAGAGGGAGAGAGAGGGAAATATCAGCAGGCTGTCTCCTATACGCCCTCTCCTGGGGATTGAGCCCGCAATGTGGGCATGTGCCCTGACCAGGAATCAAACCGGCAGCTTTTCTTCGATGCGTGAG
Source organism: Nyctalus aviator (assembly GCA_036971965.1). NCBI lineage: Eukaryota > Metazoa > Chordata > Mammalia > Chiroptera > Vespertilionidae > Nyctalus > Nyctalus aviator. The sequence goes on from CM072941.1 coordinate 9,473,884, forward strand.
GTGACTGATGCTCAACCAACTGAGCCGACAGTAATTTCTGAATGTCAGCCCTGATCACATACCACTTATCAGTCAGTGCCCTGTGCATGCCTTGCGGCTGAGTTATTTCAGGTGGCAGAAGACTTTGGCCCTGAGCAGTCTGGCTCCTGTGTGCACAGAGCTTCCTAACGCCTGTGCATTGCTCCAGGCAGCCTCTCTTGTCTGTTGGACAGCACGGCCAGGCAGGGAGACGGGGGCAGGGGGAAAGAGGAGAAGCAGGCCCAACTCCCTCTCTTTCTTTCTTTCTTTCTTTCTTTCTTTCTTTCTTTCTTTCTTTCTTCCTTCCTTTCTTTTTTTTTTTTATATATATTCTATTGATTTTGTACAGAGAGGAAGGGAGAGAGATAGCGAGTTAGAAACATCGATGAGAGAGAGTCATCGACCAGCTGCCTCTTGCACACCCCCTACTGGGGATGTGCCCGCAACCAAGGTACATGCCCTTGACCGGAATCGAACCTGGACCCTTCAGTCCCCAAGCCGACGCTCTATCCACTGAGCCACACCGGTCTCGGCCCAAGTCCCTTTCTAACTTCATTCCCGCCCACTGTCACCTGCCCAGTACCGATCACAGCCCCTCACATCTGGTACATCCCCCCCCTCTTTGTCCTCTGGGAGAACTACTCCTTCAGGCGGCAGTGCCCAAAGCTGGTAACTGAATCCCTTACTCATGTCTGGTCCCTTCCAGTCGCACTCGTTCAATTTGAGTCAAATCACATTTACAGTGCGTATCGTGCTATTCTGGGCACGGGGTGGGATGCAGAGATGAGGAAGCGAGGAGGGCTCTTCAGTCTGGGAGGAAAGAAGATATATAAAAAACATCTGGAAGAAGAAGAAGAATTATGAGGTCTGTGCTAAATAGGAGAACAGACCCTGTCTTAAGAGGTTCAGAGGAAATAACCATTCATTCTGGTCAGAAGCTATTTAGCAGGGACCTGGAACTCTGAGGTGGATATTATCCTTTTGTTTGGTTGATTTTTCTATAGCACTGCTGTCCAACAGAATTCTGTGTGGCTAGTGCAACTGAGAAACTGAATTTTAAATTCTATTTAATTAAAAAAATATATTTCTATTGATTTCAGAGAGGAAGGGAAAGGGAGAGATAGAAACATCGATAATGAGGATCATGGTTCAGCTGCCTCTTGCACACCCCACTGGGGATCGAGCCCGCAACCTGGGCACGTGCCCTGACTAGGAATCAAACTGTGGCCTCCTGATTCATAGCTCGGTGCTCAACCACTGAGCAGCACCAGCCGGGCAGCAGGCTACTTTTTAAGTTGATAATTTTGTATGGCCCACGAATGAATATGAATATCGAAATGGCCCTTGGCAGAAAAAAAGGTTCCCAACCCCTGACTTAGAATCACGCCTGACATAGTATAATGAGTATATACTGACTAAGTGTCTGGCCTCATTGTCACCTCCAGCTAGACATGTGACCATTTGCTCAGTAGTTGTCCTCTCTACTCCCAGTGAGGCAGGAAAGAGTAGGACAATGAAATTCATACCCGTCATCGGTGTTGCTTATTCGGCCATTTGCATTCGATGTGCTAGCCAAGTGCAATGTCAGGGTTTTAGAGTCTTTAGATTCTGGCGTTGAACTCCTGAGAACTTACCCTCCTGCATGTTGTGTGTGTTCTCTTGCAGCCCGGCCACCTCCGCTAGATCTGAGAAACCTGTCTACCATCCGGGAACATGCTTCTCTAACCAGGACCCACACTGTGCCTTGGTAAGTCTCTGATTGCTCACAGGGGCCTCCTTCAGCACAGACACGCCCTGTCTTGGTGTTGGGCCTCTCCCATTAAATGTAGTTGAAGCACACTTGATGGAGCTTAAGCCAAAGGAGGCACGGGGTTCATGATCACAAGCCAGAAGTGATTGTAGGTCACAAAGGAAGGAATGTAACGGCCTCTCAAGATACTGGAATCAGGAACAGAATGTTGACGGGAACCCAAGGAATCTCTCTCCATCTCTCCCGTTTACTTCTCTCTTCGCATTTGCTTGTTCCTCTTTCTTTGAAGAACTCTCCTTTGTTGCACAGTCCTCACGGCCACAAATAGCTGACCCGTAAATCCGGACCTTATTTGCATGCTACAAAATCCGCTATCAGCAAAGATAGGCTCTTTTCTTTTGAAATATATTTGTATTGCTTTCAGAGAGGAAAGGAGAGGGAAAGAGAGACATCAATGATGAGAATCATGGATCGGTTGCCTCCTGCACGCCTCACACTGGGGATTAAGCCCGCAACCTGGGCATGAGCCCTGACTGGGAATTGAACCGTGACCTCCTGGTCCATAGCTCGACACTCAACCACTGAGCCACACTGCCCAGGCTCCTGGTTATTCTGAATGGAAACAAGAGAACCCCAAAGGAGGAGTGGTTTTTTTCTTCTTCTTCTAAACGATCTAATGCCTTGGTCTGTTTCTAGAAAGCTCATGAGCTGTGTCACGAGGAGGGCCTGGAGAAAAAATAACCTTTGAGAATTGGGAGTCCTTTGCCCCAGGGTAGGACAGAAGCTGCTGGGCAGTCTCTACTGCTTTAAGAATTGCTTTGGCCGGAAGGAAGTTGTATCTGGAAGGGGAGGGCTGAAACCCCACAGGGGCCATGTCAGTTCCTGGCTGGCTTTCAGAGCAGCTGTAAGACATTGCTTTGACCTCATCTATATTTTTGTTCTTAGCAATCGGACCAGCTTTCTCTCTCCAGGAAGAAACGGTATTAATTCTGCAAGATTTTTTGCCAATTCTGTTTCCAGAGACGAGGAAGAAAGCTACATCCAGATGGTAATCCTATATTTTTCATACTCTTCTTAGTCTTTAAGCTATATTCTAAGAGTTCATTAGGAAGGAAACATATACTTCAGAAAGCCCCATGCAATCTTAATACAGTCACTTTTTTGTAACAGGCTGCAGTGTTTTCTAGATTGTGAACAAATCGTTTGAAGGTGGTATTTTTCCCTGCAATATTCAGTTCCTTGTGCCATTTTGAGGCCACTGTATTTAAGAGTACCCAGGGTTTAGGCATGTGTCATGGGAAAATGGAAATGTCGGGCATTCTGGGTTGTGATATTGTAGTGGTCGGCAAACTGCAGCTCAAGAGCCACATGCGGCTCGTGAGTCACGGTTTGCCGATCTGTTGCCTAATGAGTTTGTCGACCACTGACCTAGACTCTCGATTCCAATAATTACAGGCTGTTGTTGTTCTTGTGACCACCTATCCTGGTGGTCGGCAAACTCATTAGTCAACAGAGTGGCAAACTGTGGCTCACGAGCCACCGCAGTTTGCAGACCACTGTCCTATTGGATGCCAATAGGTGTGTAGTCCCCTGGATATCCAAAAACTAGGCTGTAAAAACTCACATGGTTCCTTCCACCAGACCACAGGTGACCCCTCACTGACTGCCCCGAACCTTCCAAAGAATGAATCACTTAAGAGTCCCATTGAGTGGGGTTGCCTTGGGCTTTCCATATGCCTTCCTCTTCGGAGACTCCTGTTATACGGGTCTTTCTGTAGATCTCAGTGGATAGAGACCTGACATGTCTTTTTTAAAATGTATTTTATTTATTTGAGAGAGAGAGAGAGAGAGAGAGAGAGAGAGAGAGAGAGAAGAGAAATGTCAATGATGAGAGAGAATCATTGATCAGCTGCCTCCTGTCCACCCCCCACTGGGGATCAAGCCCGTAATCCACGCATGTGCCCTGACCGGGAATTGAACCATGACCTCCTGGTTCATAGGTCGATGCTCAACCACTGAGCCACACCGGCTGGGCTAAAGACCTGACATTTCTTTGATGAACCATTTATAGTTCTGGTCCTAACCTCTCCCTCCTGCCCTCTCATATCCCTTCTATTCTCTTGAGCTTGGATTCTCTTTGAGAGCATGGGTTTTGAAGAGGAGAAGGGACTTTAGCACCCCTGACAATTATCAGACCCTTTACCTGGAACTGTGCCATTCCACAATTTAAAAAAGATTAACTGAAGAACTTAATATGCATATATGCAGAACTCATAGACACAGACAATAGTGTGGGGAAGGCCTGGGGTGGGGTGGGGCCTGGGTGGTGGTGGGAAGTAGGAGAACCCGCCTGTAAGACTGTCGAGAACCAATAAATTTTAAAAATAAAATAAAATGTAGGAACTCTAGAAATAATTCTCTAGTGGGAATCTCTGAACTATGAAAATTTGAAAGGGGATCTTGGACAGTGTTCAAGGCAATGTGATTTTATATACTTTTAAAATATATATATTTATTGATCTCTGAGAGGAAGGGAAAGGGAGAGAGAATCATCAATGATAAGAGAAGATCATTGATTGCCTGCCTTCTGCATGCCCCCTACTGGGGATGGAGCCCGCAACCCACTTATGTGCCCTGACCAGGATCAAACTGGGAATCGAACCGTGATCTCCTGATTCATAGTTCGATGCTCAACCACTGAGCCATACCAGCCAGGTGCCCTATATACCTCTGAGAAGACAGTTCTGCCCTCCTATACATGAGGATAATATGCAATTCAGAATCTGAACACAGTGATCTCCAGTGAAGCAGTAATTAAAGGCTTTATTTTGGCTTTCTGTTAGATAAAAATTGCGCCGTAAGTGCACTTAACCATATGCAGATGGAAAGTGACTCATATACAAATGTGCTGTGATCTTCCCAATGTTTTTCACACTTAGTAATGGCCCTTGGGAAGCTTGTAGAAGAAAACACTCTTATAAAGAAAGGATGCTGGACCAGCTGTGCTCTGTCTCCAGAGAACAGAAAAGGGAAGTGAATCTATAACAAACTAGAAGCAAGTGCACAGGCATTCCAGAGACTAGCAGCTCATTTCTGATCTCCGAGTTTGTGAGAAAGACCAGTGAGCCCCTGGTAACCTCTATTCTACTTTCTGTCTTTGTAAATTTGCCTATTCTAGGTACCCTAATGAGAGAGGAATATGCTAATTATCTGTTACGCCTTGAGGTGTTAACGACTGACCATGTCACGAATGACTGCATAACGACCAGATCATGGATCAGCAGGAGGGTGGGGCAGTGAGCAACAAGTGGGCGGCAGAGAGCTACAGGAGGGGGCAGGGCAGCAAGCTATGAGGGGGAGCAGGGGTGAGGGGATGGGGGAACTATAGGAGGGCAGGGCAGCAGGCTGAGAGCTACAGGAGGGCAGCAGCGACCTACTGGTGCACAGATTCGTGCACAGGGCTGCTAGTCTCATATAAGTGGAATCATAACAATATTGTCTTTTTGTATCTGCCTTCTTTCATTTAGCATAGTATTTTCAAAACTCATCCCTATTGCAGCGTGTATCAGAATTTCAGTTTTGAAGGCTAATAATCCATGGTATGCACATACCACTTATTGTCTACCTGTTCATCTGTTGGTAGACAATTGGTTGTTTCTGCCTGTTGGCTATTCTGAACAATGCTGCTGTGAACATTGATGTACAAGCATCTGTTTGGATCTCGGCTTTCAATTCTTTCAGATACATACTTAGAGCTGGAATTGCTGAGTCCCATGGCAATGTATGCATAATTTTTGAGGAACCACCAAACTGTTTTCCAGTGGCCAAACCATTTTATATTCCCAACAGCTATGCAAAATGGTTCCAATTTCTCTACATCCTCACCAACACTTGTTATTCCCATTTTTTGTTTGTTGGTTTTGTATAATGGCCATCCTGAGGTGTGTGAAGTATCTCATTGTGGTTTTCATTTGCATTTCTCTAATAACTACTGTTGTGAAGCACATTTTCATGTGCTTAGATCTTCTTTGGAGAAATGTCTAATTGAGCTCACTGGTCGTCTTCTTCTTCTTCTTCTTCTTCTTCTTCTTCTTCTTCTTCAATCAGCTGCCTCTTGCACACCCTCTACTGGGGATATGCCCACAACCAAGGTACATGCCCTTGACCGGAATCGAACCCGGGATCCTTCAGTCCCCAAGCCGACGCTCTATCCATTGAGCCAAAACGGTCTCGGCAGAAAAGACTAATTTTTCTTAAGTATTCAGAGAAACCTGATAATGGCAAAACATAGAATCCTTTTCTAGGCAGATTATATTAAAGCAAAGTAAAACCTTTGTTTATAATTTTTTAAAAAATTGAGTTAATTTTTGTATATTATCTAATGTTAGGGTGCAACTTTCATTCTTTTGCATGTGGATATCCAGTTTTCCCTGCATTATTTGTTTGAAAGACTGCCCTCTCCTCGCTGGTCTTGGCATCTTCCTGAAAATTAATTAACCACACGTGTGAAGGTTATTCTAGACTCTTTATTCCATTCATTTGTATGTCTGTCCTTATCCCAGTATGACAGTTTTTTAAAAAAATGTATTTTATTGATTTTGTACAGAGAGGAAGGGAGAGAGATAGAGAGTTAGAAACATCGATGAGAGAGAGTCATCGATCAGCCGCCTCTTGCACACCCCCTACTGGGGATATGCCCGCAACCAAGGCACATGCCCTTGACCGGAATCGAACCCGGGTCCTTCAGTCCCCAAGCTGACGCTCTATCCATTGAGCCAAACCAGTTTCGGCTCAGTATGACAGTTTTGATTACTACAGCTTTATAGCAAGTTTTTAAATTAGAAAATGTTGGTCCTTCAATTTTACTCTTTCTTCTCAATATTGACTGGGCTCCTTGATATTCCATGTGAATTTTAGGATGGATTTTTCTATCTTTTGCAAAAAATGCCATTAAGATCTTGATAGAGAATGCTTTGAATCTATGGATTGCTTTGGCTAATGTTATAATATCAATCATTAAACCTTCCTGTCCTCCAATCCATGAATATAGGATGTCTTTCCATTTATTTATGTGTGCTCAACTTCCTTTCCGTAATGTTTGGTAGTTTTCAGTGGATAAGTCTGTCCCGTTAGCTAAATTTATTCCTAAATATTTTATTCTTTTTGATGCTATTGTAAATTAAGTGCTTTTCTTAATTTCGTTTTCAGATTGCTCATTGTTAATGTATAGAAATGCATTCAAATTGAGGGTGAATCCTTGCTGAGTTTATTATTATTTTGAGTGGAATCTTGAGAGTTTTCTATATATAAGACCATGTTATCCACAAACAGGTTACTTTGCTGCTTCTTTCCCAGTTCGGATGCCTTTCATTTCTTTTTCTTGCCTACTTGCTTTCCAATATTTTGTTGGATAGAAATTTTTCTGCAGGTGCATGAATGCTCAGGGCACCATTTCTTATAACTGGAAGCGACTCAAATGTCATTGGTAGTGAAACAGTTAAGTCATGCAATGGAATCCTCTATTCCAATGAAAATGAACCAAATAGGGCTACTGCATGGACATGGGTGAATGTGAAGTATGTAATATGAAGCCAAAATGGAAGCCACCAAAAATACATACCATATGGTTCTATTGATAGAAGTTCAAAAACAGGCAAAACTACCAGGAAATAATATGTGACTTCAGGACAGTACTTAAACACTCACAAAACCATATTTAAAAAAGAAAAGGAGTGGGAAGCACCAAATTCAAGGGAGTGCTTAACCTTTAGGGGGGAGAGAAGGAGGTGTAAGAGAGAATAGGCATTTCATGGCTATTGGTAATATTCCAGTTGTGAAGCTGGTGGTAAGTCCATGGGTGAGTGTTACATCCATGTTATCATTGTATCGTATATAGTAACTTTTAAGTGCAATTGGGGTGACTTTACTAGAGCTTTAGTAAGTGTGGTTGATCTTTTCAGGATTTAATCTCTAAGGTATCATGGGCCTGACAGATCCATAAACCAAATTCTTCTTGGGGGAAGATTTTGGCTATTTCCTTTTTTAAAATTTATTTTTTTTTATTGATTTCAGAGAGGAAGGGAGATGGAGAGAGAGATAGAAACATCAATGATGAGAAAGAATCATTGATCAGCTGCCTCCTGCACACCCCCTACTGGGAATCGAGCCTTACAACCTGGGCTTATGCCCTAACTGGGAATCAAACCATGATCTCCTGGTTCATTGGTTGATGCCAAACTGGCTGGGCCTGGCCAACTGTTTTCATGGTGAATAAAGGGATAGCTTCACCTGAAGACTGGATTGGCTATTTTTTTTTTAATTTCAAATGCTTCCTGTCACTCCACCATGCAGGATGAGCTGCACAGGGCTCATCAGACTAGTCTGTTATGATCTGATGGCAGCTGCTCAAATGAAGACACGACTCACCCTCCTTCCTTTGGTAGCCTGGCCAGACATTGTTAACCCAAGTTTGTGATGTTGGTTCCTAGGAGGAACACCGAACAGGCAACTCCCTGAGTGGTGGTTCTGTGATGTGGACAAAGAAATGCAGCCTGGATTACTTAGCCCTGGACTTCAATTCATCGTCACCAGCTCCTGTACAGCAGGTAGGATGGACTTTATGTCTGAGAATTCTCAGATTTCATTTCTGTTCAGATTTTTCTGATGATTCAACCATGCGTGTGTTCTCTTTGCAAAATCTTAAGCATACAGACATGTACAGTGAAGAATATTAAAACCAATCCTGATTCTGCCTCCCAGAAATCCTGCTGTATTCTCTCTAGGTTATATTCTTTGGATGTATAGGCAGACCTGTGTGTGTGTGTGTGTGTGTGTGTGTGTGTGTGTATTATTTCAGAGAGGAAGGGAGAGAGAGGGAGAGAGGAATAGAAACATCAATGATAAAAGAGAATCATTGATTGGCTCCTCCTAAACGCCCCCTACTGGGGATCGAGCCCACAACCTGGGTATGTGCCCTTGACTGGAATTGAACCTGGGACCCTTCAGTCTGCAGGCCTACACTCTTATCTACTGAGCCAAACCGGCTAGGGCTAGGCAGACCTGGTTTTATTGCACTTCACTTCATTGCACGCCACAGATATGTTTTAGACCAGGCCTCTCATCAGCAAAACAATTACAACCTGCTTTATGGTGACACTTTCTTGCAATGTTTTGGAATTGAACCTGTAATATCTTCAAAGTCGGCCTATATACATACACGTTTGTGGTATTCATGCCCTTTAAAACTTGGACCATAAAGCTTACGGAAAAAAATTCTCTGGCAGAGATGAGGGTGAGGTAAAGGACACTTCAGACATCGGAAAGGCCTGCTTAAAACAGGAGTCATGGTCTAGTGTGGCTAGGCTGGGGATTGTGACAGGAGGTCTCAGTTGGAATTGGAATCTCCCAGTAAAGGGCCTTAAAGGCCAAGTTGGATAGTTTCAACTCTTGGGTAGTGTTCTAGTCTATAATGCGGGGATCAGAAAGAATAGCACCTGTGTTGATGCCTATGGTGAGGATTAAATGAGTAAGTACATGTAAGCAACACTAGCCATTAACTAGTGTTGCCCATGAACTAGTGTTGCCCGTGTAACTAGTGTAAGCCATGGAATGAATGAATGGTAAGCAGTGGACAACAGATGGATATTTTCAATCAAGGGGTAGTCATAATCTAAACTGTGCCTAACAGTGTATTGTTTGATGAGAAAAACAACCTGCCAAATAGGATATACAGTATGATTCGTGTGTGTATGTATGTAGAGAAAAAAAAAGTCTGGAAGACTTCCCTTTCCTTTGCGGGATGAACTCCCATTTCTCCTTTACCTCTAATTTCATTCCAAAAACCTGAACTGATATTCCAGAAAAGCTGGTCAGAAAGGTGAGACCAATAAGTAAAAAAGATGCATTAGTCTGTTCTGGGAGGCTATTCAGTCAAGACAAACATCCCCCAAATCTCAGTGTCTTGCAACAGAAAAGGCTTTTTCGGTTGTTGCTACTGGAACAATCCACTACTGGTATTCTGGGTCATCTTCAATCCAGGGCCCAGGCAGAAGGAGCAGCTCTAGCTGAGGCAAGCTGATCTTCTGGTAGGAAAAAAGGAGGGACTGCAGAATCACAGGGTGCCTCTTTTCCCTAGCAGGGGTGGGGAACCTTTTTCTGCCAGGCGCCATTTAGATATTTATAACACCATTCTCGGGCCATACAAAATTATCACCTTGAAAATGAGCCTGCTATATTTGTACAAACATTTAATTAACTTCCCCCTAATGCCTTGACAGGGCCTGGCCAAATATTTCACGGGCCGTATACGGCCCGTGGGCCGGACGTTCCCCACCACTGCTCTACAGGATTGGTATGTGTCACTTGCACTCACATTATATTAGTCAAAGCAAGCCAGATGGCTAGAGCAAAGTCGAAGGGAGCAGAGGTGAAGAGCTATTCATACGCATACACAAGATTACACAAGATATAACGCTTCTGCAGAGAATGATCCAGAAAGAAGGGGTAGCAAATACTTAACGCTGGAAGATTCCGTGGAAGGACTGACCTTTTCCCGAATTTTTTATTGAATGTAACGAAAACCTTTTTGTTCTCTCCCCCCTTCAGAAACTTCTCCTTTCTGAAGAGCAAAGAGTAGACTATGTCCAGGTGGATGAGCAGAAGACGCAAGCTCTCCAGAACACAAAGCAGGAGTGGACCGACGAGAGGCAATCCAAAGTGTAAGTGCCGTGGGCTTGGACCTGTGTGACCCAGGGAAGCGTGGGGCTGGCTTTGAGGGTTTTCCCTCCAATCACACCAATGTTCCACACAGGTCACGATGCAGAGAGAACTTGTAATGTCCGTGGGCTTGGCAAGAACCCGCGGGGGAGAGGATCTGTTTGTGTACATTCGACGGGGAGAAGAAGGATGCAGCATCTTCCCGGAGGGGGCTGTAATGGAGCCCAGCCCCTCTACACACCACCACCTGTCACAGAAGTTTGCTCCTCTGTCCACACCGGCCCGTGCCCAGAGCCTCAGGGATGCAAAGAGCTGGCTCTACAGTCACAAGAGGCGGAGATGGAGGATTGCACGGCCATGGATTGGCATGGAGAAAACTTCATTCATTCCAACAGGGTAGGAACAATCCGAACAAAACTCGAGAGACTATTTTCAAAGACTTTGGTGACAAATCTCTCCAGTGGAGGATTTGGAGTGCAGATCGTAAGCCAGTATTCCTAACTGACACGAAGGCATCCTTTGACTTCACTACCTGAAATGGACCTCTCTCTGCCATGCTTCTGCTGACATGATACATTTTCCCAGCAGAGCAGCCCCTGGAGACCACCGTGTCCTAGCTCCCGAGGACACAGCTGAAGAGATCAAGCCAGCAATGGTGGGAGAATCTGCACTCCTTCCTCCATAGGCTCCAGCAGATAGATCGTTGTTATCTGCGGTGGCCATATCAGAGGACAACAGTGGCTCTCGGGATGTCGTGGTTTAAGCAGCTACCTGTGGCCCGGTATCCCATTGCTGTTGACCTGTTTCCGGCATGTTGTCACGTGTATCATCGCCTCTTCCCCTAAAAGTCCCCGGAGGCTCCGGTTGGCAGAAACTGTTGCTCCCACTTGAAGAAAAGCAAACAAGGACCAGAGAAGGGCACACCTAGCCCACGGTCACTCAGAGCCGAGACACAGAGTCGGATTTAAATAGCGTTGGCCAGGCTGCCCATTGCAGGTTCATTCTACCATCTCACACTGACTCTGAGGGTTTAAAAAAAAGACATATATTAATCTCAGAGAGGAAAGGAGAGGGAAGAGAGATAGAAACATCCATGATGAGAGAGAATCATTGATAGGCTGCCTCCTGCACACTCCACTCTGGGGATCGAGCCTGCAACCCGGGCATGGGCCCTTGATTGGAATGGAACCTGGGGCCCTTCAGTCTGCAGGCCAACGCTCTATCCACTGAGCCAAACCAGCCAGGGTGACTCTGCAGATTTTGATGACATTGATCAGTTTGGTCAAACTTGAGCCAAGTGGGAAGCACGCACAGGACCTGAGATGAGGCATCATCTCCTCTCCCTTTCATAGGCTTTTGAGCAGGTGCTTTTATACTTGAAAGGTATGCGTGTCCAGCCAGGGTTTCAGATGTGGAACTCTAACATAAGCAGTATTTACCATGAGAAATACCTCCTGACGACCAGTGCAAAACCCATTCTTGGATTGCACGGTCCCCTTGCGACGTGTTTCCCATAAGCTGGCGAATGCTGGTGGAAGAATTTTTCGCCACTTTGGGAAGCCACAAATTGTCCCTGACTATCTTATGCTTTTCAGTGATAGAGTTATGATTAGGAAAAAAAAAAAACACACACAAACAAACAAAAACAATGAGCTGCATCCTCATGTTTCCTAGCTCGTTTCCCCCTCTGCTTATGGGGTACTGAGGTTCGGGGCACTCGGACGAAAATCACACTCGCGCATGAGGCTGTACTTAATCCTTCCTCATCCTTCTGAGCACCTGTGGCCAGAAGACAGATCGGGACACCTGGGAAGGAAGCAGCTTCTGGAACATTTTCACCGACACTGTGCCCTCTGTGTGAGGCTGGATCCAATAGGCAGGCGGGTCTGTGACGGTCAGGATTACGCAGGGCAGCTGTAGGCTTTGCTGCGTGGTTTTGGGGTTTCAGAATGCCCTGCCGGTAAGTAAATGCCAAAGACTTGTTTGTTTAGATCATAAAAAAAGTAATTTTGATGTTCAAAGCAGCAGGACCTGGTCATATCATCTTCCTGGAGCAAGGTGGGGGGAAGTGCTGAGTGTTTTGTTTTTTGTTTTTTTGTTGTTGTTTTTTTATTGATTTCAGAGAGGAAGGGAGAGGGAGAGATAGAAACATCAATGCTGAGAAAGAATCATTGATCAGCTGCCTCCTGCACACCCCACACTGGGGATCAAGCCTGCAACCTGGGCATGTGCCCTGACTGGGAATCGAACCGTGATCTCCTGGTTCACATGTCAACACTCAACCACTGAGCCACGCCACCTGGGCCTGCTGAGTTCTTTAACTGAGGCGAGTCCTTAGTGAGCCCAAACAGAGCAAAAAGAGGGCTCCTCTCACCCCGTGGCCAGCTCCACATCATCACACAGGAGGCTGGAGCCTGTAAAGAGCCGCCTCCTCTGTGATTTGCAAGGAGTCACAGAGCTTCCGGCAAGAATCCCAGGCTGATTGCTAGCTCCCATAGAGCAGGGGTGGGGAACGTCTGGCCCGCGGGCCGTATACGGCCTGTGAAATCATTTGGTCTGGCCCTGCCAAGGCATTAGGGGTGAGTTAATTAAACATTTAAGCAAATATAGCAGGCTACTTTTTATATTTTTATTGATTTCAGACAGGAGGGGAGAGGGAGAAAGAAATAGAAACATCAGTGATGAGAGAGAATCATTGATCGGCTGCTTCCTGCACGCCCCTCATTGGGGATTGAGCCCACAGCCCAGGCTTGTGCCCTGACTAGGAATCAAACTGTGACCTCTGAGATTCTCCCCCCCCCCCCGAAATCATCCCAGATTCCATTCTGAGTCAAGTGCACACGGCACACCTGGACACTGTGCAGGGTGCTCCTTCTAGAAGACTTGGGAATCAACGGGATTAATTAATTAATTAATCCCACATTGTTTTCCGCAGTTCTTTGTTTTGTTTGTTTCCTTCTATCTCGTTTTGTTAGAAAATTCCTCCGGATCGGGACTTGTGAAGGGTCTCAAGCCTACAAGTCCCTGAGAACTTGGGGAGATAAGTTTTTCTTGAGGTGGGATGAGCCCTGAGGCCCAGCACACAGACCGTTACAAAGACGTGGAGGGAGGCTGTGGAAGTCAGTCGGTGGAGCAAGGATCAACTGAATTGACACCTCGAGGTCTCACTTGAGGCTGAAGGCTCCCCACAGGCCTGCTTTCTCTTCTCAAGGCCTCCTCAGTCCCCATTCATGCCGTCTTTGTACCCACAATTATACTGATGTTAAAAAAAAAAAAATCCGTTGTGTTTTTACTATTTCGTTTCTGGCATTAATAAAGTTTTGTAAGGAGGAATCGTGACTTAAGTTCCTTATTTGTTTACAATGATGGCATTTGGTATAAACATAGAACACGTTTTGAAAGTTGAGAATGTGAAATAGACTTCATTGCTGTTTCCAATCGCAACAGACTTAAGAACCAACTCACGCGGAGTGACCGACATCCGTGCTATTTCACTGCAAGCAGTTGAGCAGGTGGCAGTAATGAGTACTGCTTCTGCTCTGCCAAACCATGTCTTTTAAAATATTTTTTAATTGATTTCAGAGAGAAAGGAAGAGGGAGAGATAGAAACACCAATGCTGAGAGAGAATCGTTGATTAGCTGTCTCTTGCACGCCCACACTGGGCATGGAGCCTGTAACCAGGGCATGGAGCCTGTGCCCTGACTTGGAATGGAACCGAGACCTCCTGGTGCACAGTTCAATGCTCAACTACTAAGCCGCATGGCTGGGTTCAGCCAAACCATATCTTGACATCATTTTAAAAAATATATATTTCATTAATTTTTTACAGAGAGGAAGGGAGAGGGATAGAGAATTAGAAACATCGATGAGAGAGAAACATTGATCAGCTGCCTCCTGCACACTCCCTACTGGGTATGTGCCTGCAACCAACATACCTGCCCTTGACTGGAATTGAACCTGGGACCTTTGAGTCCGCAGGCTGACGCTCTATCCACTGAGCCAGACTGGTTAGGGACTGACATCTTTTTTCTTCATCAGACACAAGCTTTGATAATTGGCAATAAAGGGTGGGTGTGAGGTGGGGGGATGGGACAAGTGTGATACTTTCAACAATAAAGATAAATTGGGATGGGGAGAGAAAAGGGAGCCCTCCATTGCTGGTGGGAAGACTGGTGCAGCCACTGCAGAAAACAGTATAGCATTTCCTCAAAAAATTAAAAATGGAACTTTCATTTGACCCAGTAAACCCACTTCTAGGAATATATTCCAAGAAAGCAAACACCAATCAGAAAGGACATATGCACCCCTATATTCATTGCAGCACAATTGACGATAGCTAAGATTTGGAAACAGCCTAAGTGCCCATCAGCAGATGAGTGGATTAGAAAACTGGTACAGCTGAAACCGATTTGGCTCAATGGATAGAGCGTCGGCTTGGGGACTGAAAGGTCCTGGGTTCGATTCTGGTCAAGGGCATGTACCTTGGTTGCGGGCATATCCCCAGTAGGGGGTGTGCAAGAGGCAGCTGATTGATGACTCTCTCTCATCGATGTTTCTAGCTCTCTTATCTCTCTCCCTTCCTCTCTGTACAAAATCAATAAAATATATTTTAAAAAAAAAGAAAAAGAAAACTGGTACATTTACACAGTGGCATACTACGCTGCTGTGAATTCACAGGGTACTGAGTACTAAACAGGCCAGTAGGTGTGGCAACCAGGAGCGGTGGGCGTGCAAAGAGGAGAATGACATGGCTAAGTCTGGTTTTCAGTCCTTTGTTCAACAAGTACCTGTTAACAGGCCAGTGGAAGGTCAATGGGGATAAAAAGGAGACACATTTACTACTATTTGTAAAGCTTGAATCAATAAAACTAAATTTAAAAAGATAAATTTAAAAAACAGCCCTAGCTGGTTTGGCTCAGTGGGTAGAGCATCAGCCTGGTGACTGAAGGGTCCCAGGTTTGATGCTGGTCAAGGGCACATGCCAGGGCTGCAAGATTGATCCCCAGTAGTGGGTGTGCAGGAGGCAGCCAATCAATGATTCTCTCATCATTGATGTTTCTATCTCTCCATTCCTCTCTGAAATCAATAAAAATATATATTTAAAAAATAAAAACAATTGCAAATTAAAAAATATATATAACTGGCAATAAAGTCAAGGGCCTTCTCTGATACCACGTGCAACATGGCTTTCCTCATTAGTGATGTTAAAAGGCCCTTGGCCTTCCTGTCCCCACCAGGAGTCTCTTGTGCCACCACCTACCTTTTCTCTGAGAAGCTCTGGGTGCTGCTGGCTGGGTGGCATCTCTAGGGCAGGAAGCAAGGCAGGGACAACCAGAGAAGTGGGGGCTCAGGTTTGGGGGACACGGGCCCAGAGGCAAGAGAGAAAACAGGCCCAGGGAATCCTGGCTGAGAGAAAGGAAGGGAAGCCTCATGAAATTCCTCACCTTGGTGAAGTATGAGACCGACCACCTGAATGCTTTTACCTGACACACCTCAAACCAAGCTCTTGAGCCAAAGAAGAGTCGGTTGGCCCTCAAGGCTGACCTGAAAAGCAGGTTGTGAAACCTAACCTAAAAGGTCTTTGAACCTCAGGCCCCTTAAACCGTAGTCCTTTTACTCTATTAGACACCCCCTTAAGTCTCCAGCGTCCTGCTTCTTTATTTTGTTTGATCTTCAGTTGCATTATATGTATACTGGAGGCCGGATGCACAAAATTTGTGCACTCAGGAGAGGGTCCCTCAGCCCGACCTGTGCACTATTGCAGTCTGGGAGCCCTTGGGGGATGTCCAACTGACGGCTTAGGCCCACTCCGTGTGGGGAGCAGTCCTAAGCTGGCAGTCCAACATCCTTAGCAGTACTGAGGTGGGAGAATCCATGAGCCGGGCTTCTGGCTGAGCAGTGCTCCCCTTGGGAGTGCACTGACCACCAGGGGGGCAGCTCCTGCATTGAGCATCTGCCCCCTGGTGGTCAATGTGCATCATAGTGACCGGTGGTTCTGCCATTTGGTCGATTTACATATTAGCCTTTTATTATATAAGATTTTACACTAATAAAAGCCTAGGGCCCTCACGATTGTTGGGAGGATGGAACAGTGGACCCCTGGCCGCAGGAGTGATCTGTGGGGCCCAGGCCACTGGTGCGTGGCGCCAAAAACCACCACTCCACCTCTCTGTCCCTTCCCTAGCTGGCAGTTCCCATCCCCCAATGGCAAATGGGGAACCAGGGGTGGGTGGCAAGGGACGTGGGCTATGCCAGGCCAAGGCCTCCACCCCGCCAGTCCCCCCGCCCCCCCCACACACAGAGGGTGACCCTCAGGTGGGGTGGGCCCACAAGCGGGTGGGAAAGGAGGAATGGAGGACCTCTCGGACCTCTCGGTCCCTCCCGCTTCAGGCTCCAATGCCCAATGGCAAATGAGGAACTGGGGGGACCCGGGGTGGGTAGTGGGCCATGCCACGGCTCCAGGCCAAGGCCCCGCCCCCCATCATCCCACACACAGGTCGACCAGCACCAAGGGCAAGGCATATGTGTTTGTGTGTGTGTGTGTGTGTGTGTGTGTGTGTGTGTGTGTGTGTTTGGGGGGAGGAGGGGGGAGATGGCCAACCTCTTGGTCCCTCCCTCAGCCCACAAGCTCTGATAGCTGGAAATGGCAAGTCATTTTCCTTATTGATTCTTTATCGCTGGGCTCTAGAGAAATAATGGCCAGGTCCCCTGTTGGATCCCTCGGAGCCCCGTCTCTCCTCTGCTCAGCCTTGCTGACCATGGGGTGTCCCAGAGCAAGAGGGAGAGAAAAGCTGGACTTAGCAACACTTACCCCCCCCCCGCCCCTGAGGGTTGGGGGTAGCAGAGGGACGTGGTGACTTTGGAGTCACACAGATGCTGCCAGTTAGACCTGTGTAACCTCTCTGAGCCTCAGTTTCTTCATCTGTAAAATGGGTATAATAGTAGCAGCCTCTATGGAATGTTACTGGGTGTGCATCAGACTATGCTCAGAAGGCTCTCAGCCTGGCGCTTGACAGGTACTAAGCGCTCATTGTGGTCACCATGATGATCTGCCCCCTGCCCTCACTAGGCTTATAACCCGTGCTTACCTGGCCATGTAGGCAGGAGTGGAAACTGCCTGCTCCGTGTCCTGGGGGCCCCTGGGAGAACTCGGATTCCTGATTTGGGATTCCTGAGCAAGACAACTCTGCAATCTGAACCCCCTGAGGGTCAGGAGTCCAGCTGGGTCCTAGCATGTGCTGCCTGGTCTCCAGGCCAATACCCCCTGCCTCCCTCTCTTCCTGGCACAGTCCTGTCCTGCCACAGCTGTCACTCACGCCGAGAATCCATGCGTCATCTCTGTGCACATCTGTTCCCCAGCAGCCCCACAGGTGTGCCTCCCGGCTCCGCCCTGCGCTTGCGCGAATCACTCCGCGCCTTTGTTTTCCCATCTGAAAGATGGGTGCAAGAGTGCCGGCCTCCTGGGGTTGCTGATCAAACCAAATCGCCAGGTGAAGCACTTAGGAGGGTTCTGGGGCCTGTGTTAAGTGGCCATTCAGTGTCAGCTGTTCTGTTATTACTGTTGAAAGGCGAGTCTCCTAGGAGTAGGGGCTCTGCGAGGTGCCACTGTCCTGTGCAAACCCTGAATGAGAATCTTCAGCCTCTTTCAGAAACTAGGAGCTCATTAGCGTAATAAGCCACCTGTGAAGGACCTTTTGACTCTTTTTTTTTTACACATATTTTATTAATTTTTTACAGAGAGGAAAGGAGAGAGATAGAGAGCCAGAAACATTGATGAGAGAGAAACATGCATCAGCTGCCTCTTGCACAACCCCTACTGGGGATGTGCCTGCAACCAAGGTACATGCCCTTGACCGGAATTGAACCTGGGACCCTTCAGTCCACAGGCCAAGGCTCTATCCACTGAGCCAAACCGGTCAGGACAGAAGGCCTACTCTTGGATGAATTTCGTGCATCAGGCCTCTAGTGTGTGTATGCGTGTGTGTGTGTGTGTGTGTGTGTATGTGTGTGTGTGTTTTGATTTCAGAGAGGAAGGGAGAGGGAGAGAGCTAGAAACATCAATGATGAGAATCATTGATTGGCTGCCTCCTGCACGCCTCCTGGGGACAGAGCCCTGACCAGGAATCAAATTGTGATCAGGTTCATAGATTGACACTCAACCACTGGGCCATGCCAGCGAGGCTTCAATTGCATTTATTATTTTCTTCTTTTAATCGTGCCATTTTAGAAATCTAGTTTATGTTTTCTGCAACAGAGTGTGGCATTGGTGCAGGCTGGACCAAGGGGAGAGAAAGCAAAGCTGAGATGAAGACCCTCACACGCACAGGCCCTTCTTTCATGACAGAGGGAACGCTGAGGAGCCTCAGGGAAATGATGGCCTTTCCAATGAAGGGCTGGGTCATTGGGTGGAAGTCCACGCAACAATAATGAACCTTGACCACACGGTGCTGCCATGCACAACTAGCAATTCCAGGGGGACCGCAGTGCGGAAGGACGGTCACTTTGATGCGGCCCCCCCTCAGCTTTGTCAGACCCATTTTGTGCTTATCCGCCACTGTTGTTTTGATCTGTTTCATGGTTGAAGCCTCTAGTTTTGGTGTTTGGCTTTATAAAAGAATAACCTAATTTATACTAATAAAAAGGTAATATGCTAATTAGGGCGGATGTCTTCTGGACGTCCATCTGGACATTCATCTGGACAAAGCCACAGCGGCTATGAGGTCTGGGGTTCACGGCAGCTGTGGGCCCCAATGGCTGCAAGGCCCATGGCTCAGGCAACCGTGGACTCATGGCAACCATGGGCTCAAGCAGCCATGAGCCCTAGTGGCTGCAAGACCTGGGGCTCAGGCCTCGCAGCTGCCACTGCTGGCAGTGGCAGCAGCAGTGTGATGGGGATGGCACCTTCTGATCAGCCAGGTTGCCTCCTGAAGAGGGAGGCCAGACTGTGGTTTAGGTCCACTCCCCACCAACATCCCCTGAGGGCTCCAGGACTGTGAGACGAGGCAGGCTGGGCTGAGGGACATCCCCCCACCCCCACCCCCTGCCCACCCCAGTGTATGAATTTTTGTGCACCAGGCCTGTAGTTGTTTTATGTTTGTCTTGAAATTTTAAATGATTTTAATGATTTTGTTCTTCAATTTGAAACTTTTAATTCATTTTCATATTCTATTGTGATAAGAAGTCAGAATAGTGGTTACCTCTATGGGGGAAATTGATTGGAAAGGGGCCCAAGAGAACTTTCTGGAGTGATGAAAATATTGTGTGCTTTAATCTCGGTTCTGGTTGTATGGGATATACATATGTAAAAATTTATCAATCCATAAAGTTCATCTTTGTACACTTCACTGCATGCAAATTATACCTTAACAAACCAGTTAGCATTAAGGGGGAAAGGGCTCTAAGGGAATTAAAATTAATGTAAGGAAACACAACCATAAATCATATTTAGAGCCCTGGCTGGGTGGCTCAGTTGGTTGGAGCATTATCCCGGGACACCAAACACTTCCGGGTCAGGGCTCATACTTAGATTTCGGGTTTGATCCCCCATCAGGGCACACAGGGGAGGCAACTAGCTGATGAATGTTTCTCTCTCCCTTCCTCTCTCTCTCTAAAAAAAAAAAAAAAAAAAAAAAAAAAAAAAAAAAAACCAGAAAAAAACTGCAGGAAAACTTTTCATTGTCTTGGGTGTGAAAGACCTTTAGTGGCAAGGGACAAAGAACAAAACAAAACAAGCAATAAAGGAAATACTTCTTTCCTTTGGTAATTGCATTTAATTCAACAAATACTCAGGGACCACCTGCTATGTCACTTGTACTCTTGTAAGCGCTGTGGACCTGACTGAGTGAAAGAGATCCCTTTCCCTAAGAAGTTTGAGTTCTGGCAGCACGTGAGGGCACTGTTGGTGCTCTATCTAGGACAGCGGTCGGCAAACGGCAGCTCGCGAGCCTTGAGATTTTAGCAAAGGCCAGCTTAGGAGCACCCTAATTCAGTTAATAACAATGTACCTATCTATATAGACTTTGTTCCTGGGGAGGCAGAGTCCACGAAGGCCGTGTGAGCAGAGGGCAGAGCCACTGGGAGCTGTCCCGGGGCTGGTGCTCCCGCTCCCGCAGCCCTTGTGTCCAGCTGGTCCCTCCCGAGCACCCGGGTGGGGCCCGGACCCAAGCCCGTCACGTGGAGACAACGCAGTGTGTGTGCCCGGAGGCCGGGGGCCCCTGGTCAGGGGTTGGGGGGGCCAGCGGCTACCCAGCACACACAGCGGTACTTCCCCCTCCCATCAGGCACCACGGAGTGACAGCACCCCGAGTGAGACATGGTGCTGAAAAACAAGGTCCATCCGGCCCGGCTCCCGCAGGGACTGGCCTGGGGGCCGGCGGTCAGCAAGCTGGTCACCCGCGAGGGTAGCTGGGCTGCAGGGGCTCAGGCTTTGAGGTTCACCCCCAAGCTTGGGGGGGGGCAGGGCAGGCCTGGCGGGAAATGCTCACAGCCACGTGGCCAGAGGCCTGCCAAGACGTGTTGGAGGGGAGGAGAATGGCGCAGGACCAGTCTGCGCATGAGCAGGCACTCAGGGTCCTTTGATGTCCCCACTAGGGGGCGGAGCTTCTGCGGGAACCTTTGGGGGGCGGGGCTTCTGCGGGAACCTTTAGGGGGCGGGGCTTGTGAGGAAACCTCAAGGGCGCAGGACTTCTGAGGGTCCCTATAGGGGGCGGGGCTTCTGAAGGACCCTCTAGGGGCGGGGCTTCTGAGGGAACCGAGTCCCCTCAGTGGGCGGAGGAGCCATGGAGGCTGAGGGTGGAGGCACAGGCCGCAGGGCCGAACATGGGGCAGGCCAGGCCAGCCTGCAAGGCTCCGGCAGCCAACATGGCCCCGAAGGCCACGAGGACCCCGGAAGAGGCGGCAGCGGGGAGGCCGGTGCCTCAGACAGTCTGGCGACAGAGATTGCGCTGGCACTTGTCACCCCCGAGCTGGGCGCCGATGGCTGGCAGCAGCCAGATGGACAGGACGAGCCCACAGCCGCAAGGCCGGCAGGACGTCGGCTCCAGTTGTATCCTCTTTGAGCAGTGGCCTGGCGAGGCCATGGCCCCATGGCCGGGGAGGACGGGGTCACCCCGGGGCACCGCGTGAGGACGGGAGCGGGGACGCTGGGGTGGCTGAGGGGGTGGGCCAGCTTAGATGGCGGAGAGGCCACCTCAGAGACCAGGAGGGTAAGACGGGCCTGAGGAGAACCCCCAAAGCGGCCATGGGATGGTCCCTTAACTGAACCTCCCCCAGCTACCTCATGGTGCCCTTCCCATCGTCCATGGAGGCGGACATGGCCAGCCGGCTGCTGCTGCCTCACGTCCAGGCCCAGGAAGGGGTGGGCTTGAAGGAGTTCACGGTGTCTGACAACCATCTCACTGTGTGCGTTGAAGAGGGCCATGGGGGTTGGTGGCAGGTGGCCATGGTCGGTCCCCAGAGGTACCCCTGCTGTCCTGGGCCTGGCACCCCGGAGGGCGCAGACAGAGCTGGGTGCAGAGCCACCGCATTGAATCGGCTTTTCTTTTTCCCTCATTCAGCCGGCTGACTGGCGAAGACCTTTTTGAAATCCGAAGTCACATCACCTCCTGTCTCGACCAGCTGTCCCTGATGGCAATGCCCGCAAGCTTTTTCATCGAGCCTACACTGGAAAGGGGGGCCTGAGGCTAACCTAGAGCCCCCCCACTAGTCCTCCCTCCCCACTAGTCCTCCCCCCACTAGTCCTCCCCCCACTAGTCCTCCCCCCCACTAGTCCTCCCCCCCACTAGTCCTCCCTCCCCACTAGTCCTCCCCGCCACTAGTCCTCCCTCCCCCCCAGGCAGTGCTTCCTTCCCTGGAGAGTGGCTTTCAACAGAAGTTGCCACTTTATTCTGGGGCCTAATTGTTCCTATGGTCCCTTCTTACCTAACACTTCTGTTTCCCCCATGGCTAGAGAATGCAGTTCTTACTTGTTTGTTACAACAGAAAATAAAATTGAACTGCCAGTCTTGTCTGACATGATTGTCAGTTATTCGGCCTTCACCTTTTCTTACATTTGTCCCTGGTTTGGCGGGGAGGTGTGCGATTCAGTTCTTTTAGCCCAAGCATGTCAAACTCGCGGCCCGTGGGCCTCATGTGGCCCACAATGAATATTTGTGCGGCCCAGCCAGTATAAAGGTATGTAAGAAACGTTTGAATGAAATGTAACTTAATTTTTTACAATATCCTGTTATGCATAATTATTAATAAGGAACTACAACGTTCGCTAATGACTGATGACTATAATCGTGTTGCATTCATTTCCCTTATGCGCCTTACGTGTAGGTGCACCATTTCTCTCCACTAATACTTGCAGCAAATATTTTTTTTTTATTTTCACTTGCAGCAAATATTTTAACAGCCCATGGCCATGTCATTAGTCTTGTATTGACTTGTGTGGTGTACACAACAGGAAATGTTTCGCTTTCAGAGAACAAGAAAAATAGGTTTATTTGCGTGACGTTTATTAATTTGTGCAGTTATGCCGTGTCTGGTAAGTGAATGTTCAAAAAATAATTTTTATTAAAACGTTCTATCGTTTTATGTGAACAACTCATTTATTTCAGCCCTTTGTATTCAGCGTGTCTCTATCAAAACAAACCCATGTTTCTATGAAACTGGAAGCTTTTATTTTTTTGCTGCCTGCATAAACTTCAACCTTGGTTATTTGGCCCATGTTAGCCTTCGAGTTTGACATGCTTGCTCTAGTCAATTGATGACAATTTAGTCAATGGAAGAAAATGAAAATAAATTGTGTCATGTCGTTCAGCATTAATAGCTGATGGTATTTTGAAATAATGTCTTTGTTTTATAGTTGCATTTATATATTAAATTGACAAAAACGACATATAGTGTATACTTTTTTCAAGTTCAGGATTAAATATTTTCTGAACTATCTTCATTTAACATATGAGCTTTCTTTTTTGATAACGTTAAGGAAAACTTCATTTATTTATATTTTATTGATTTCAGAGAGGAAGGGAGAGGGAGAGATTGATAGAAACATCAATGATGAGAGAGAATCATTGATCAGCTGCCTCTTGCACACCCCACCCTGGGGATAGAGTCTGCAACCCAGCAGGGGCCCTGACCAAGAATCAAACCCTGACCTCCAGTTTATAGGTTGACTTTCAACCATTGAGCCATGCCGGTTGGGCAGCAATAAAGTATTTTTTTCTTTATTGATTAAGGTATTACATATGTATCCTTATTCCCCAATGACTCCCCCCCTACTCATGCCCTCACCCCCTGGTGTCTGTGTCCATTGGTTAGGCTTATATATGCATGCATACAAGTCCTTTGGTTGATCTCTTATTCCCCCCACACACACTCCCCTACCTTCCCTCTGAGGTTTGATGGTCTGATCAATGCTTCTCTGTCTCTGGGTCTGTTTTAGTTCACCAGTTTATGTTGTTCATTATATTCCACAAATGAGTGAGATCATGTGATATTTATATTTCTCTGACTGGCTTATTTCGCTTAGCATAATGTTCTCAACCAGTTCTATCCATGCGAATTGGCAATGAAGTATTTTTAAATTAAGGTATGGACATTATTTTTTATTTATTTTTTATTTTCTAGGCATAATGTTTTTGTACACTTAACAAACTACAGCATAGTTTTATACGCACTGGGGGGGGGGCGGGGGTTGTGTGACTCATTTTATTGCAATATTGGCTTTATTTGTGGCAGTCTGGAACCAAACCTGTGATCTCTCTGAGGTGTGCCTCTATTTGTGAGCTTAGGCAATATAACAAAATGCTAGACACTAGGTGGCTTAAACAACAGAAATTTATTTTCTCACAGTCAGGAAACTCGAAGTCCCAGATAAGGAACCAGCAGGGCTGGTTTGTGGTGAGGCCTCCTGCTTGAGCCACTTTCTTACTGTGGACTTTCCTCTCTGTGTATGGAGGGAGAAAGGGAGGCCACCCTGGTAGAGGCTAACCATTATGACTTGATTTAATCTTAATTACCCCCTTAAGTCCCTATCTCCAAATACGGTCACATTAGGATTTCAAAATATAACTGGGGAGGAGGGCAATTTAGTCCATAATACACCCCAAAGAAAACATTTTAAACCTTTCAAATCTTTGCTCATATAGTAACCTAAATCATATTTCAATATTTTCATTTTTTTAAATTTCTAATGTGGCTTACCAATTCATATGACATTTGATTAGTGGTGTCTCTTCTTCTGAGAACTGTCCATTCATATCCTTTGTCTACTTTTAATTGGAATAATCATAGTTTACTTATTGATTGCTGAGCGCTCTTTATATATTAAAGAAACCAAGTCTTTGTCATAATTTGAACATACTTTCCTTCATCATTGCTTCCTTTTATTTGTGCTCTTAATTCCTTTCTATATATAAATCATTAAAATTTTTAAATGTTACTCAAGTGATCAATTTTTTATGATGATTTTTGCAGTTTCTGTCCAATGGAAAGCCTCAGCAGCTATAACGTTATCAAATTTGACACTCATAACTTTAATATTTTAATCCACTAAGAATTTATTTTGGTGTGAAAAAAATGACATTGATCTATTTTATTTTCTCCATCAGAGTTTATTTTCTCTAACATCATTCACCAAATAATTCAGATTCCTCCAGTGAGTTGAAATGCTGTCTTCACTAAATTCTAAACTCCCATCTTCATTTATTCCTTGCATCTTGGGTTACATTCCCAAGGGTGCAGAGAGAAACATAAGGATAAGAAGCAAATGACACAGAGAAGGTTAGGGCGTGAATGAACTAGAGGACAGTTGCTTTGGAGAAACTTGAGCATTTGGGGTTTAAAATAATTTTTACTATTATAATTGACTAGAAACCTGGTGTACGAAATTCATGCACAGGGGAGAGCGGGGGTCCTCTCAGCCCAGCCTGCACCCTCTCCAATCTGGGACCCCTCGATTGCCAGCTTAGGCCTGATCCAGTCGGACATCCCTCTCATAATTCTGGACCGCTGGCTCCTAATCGCTCACCTTCCTGCCTGCCTGATCGCCCCTAACTGCCCCCCCTGCTGGCCTGGTCTCCCCTAACTACCTCCCCCCCTGCCAGCCTGGTCACCCCTTACTGCCTCCCTGCCAATCTGGTCACCCCTTAATGCCTTCCCCCCCACCCCCCCGCCAGCCTGGTTGTCCCCAATTCCTGCCCCGCTGCCAGCCTGGTCGCCCCACTCAGTCTGCTGTTCAGTCATTTGGTCATCCCCCACTAACCCCCCTGCCGGCCTGATAGCCCCATGCAGCCTGCTTGTTCAGTTTGGTCATCCCTCATTAATCCCCCCTGCCGGCCTGGTCGTAGGAGAGGGCAGTTAGGGGTGACCAGGATGGCAGGGGAGTGGTTAGGGGGTGATCAGACTGGCAGGCAGAAGCTGTTAGGGGCAATCAGGCAGGCAGGCAGGCAAGCAATTGGGAGCTAGCGGTCCTGGATTGTGAGAGGGATGTCTGACCCGTTTAGGTGGGATCGGGCCAGACTAAGCTTTGAACAAAGGAAATTCATCCTGAAATGCTACTAGAAGTTTGAAAATGCAGTTGAAGTACAAACACTGCCTTTATATTTAATCAAAGTGTCTCCCAAAAAATGAATATACACTTTAACAGCTCATTATAGATTCAATACAATCCCTAATAAAATACTAACGGCATATTTCAAAGATCTAGAACAAACACTCCAAAAATTTATATGGAAACAAAAAAGACCCTGGATAGCCACAGCAATCTTGAGAAAGAAGAACAAAGTTGGAGGAATCACAATACCAGATACCAAGTTATACTATAAAGCTACTGTACTCAAAACAGCCTGGTACTGGCATAAGAACAGGCAGATAGACCAATGGAACAAAACAGAGAACCCAGAAATTGACGCAAGCCATTCAACTCAATATTTGACAAAGGAAGCAAGAGCATATAATGGAGTAAGGACAGTCTTTTCAATAAATGGTGCTGGGAAATTGGACAGTTACACTGATAAGGAAAATGCTTCTAGCTTTTTCCAGTTGAGTATCATGTTAGCTATGGGTTTGTCATATATGCTCTTTATCATGTTGAGTTAAGTCCCCATTATTTCTGCTTTGCTGAGAGTTTTTATCATAAACGGATGTTGGATTTAAAAAATGTTTTTATTAGTTTTAGAGAGAGGAAGGGAGAGAGAGAGAGACAGAAACATCAATAAGAGAATTACGGATTGGCTGCTTACTAGGGATCAAGTCTGCAACCTGGGTATATGTCCTGACCGGGGATTGCCCTGTGGCTTTCTAGTTCATAGGTGACACTCAACTACTGAGCAAAACTGGCCAGGCTGATGCTGGATTTTGTTGAATGCTTACTCTGCATCTATTGATATGATCGTATGATTTTCACCCTTCATTTTTAAATGTGGTGTAACATGTTAATAGATTTGTGGATATTGAACTAATCTCAGGAATAAATCTCACTTGATCATGATTTATGATCTTTTTAACATAAAAAAATGATTAATGTCTGATCAATAAATAAGTGGATTTATAGCAGAATACACCATAAATGCATCAAATTGGGAATCAATTAGAAAAACTATTTATCAGGCAAATTGTAAACAAAGCAGGATACAAAACCCAGAAAACAAAAATTAAAATCAATGTCTAATTACAGAAAGGTCTGAAATTCTGTTTTGGAAGGAATCACCAAAAAAAAAAAAAAAAAAAAAAAGTGAAAAGACAAACAATTAAAAAAAAAAACAGTGTCTTTAAAATGAAAGTACCTTTAAAAAATCAATACAGAAAAAGACAACAGCCCAGAAGAAAAATTGTACAAATGACAAGAACATGGAATTCATGGAATAAGAATTACAGACAGCCGAAACCGGTTTGGCTCAGTGGATAGAGCGTCGGTCTGCGGACTGAAAGGTCCCGAGTTCGATTCCGGTCAAGGGCATGTACATTGGTTGCGGACACATCTCCAGTAGGGGGTGTGCAAGAGGCAGCTGATTGATGATTCTCTCTCATCGATGTTTCTAGCTCTCTATCCCTCTCTCCCTTCCTCTCTGTAAAAAATCAATAAAATATATTTTTAAAAAAAGAATTACAGACAGCCAATTTAGATGTGGTATGACCCTATCTATGTAAAAAATATTGTATTAAAATGCAGGTTAGTATAGCCTAAGAAAAAGTGGAGAAGAAAACACATAAAACTGTTCATAGTGGTTAGTACAGGACTCAGACTATGAAAATTTCTTTTTCTCCTAACAACACACCTTTGTATCAAGCATGATTTTATAATAAGCATATATTATAGTTGAAAAAATGAAATGTATCCAAACATACCATAACTGTAAGTACATTCTTTTAAAGTATATTTTTATTGATTTCAGAGAGGGAGAGGAAGAGAGAGAAACATAAATGATGAGAGAGAATCATTGATTGGCTGCCTCCTGCATACCCCCGACTGGGGATCAAGCCTTGACCAGGAATCGAACTGTGACCTGGCTCATAGGTCAATGCTCAACTACTGAGCCATGCCGGCTGGGCTGTCAATACATTCTGACTGCAATTGTGTTTTCCTGCTTTAAATATGCATGCTCATACATTTGCAGTTCACAAAGAAACCTAAAGGAAACCATCAAAGTTCACATTGGTTCTCTCTGGATGGTAAGATTGTGGAGCATATTTTTTCTTCTTTTTATACATTTCTGTGACTGCACAACTTCTCCAATGACCATGTTTTGCTTCTATCAGTGGAAAATAACGTTTAGAATAAAAAATATGCCACAGCGCCCTGACCAGTTTGGCTCAGTGGATAGAGCATAGGCCTGCAGACTCAAGAGTCCCAGGTTCGATTCCAGTCATGGGCATGTACCTTGGTTGTGGGCACATCCCCACTAGAGGGTGTGCAGGAGGCAGCTGATCGATGTTTCTCTCTCATCGCTGTTTCAAACTCTCTATCCCTCTCTCTTCCACTCTGTAAAAAATCAATAAAATATATTTTAAAAAATATGCCACAGAGATATTTTGAGCGTTGCTGGGATGGGGGAAAACCTGCCACACAAAACATGATTCTCCAAATGTATCATCTACGTGAAATTCCAAGCTCCTCGGTTGTTGGACTCACCGCCAAAGCATCAGGCATGTGCCAGCCTCACCGCAGAGGAGTGTGGCCTTGATTTTATGTGCCTACCGCCTAGGAGGCACTGTCCTTCCCAAGGACCTTAAATAAAGCCCTCTTCACCTCCTTGTTTCGCATGCTGTAGATGATGGGGTTGAGCATGGGAGTGAGGACCACATACAGCACCGACAGCACCCGGTCTCGCAGGCCAGAGTACGCAGAGCTGGGGAGGATGTAGCAGAGGACCGAGGTGATGTAGAAAATACACACCACGGTGATGTGAGCGCCACAGGTGGAGAAGGCTTTCCTTCTGCCCTCGGCAGAGTTCATCCTGAGAACAGCAGCTACAACGTGTATGTAGGAGATCACGACCAGGGCACAGGGTGCAAGAGCCACCAGGAAACTGAAGAAGAACAGGGCAAGCTCATTCGCCTGCGTGCTGGAGCAAGAGAGTTTGAGCAGTGGAGGCAGGTCACAGAAGAAGTGAGTGATGAGGCGAGGCCCGCAGAACTTGAGTAGAGCTGCAAGGATGGTGTGGGTGAGTGCATTGGTCAAGGCAAGGAGGCAGGAGATGGAAGCCAGCCCTATCCGGGTTCTTTGGCCCATGAGGACCAGGTAGTGCAGTGGCTGGCAGATGGCTGCATAGCGGTCATAGGACATGGCTGTGAGCAGGAAGCACTCCCAGGGGGCCAGGAAGTGGAGAAAGAATATCTGGGTAAGGCAGGCACGATAGGGCATGGCCCGCACCGGTGCCAGCAGATGCACCAGCACCTGAGGCACCGTGTTGGTGATGTAGGCAGTGTCCAGCAGTGACAGGTTGGCCAAGAAGAAGTACATGGGAGTGTGGAGCCGGGAGTCCATTCCGATAAGGATGACAATACCCAGGTTCCCAACTATAGCCACTACGTAGACCAGCAGAAAGATGGCAAAGAGCAAGGGCCTCAGCTCCTCGGTGTCAGTCAATCCTTCCAGAAGAAACTGGGACACTAGGGTCCCATTTTCCAGCTGCATGGAACCACGTACAGAAACCTACACCTGTAGAATCCAAACTCAGAGTCAGATGAGGGTCTAAGTTTGGTGTCCCAGCCTATAAAAAGGAATAGGGGAGGGAAGGTCCAGAGGCAAAGAAGACAGGCTTCAAGCTTATAGGAATAAGACTCAGAATTATGGGGAGTGCCGGGGAGGGAGGGAAACAGATCAATCAAAGGACTTGTATGCATGCATATAAGCACAACCAATGGACACAAGACACTGGGGTTGGGTGTGGGATGAGGGCATGTGACAGGGGGTAGGGGAGGCTGGGGGAAGGTAAATGAACTATGAATGAAAGACAAATAAAATACATAAATTGGAAAAAGATATATGTACTATTATATGTAATACTTCAAACAATAAAAACATTTTTTGAAATAATATTTTTCTTTTTAAAAATATATATTTTATTGATTTTTTTATAGAAAGGAAGAGAGAGGGATAGAGAGTTAGAAACATTGATGAGAGAGAATCATCGATCAGCTGCCTCCTGCACACCCCCCACTGGGGATGTGCCTGCAACCAAGGTACATGCCCTTGACTGGAATCGAACCCGGGACCCTTCTGTCCACAGGCTGATGCTCTATCCATTGAGCCAAACCGGTTTAGGCAACAATAAAAAATATTTTTAAAAATTGACTCAGAATTAGAGGAATGAGGTTAGGCTCGAGAGAACAGTGTAAGGTGGGTGATGGCCAGGAGCACAGAAATGGTAACCCCATTAGCCCCACAGCAAGAGGATGGGCCCAGACCTTGAAGTTGCGGTGCATGCAGCTCCTGTAAGGATATCAACGTCAATCCCTCAGCAACTTCTCCCTGAATAAATGACCCTAGACCTTGTAATGACCTGGAATGGCCCCCTTATTTCACCACCACCAACCCAATGGAACCCCAGGCCAGGATCAGTGATAAAAGATCAATCAGGTCCCTCCTTCTTTTCTGAACCTTTCAATGCCTCTCACATCACATCACTCAAAGCCTTCCTGCAGCCTGCCAGGCCCCCTGTGATACACCTTTCCCTCTCTCCTCTGATCATCAAGCGGACACTCAGCTCCTTGCCTCATAATGCATCTTCAGACTTATTCACAGCAGCCAACATCCTTACCTATTCCTGCTCCGGTGGGAGAGGGCTTTGCGCTCCTATCCAAGGCTCATTTTTCTAGCTGCTCTCTTGGTCTCAATCCTTAGAAATTCTTTGACATGGCAAAGAACTAAATGCCACTAAATTGTTTGCTTTAAAATGGTTACTTTCATGTTATTCAATTTTACCTCAATAAAAAAGCAAAGTAAAAGTCTTCCCCCCCTCCCCAGACATCTAAAAGCAGAGATAATTCGTTATCAGTAGGAATCCTGCACTATAGGAAATGTTAAAGGCAGTTTTCCAAGAGAAAGTATGATACCAATGGAAACTTGGACCTACATGAAGGAATGAAGAGTCCTGGTAATAGAATATATGTAGTTAAGTATGAAGTAATTTTTCTCATTTTTATATTTCTTTAAGACATAGAAAATTGTTTAAAGCAAAAATATTAATAACATAGTGTGGTATTTATAACCTCTGTGAAAATAAGATGTATGACAACAATAGAATAAAGGACATGAGTGGGTAATGGGAACTATAATGTTGCAATGTTCATGCAACATATGCGAAATGATTTTCAATGATTTGAAGGTAGTCTATTATAAAATACATAGTAGACACACTAGGTCTAAACACGTATTAGAGATAAAGTAGAATTCTAAAAATTATACAATCTAAAAGGATTCATGAAAAGATGGAAAGAGGAACACAGAACACATGAGAGAAATATTTTAAAAAAAAACAACACAGGGTGATAGGTTTAAACTCAATCATATAACTAATTACATTAATTATAAATGGTCCAAAAGCTGAAATTAAAAAGCAGGGATTGTCAGACTGTATACAAAAGCAAAAACAAAACAATATGCTTAGAATATAAAGACAGAGATATGATAAAAATAAGATGGATAAAGATGTGCCATACAAACTATAATCTAAGAAAGTTTGAATGGCTGTATTAATAGCAGGCCAAGTAGCCTTCAGGACAAGGAATATGGTGGAATGGAGGACATTTGCCAATAGTAAAGGGGTCAGTTTGTGAAGAAGACATAACAACTCTAAATATATACCCACTACATATATATTTTGCAGCGCTTTTATTACTGAATGGTAAAAGACAGAATTCTGTTCAACATTGGTCCTGGAAATCCTAGGCAGTGAGCTATGAGTGAAAGAGAGAATAAAAGTCATACAAATTGGAAAAATGAAGGAGAAGTATCTTTATTGAGAAATGACATGTTTGTGTATGTAGAAAATCCTATCTACAAAAAAAGAAAAGTGAAAAATTTAAAATCACTCTCCTTCATGATAGTATTCCAAAACATGAAATTAGTGATGTACTTAAAAATGTGCAAAATAACCCAGCTGGTATAGCTTAGCAGTTGAGCATCAGCCCAGGAACCAAGAGGCCACCAGTTCAATTCCCGGTCAGGGCACATGCCTGGTTGCGGGCTAGATCCCCGGCAGGGGCCTGTAGGAGGCAGCGGACTGATGATATTTCCCCTCTCATCAATGTTTCTATCTCTCTATCCCTCTCCCTTCCTCTGTCTTTAAAAAAATCAATAAAACATATTTTTTTAATGTGCAAAATATTTACAATGAAAACTGAAAACAATGGACAAGAAAAATGAAAGAAAACCTACCAAGTGGAGATATAGGTCATGTTCATGGTTTGGTAGACCCTGCATTCTTAAATTGTACGTTCTCACCACACCATTCTAGACATTTGAAGCAAAACTAATAAAAATCCTGACTTTGCAGAAATTGACAATCTGATTCCACAATGTATGTGAAATGCAAAGAATCCAGAATAGAAACATCCACCTTGAAAAAGAAGACTACAGTTGGAAGATATAAGCGTGACTAAAAGAGAATACAGACAAAACAAAAAGCTCCTAGTTTGCTGGTGGGAATGTAAGCTGGCATCATCATATTGAAGGGGAAAAAAGCACTTCTTCAGTTCCTTATAAAGTTAAATTTCCACTTAACCGCATGACCCAGCAAGGCCACATCTGCTAGTTACCTGATAATTAAAACCATTTGTCTTCACAAAGACTTGTGCACAAATTTTTAAAAAATATATATTTTATTGATTTTTTACAGAGAGGAAGGGAGAGGGATAGTTAGAAACATCGATGAGAGAGAAACATCGATCAGCTGCCTCCTGCACACTCCCTACTGGGCATGTGCCCGCAACCAAAGTACATGACTGGAATCGAACCTGGGACCCTTCAGTTCACAGGCCTACGCTCCATCTACTGAGCCAAACCGGTTTCAGCTTTGTATCAACTCTATTAATAATAAGCCTGATTTGGAAACACCCCGGCTGTCCATCAACAGGTGAATGGTTACATACATCCGTGCATGGAATAGCACTCAACAATAAAGAGATATAGATTATTGAAACACCAAATAACTAAGATGGATCTAAAATAATTATGCTAAGTTAAAGGTGGTAGATTCAAAAGAGTACATACTGTAAAATACTGTTCAAATGAAATTCCAGAAAAAGCGAATCTAATCTATATTGTCTGGGGGCAGAATGTAAAGGAGGGGATCTACCGTGAAGAAGCTTGAGGGGAACTGTGAGAGTAATGGCAATGTTTTCTATCATGACTTTTGTTGTATATGCTACTGTCATAACTCATAACATTGTATACTTAAGATGTGTGCACTGGCCCTGGCCAGTTTGACTCATTGGATAGATCGTCAGCCTGTGGACTGAAGGGTCTCCGGTTAGATTCTGGTCAAGGGCACATACCTCGGTTGCAGGCTTGGCCCAGGTTGGGGTGCGTTTGGGAGTTAACCAATCGATGTTTCTCTCTATGTCTCTCCCCCTCCCTTCCACTCTATAAAAATCAATAGGAAAATACCCACCGGTGAGTATTAACAAAAATGTGTGCGCTTTTCCATATGCACATTTTGCTGAAACTAAGTTGAGCAAAAACAAAGGAAGAACAAAAAATGAACAGCAAAATGGTAGATTTAAATCCAACCATATCAGTAATACACTGAGTGGCCAGATTATTATGAACTCTGAGAGCATAATAATTTGGCCACAGTGTGTGTGTGTGTGTGTGTGTGTGTGTGTGTGTGTGTTATTTTTTTTTTACAGGCCTGGTGCATGAATTCGTGCATGAGTGGGGTCTGGCCAGCCTGGCCAGGGGGAAGGGACATGAGCGGTTGGCCGGCCTGCCTGCTGGTTGAACTCCTGGTCGAGGGGACAATTTACATATTAGCCTTTTATTATATAGGATATACACTGAGTGGCCAGATTATTATGCTTTCAGAGATCACAATAATCTGGTCACTCAGTGTATATTAAATGTAAATTTGCCCAATAATCCAATTTAAAAGCAGACATTATTAGAAAGATTTTTAAAAGGCCGCACTACAGGCTGCCTACATGAGTCAATTAAAATATACGGACACTAATTGGAAGTAAGAGGATGGAAAACGACATACAAAAGTAAACAGTAAGCAAAGAAGGCTGATGTCGTTACATCCATATTAGATAAATCAGTCTTCAAGGAAAACTGTACTACCAAAGATAAAGAAATACATTCCAAATAGTGAAAAGAGCAAGTAATCCATCTGGAAGATAAAACAATCATAAATGTATATATGCCCAATAACATAACTTCAACATACATGAAGCAAGAATTGATAGGATTGCCTGGCCAATGTGGCTCAGTGGTTGAGCATTGACCTATGAAACAGGTCACGGTTCGATTCCCGCTCAGGGCACATGTCCAGGTTGCGGGCTCAGTCCCCAGTGTGGGGTGTGCAGGAGGCACCCGATCATGGTTCTATCTCTCTCTCCCTCTCCCTTCCTCTCTGAAATCAGTAAAAAAGAAAAAAAGAAAAAAGAAAAAAAGTATTTTTTAAAAAGAATTGATAGGTGAAAGGGACAGGTTGAAAATCACAGTAAGTGAGAGGAGACAACACAATCTATTGAGACAGAGAACAGGGATTGGCAAACGATAGCCCCCTAGCTAAATGCAGTTCATGGCCTGTTTTTGAATAGCCCAGGAGCTAAGAATGTTTTTTCACTTTTAATGGATAGTGAAGATGGTGGGGGAGGTGGAAGAATGGGAGAGGGGAAGGAACAGGATGGAGAGGCAAAAAATGGGGGAAGAAGGAGCAAGAAAGAGCAATATTAGTAGCAAGAAAGGGCAATATTAGTAGCAACCCTATGTGGCTTAAAAACCTAAGAATTTTACTCTGGTTTTTTTACCTGAAAAGTTTGTTGGCCCCTGACACAGACGATCTGAATAATACTATCAACTACCTCCATTGACTTGCTGTGTTTAGAACGATGAACCTGAAAGCTGAATTTTAGATCTGTGTAAATCACACACTCTTTTTCAAGCACAGAGGATACGTTCACCAGGATAAAGCAGTTGCTGGACCAAAACCCAATTCTCAAGGAATTTAATATTTTAGGGATTGAATATGTATTCTGACCAGCCTCATCTTGTTCCTGAGTTTAGAGGAAAAGCTTTCAACCTCCCTCTGTTGAGTATGATGTTAGCTGTGTGGTTTGTCTTCATTGTATTGAGGTAAGTTCTCTCTATCCCCACTTTGTTGAGGGTTTTTAACATGAAAGGCTGGATTTTGTAAATGCTTTTGCTGCATCTATGGAGATGACCGTAGGATTTGTTTAAATCTCTCGTCCTATTAATGTGGTGTATCACAGAGATTTGCAAGTCAAAACACCCCATTCTCTGGCTGCAGGTCCCTCCCGCACTAACGGAAGAGATTACAGCTGCCTGCGCAGTAGGAGGTGTCAGAAAACAGGATGGGCAGTCTTTTGGCGCCCCAGTTATTCTAGACACTAGAATATTCTACACACCCTGTGTCTGCCACACCTTCCTCACAGACATGACAGGTTTGCCTTGATTTTTCCAGCTCTTCGGGGCGACCTATTTACAGACAGATACACAGGTATAAAGTCAAAAACACACAGCTCGGTCTGTCTCTGTCAACAGCGCAGGCTCTCCCATAAGGCAGTGCTTTGTTCCTCCTCTACATCCCAGGACTCACCTCTGCAGGTGCTGGGGTTGGGGCTTCACGTGTTGCTGCCTTTTGGCCACCCTGGTGTTCTGTAAGCAGCCCATTCCGGGTGTTAAATAGGGGCTTTCAAGGGAAGGCAGAAGAATGAGAATCTACCTCATCTCTCCCCCGCCCCACTCCTCAGGGAGACGACCTTCCCTTTGCCTTTTCCTCAAGGACCCTTGTCATGACTTCAGGGAAAAAGCAGTAGCATCATCCTAGTAAATTGGAGAAACACTTTGGGGAAGGATGATGCAAGAGGGAGCCAAACAAAGGCGGAAGCTCTGGGACCCTCAGGGAATGAGGCCTTAGATGCGAGGTGAGCGCAGCAGGTGAAGTGGGGCCCACATCCCAGGTGAATTCAGTATTTCAGACAAGCAGTGATTTATTGTTATTGATTTTTATTTCAGAGAGGAAAGGAGAGGGAGATAGAAGCATCAATGATGAGAGAGAATTATTGATTGGCTGCCTCCTGCACGCCTCCTACTGAGGATCAAGCCCACAACCTAGGTATGTGCCCTGACAGGGAATCGAACCCTGACCTCCTGGTCCATAGGTAAAGGCTCAAGCACTGAGCCACGCCCTGTCGGGCATCAGACGAGTGGTGATTTAGGTTCTAGGTTAGGAGGTGAGCAGAAAGCTCAAAGAAGGGCCACCCTCTGGAAACAGGCCACGGAGTCATTCCAAAAGCACCCCCCACAAGTCCTAACATTTCTACCACAGTTGGTTGACCAGCAGGTGTATCTGACAGTTACTGTTGTCATGGCTGTTAAGATTTGCTATCACTGCCCATGAACTTGTTGCACGAGTCAGTTGCTCAGTCTGTGAAAGTTGTTTGGGCCGTGGCAGCTGTGAGGACCAGACCCCGGGCATCATGCCCACACTGGGTCTCTTGGTGAACACATGCTAGACTTTTGCCCAGCCCTCCCCATTTCACCACAAGCCAAATTCCTTTAACCATGGATGACAAGCATTCTACTGATTTGATAAGACGGAGGTTAAATTGACTCTTAAGAACTAGACTTAGAATTATAGACCTACTAGGGCGAGAAGGAGCTATTAAGAATATCTCATCTGAGCCCTAGCTGGTTTGGCTCAGGGAATAGAGTGTCAGTCTGCAGATTGAAGGGTCCCAGGTTCGATTCCAGTCAAGGGCACATGCCTGGGTTGTGGGCTCCATCCCCAGTGGGGGCGTGCCGGAGGCAGCCAATTGATGTTTCTCTCTCTCACTCTCCCTTCCTCTCTGAAATCAATAAAAAAATATTTAAGAAAAAAAGAATACCTCATCTAAGGCTTGAGTTTCTTCTACCACAAGTCTGTTAAATGTTCCCATCACCTGTGACTGAAGGTCTTCATGATATTGATCTTTCTATTGGTTTTCTTTTCTGCACCTTGGGCTGAAGCAGTAAGTTCGTTTGGTCTCATCCCTTTCCATCATCAACAAGCTCCTCAGCATCTTTTCTCAGCCCTCATCCCATCTCTGGCTTTGACTGAAACCCAGCTGTCTCCTGAAGGACACTGAGGAAAGAAGCTGCTCATGTCCTTCAGGCGAGGAGGTGAGGTTGGCATTCAACCTTGCTTCCCATTGATACTTCCAGGCACGACTTCCGCCTCATCTGCTGCATTGAGATAGGACTGCCTTTTTTTAAAAAAATATATTTTTGCCCTAACCGGTTTGGCTCAGTGGATAGAGTGTCAGCCTGCAGACTCAAGGGTCCTGGGTTCGATTCCAGCCAAGGGCATGTACCTTGGTTGCGAGCACATGCCCAGTAGGGAGTATGCAGGAGGCAGCTGATCGGTATTTCTCTCTCATTGATATTTCTGGCTCTCTATCCCTCTCCCTTCCTCTGTAAAAAAATCAATAAAATATATTTTAAAATATGTTTTTATTGATTTTGGAGAGGGAGAGAGAGAGAGAGAGAGAGAGAGAGCATCAATGATGAGAGAGAATCATTGATAGGCTGTCTCCTGTATTTCCCCAACTGGAGATTAAGTTTGCAACCCAGGCATGTGCCCTGATGGGGAATTGAACCGTGACCTCCATGACTCTCAACCAGTGAGCCATACCAGCTGGGCAAGATAGCACTATCTTGAGAGCCACCTAGCGGTGCTTCTTTCTCTTTCTCTCTCTCTCTCTCTCTCTCTCTCTCTCTCTCTCTCTCTCTCTCTCTCTCTCCTCCTTAAGTTCTTTCAAGTATAAAAATAGAAACCTATATAAACAGCTCTGCTAAAAGGCTATTTATAATAACGCAAAAGCACAGGACATCCAGATTTCATGGTATCTGGGCCAGAAAGCTGAAAAATCAAGAACTAAATTCACTGTAGCAGACCCCAAAGCCTAATGCAGCACCTCTCTCTTTCTCTTGTCCATCTCCACATGCAAAAGTTAATATTCACATTCCTAGCCTCCCCTGCAGCTGGCATTGGTCATGTGACACGGATCTGCCCAGTTTCTGATCTTTCTCACAGCTACGACACTAGTTCTCTCCTTTCCTTTACAGCAGGAAAGTGTTTATGTGTGTGATGTTTCTGCTTCCTCTTGGAATATTCTCTTTCGAATGTGCTCCATTTATTAACATCTGAGCTGCTTTTTTCCCACCTGTGTTTGGGCATTGCCTCTTCCTGGTTTATTTCCCTTCTGTCGAAGGAACTCCCTTCAGCCATCTCCTAGAGTGCTGGACGCAAAGGATTTGGTGTCTTTCTCCCCCCAAGTCTACCAGTACCACTGGGAAGAAACAACCTGGGTATGTATGTGTTTCATAACAAAGCATTTGATTGGCTGAAACCGGTTTGGCTCAGTGGTAGAGCGTCAGTCGGTCTGCGGACTGAAAGGTCCCAGGTTCGATTCCGGTCAAGGGCATGTACATTGGTTGCGGGCACATCCCCGGTAGGGGGTGTGCAAGAGGCGGCTGGTCGATGTTTCTCTCTCATCGACGTTTCTAGCTCTCTATTTCTCTCCCTTCCTCTCTGTAAAAAAAAAAATCAATAAAATATATTAATAATAAAAACACACACATTTGATTGGCCTTTGTCCCTGGTCCCAGTAGGTAGTCTCTCAATCCTTGGATGTCCCCAAATAATAGCAGTGCCTTGTTGTTCATGGTTGGCCTCTTGGATCACATCTAAGTGTATGCTAAATGAGGTGACTCACGGTGGGCCCCTAAGATAGATTTAGGATGGCAGCTGACCATGCCAGAAAGACCAATGATGTGGTTAGAACCGTGGTCGGCAAACTGCAGCTCTCGAGCCACATGCAGCTCTTTGGCCCCTTGAATGTGGCTCTTCCACAACATACCATGGCCTGGGCGAGTCTATTTTGAAGCAGTGGCGTTAGAAGAAGTTTAAGTTTAAAACATGTGGCTCTCAAAAGAAATTTCAATCGTTGTACTGTTGATACTTGGCTCTGTTGACTAATGAGTTTGCCGACCAGTGGTATAATCTATTGCTTGTAGGACACAAACCTGTACAGCATTTATTGTACTGAATATTGTAGGCAATTGTAACAGCATGGTAATAAAGTATTTGTGTATGTGAACACAGAAAAAGTGTAGTAAAAATACAGTACCTATAATAATCTATAATAATAAAAGCATAATATGCTAATTAGACCTGATGACCTTCCAGACGAAGCCAGGGCTGTGTGGGAAGCCTAGGTGCTTGTTGGTGGCCAAGGGAAGCCTGGGTCTCGGATGTCAGAGGGAAGCTGGTGCCGTCAGCCGGAGGAAGGAAGGCTTGCTCTTGCACGAATTTCATGCACTGGGCCTCTAGTAAAGGATAAACGTGGTTTGCAGAGCCCTGCGTGTCTCAGCAGTTGAGTGGTGATCTAAAAACCAGGAGGTCATGATTTGATTCCTGATCAGAACCCCATTGCTGGCTCAGCCCCTGTCGGGGGCATGCAGGAGGCAGCCGGTCCATGATTCTCTCATCATTGATGTTTTTATCTCTCTCTCCCCCTGTCCCTTCCTCTCTAAAATTAGTTTTTAAAAAAAGATAAAAAGTGGTATACATGCATAGGGCATTTACATGAATAGAGCTTGCAGGACAGGAAGTTGCTCTTTGGTGAGTGGTGAGTGAATGGGAAAGCCTCAGA
Organism: Nyctalus aviator; assembly: GCA_036971965.1. Lineage (NCBI taxonomy): Eukaryota > Metazoa > Chordata > Mammalia > Chiroptera > Vespertilionidae > Nyctalus > Nyctalus aviator. The sequence goes on from CM072941.1 coordinate 9,513,738, forward strand.
CATTACTGTATACAACTGTAGACTTTATAAACACTGAACATTTAGGCTACAATAAATTTATAAGACAACATGAGATTAAATCAAGCACAAGAGGAAATGATACAGTCCAGAAACAATAAACATGAGATGTGTGAGGCTGCTGTTGATATACCAGTGCATGCTGTTTTACAGCAATTTTTTAAGAAGTAGAAAGATTGCTCAGCCAGCATGGCTCAGTGATTGAGCATCGACCTATGAACCAAGAAGTCACAGTTCGATTGCCAATCAGGTCATTTGCCTGGGTTGTGGACTTGATCCCCAGTGGCCCTTTGCTGGAATCGAACCTGGGGCCTTTCAGTCCACAGACCAATGCTCTAACCACTGAGCAAAACCAGCTGGGGCTGCAGTTGTCTTCTTGCTTATGTTTTTGTCTGGTTTTGTTTCACGGTAATATTGTTCCATTCTCCTATTTTTTTTGAAAAATACCCTGTTTCCCTGAAAATAAGACAGTGTCTTATATTAATGTTTGCTCCCAAAGATGCGCTAGGTCTTTTTTTCAGGGGATGTCTTATTTTTCCATGAAGAAGAATACGGTACACATTTATTGTTAAATGAAAATAAAGGAAATTTATTACCTGTATACGGTACGGTAGTATGGTAGTTGTCAACACAAACCAGACAATCCTACGGTATCAAGAATTTACTCATTTATTCAATGACAATCATGTCATCATCTTCTGGAACATCATCATAACAATCCAATTCCTGAATTTCCTGGTGAATTTCTTGTGACTCCATTTCTTTCAGAATCAGTGGGCCAAATCTCTCATGTTTAGCAATAGCACTGTCTTTAAATGAGTACTTCTTGTCAAGGTAGCCTGCTCGCAGTGCACTTGCAATGCAACTGTCAGTGATTTTCTCCCATGAATTCTTCACCCAATTCACAACTTCTTGCAGTTTAGGTTTCACAAAATTTCCACGCTGATTTCTCTCCATTCTATTTTCAATGTAGTCATTAATTTCCATGCGCAAATTGTCTTTGAATGGCTTGTTTATTGCAATATCAAGAGTCTGGAGATAGGCCGTCATTTCCTGCGTAACGTCACTGGTTGCCAGTCAGGGCGGCCCTAGCGACCAGTTTACGGTAAATTTTCATTCTGAGACAGAGCCTAAGGGGGGGCCTTATTTTGGGGGGGAATGCCTTATATTTCACTCAGAAGGAAACCTGTAAGTATGTCTTATTTTCGGAGGATGTGTTATTTTCGGGAAAACACGGTATGTGTGAGAATAGCACAATTTCTTCCTTAAATATTTTGGTAGAAAAAGTAATATAGTACCTGGCCTAGAGTTTTATTTATGGGGAGATTTTAAATTATGGATCTGGCTAGACGGTGTGGCTCAGCAGTTGAGCATTGATCCAGGAACCAGGATGTTGCTAGTTTGCTTCCTGGTGTTCAGGACAAATGCCTGAGTTGCAGGGATAGGTCAGGGTGGGCTGAGGAGCAGGAGGTCATGCAGAAGGTAGTCAATCGATAGATTCCTCTCTTTCATCTATGTTTCTGCCTCTCTATCCCTCTCCCTTCATCTCTTTAAAAATAAATAAAAACATTTTTTTAAAAAGAAAAAACTCTGAGTCCCTTTTCCTTATTTGTTATACGGTTGCTCAGATAGTCTTCTTTCTTCTGGTCTTAGTTGTAGGAGCTTGTGTCCTTTTTTAAAATATATTTTTATTGATTTCAGAGAGGAAGGGGGAGTGAGAGAATCACCGATCGGCTGCCTCCTACACACCCCACACTGGGAATCGAGCCCGCAGCCCGATGAGTCAAACCGGCTAGGGCTAGTTTGTGTCTTTCAAAGAATTTGTCTGCTTTCACCTAAGCTGTGCCAGAAGCTGGAGGAGATCTTCAGCTTCGTGTCCAACAACAGCTAAGGGTGGCAGAACACGTGAGGAGGGGGCTTCCCGGTTCTAGGCCATCTTTCATTGAGGGGGGCGGGCCTCAAGCCTGGGGTTCAGGGCTGAGCCCAGGATTGGGTTGCTCGGGTGAGGTCACCCAGGCAATGTGTTCCTGGCACACCTGAGCTCCCTTCCTTAGTGCCTTTTTGGGGCACTGTAGGTGGGCAAGGGGGTGACAGGACCAAGATCCATACCCCAGTAGCAACGATACCACCAGACTCTTGACCTTGTGCCCAGGTGTTCTGACAGCATCTGCCCTCATGGCTATGTATATCCCCGACCACCTACAGTGAGTGGCCCAGATGATTATGATCTCTGAACACGTAATAAGCTGGCCACTCAGTGTATGTAGTGTATATTTATATTAGAGGCCCAGTGCATGAATTTGTGCATGGTGGGATCTGGCCAGCCTGGCCAGGGGGAAGGGACATGGGCGGTTGGCCGGCCTGCCTGCTGATCGAACTCCTGGTCAAGGGGACAATTTGCATGTTATATAGGCTATACACTGAGTGGCCAGATTATTATGCGTTTAGAGATGATAATAATCTGGCCACTCAGTGTATGTGTCCACCTCTCTGTCTCTATCTGTAAGGACCTTCCTGGATGTGGCCAGCCTATCAGTGGCCTCTGCCCTGGCCTCCCTCAGGTTACGTTCAAACAGAGGAGAAACCTGGTAAGACAGAGGCAGACTAGGTCATAACGGTGCTCAATCCCCTCACCCCCAGTGGCTTAAATGCACCCAAACTCCTTAAAATCTGGCCACTCCTTCCTGTCCCTGTTGTATGTCCATCATGGGGAACTTGCCAACCTCTTCTCCCCTCCCCCATTCATTAACACAAAAGAGTGATCCTATCTAGTTTGGCTCAGTGGATAGAGCATCAGCCTGCTGACTGAACGGTCCCAGGTTCGATTCCAGCCAAAGGCATGTGCCTCAGTTGCAGGCTCCTGGCCCTGGTCGGGTACATGAGGGAGGTAACCAATGGATGTGTCTCTCTCACAACAATGTTTCTCTTTCTTTCCTGTCTCTCCCTCTCCCTCCCACTCTCTATAAAAATCAATGGAAAAATATCCTCAGGTGAGGAATTAAAAGAGAGAAGAGAGAGAGAGAGAGAGAGAGAGAGAGAAGCAGGGGCAGGCCAGGGATGTTCTAGGCCAGGAAAATAGCTTTTGATGAGACTTGGCTGAGAGAGACAGAGGTCTAATTAAAGAGCAAGTGTCTTGGGCTACTCTCTGCCAGGCATTGCTATTGGAGCTGGGGATATGGCAGGGGGTAATAAGTAAGGCAGAGGTTGGGAGAGTGGAATGCAACTTTAATGAAGGGCCAGAAAAGCCTCTCTGAGTGGGTGACATCCGGGAATTACCTGAAGGAGGTCAAGGAGTAAGGCAGGTGGATCCCTGGGGGGAAGAGAGTTCCAGACAGGAAAAGGCACGTGCAAAGGCCCTGAGGCAGCAGTGGGCTGAGTGTGTCTCAGAAGGGGAAAGAGGCCAATGTGGCTGGGCCAGAGGGAGCAAGGTGGAGAGGGGAGGGGAGGAGGCCAGAGAGGGCACAAGCAGGATAACAGAGGGCTTTATAGGTCACTGGAAAGCAGGCATGTCAAACTCACGGCCCTGCGGGCCCAATGCAGCCCACAATGAATATTTTTGCAGCCCAGCCAATATAAAGGTATATAAGAAATGTTTTAAGAAAAATTTAATAACTTAATTTTTACAATATCCTGTTACACATAATCCTATGTAATAAAAGGCTAATATGTAAATTGTCCCCTCGACTGGGAGTTAGACCAGGAGTTTGACCAGAGGCTGGGGCTGGCCCACCAACCGCCCACAGCCCCTCCCCCGGCCCTGCCCAATGTGATCAGCCCCATGGGGGCAGGCCAGCCAGACCCCACCCATGCATAAATTCGTGCACCTGGCCTCTAGTTATTAATAACGAACTATAACGTTCGCTAATGACTGATGACTATAATCATGGTGCATTCATTTCCCTTACTCGCCTTACACGCAGGCGCACCATTTCTCTCCACTCATACCAGCAGCGAATATTTTAGCAGCCGATGCCACATCATTAGTCTTGGAGTGACTTGTATGGTGTGAGCAACAGGAAATATTTCGCTTTCAGAGAACAAAAAAAAATAGGTTTATTTGCGTGACGCCTGTTGATTTGTGCGATTATTCAGTGTCTGGTAAGTGAACGTTCAAGAAAAAATTGTTATTAAAACGTTCTATTATTTTATGTGAATGATGACTCATTTCAGCCCTTTGTATTCAGCATGTCTCTATTGAAATAAACCTACGTTTCTATGAAAATGGGAGCTTTTGCTGTTTTGCGGCCGATATACACTTCAACCTTGGTTCTGTGGCCCGTGTTAGCCTGTGAGTTTGACATGCTTGCTGTAAAGGCTTTGGCTGTGTCTGTGCGTGAGAGGGGAGCCCAGAGCAGGTTTGGAACAGAGGATTTCTGTGATCTGACACTGCCGGCAGCTTCGCAGTCCATCTGTGGTGCCAAGGCAGTAAACTGATTCTGGACCTGGGCTCCTAGGAGTGCAAGCTGTGCCTGATGCCCTACAACAGTGTTTCCCAGAGTGTGGTACGCATACCCCCAGGGGCACGGGAAGAGTTTGGTGGGGGTATGCGTTGTACCGGAGTTTGGTGGGGATATGCACTGCACCGTGCTTAGCTGCGCCTAATTCTACGTTCTCACTAGTACAAGGGGGACTCAGCGTTACAAAAATTATAGAAGGGGTACACATATGTCAAAAGTTTGGGAAACGCTGCCCTACAAGAACAAGGGAGCTAGCTCACACACACACACACACATCCAGAAGAGAAAGCATCAGACCAGCCTGGGCTGGCAAGCAGCCAAGGAGGTTAAGGAACCCCCCTGCCCAGCTGGTGCCAGAGAAGCTTAAAGTGGAGGTGCAGTTTGTGAAGACTGACCACCCGGGCTGCAAAATGACCAAGCAGAAGTATCACCAGACAGGAACAGACTGGCCTGGAGCGGATCTGCCTCAGGCCGGCCTGTAGTGTGTGGATTCTCGACTGCGTGCAGGAAAGATTTCCCAACACGAGTCCAGGTGATTTTGATAGAAGTTGGGCACAGTGAGACAAAGGAACGACTTAGGGGAGAAGAAGCAACAGGGGAGACCTTGGGCAGTGCAATGGTTTGGCTCTCTAGAAACGTTATAGGAACGAAGTGAGCAAAGTTGTGTGGCTGCTTTGAACTCACCGGGAAGTCAGAGAAAAGGGGGCTTTGGTGACAGGATCAGGGGGTGAGCCCTGGTCGAGTTGCCACTGCCCCCTGCTCTCCTGGTAACAAGTCTCATGGGGACCCTTAGAGTTTAGGAGAGAATAAAAAGTTCATGCCAGCCCTAGCTGGTTTGGCTTAGTGCAGTGGTCGGCAAACTGCGGCTCGCGAGCCCCATGCGGCTCTTTGGCCCCTTGAGTGTGGCTCTTCCACAAAATACCATGGCTTGGGCGAATCTATTTTGAAGAAGGGGCGTTAGAAAAAGTTTAAGTTTAAAAAATTTGGCTCTCAAAAGAAATTTCAATGGTTGTACTGTTGATATTTGGCTCTGTTGACTAATGAGTTTGCCGACCACTGGCTTAGTGGATTGAGCATTGGCCTGTGGACTGAAGGGTCCTGGGTTCGATTCCAGTTGGGGGCACATGCCCGGGTTGCGGGCTCAGAAGGTGGCTGATCGGTAGTTCTCTCTTATCACTGATGTTTCTATCTCTCTCTCCCTTCTTCTCTGAAATCAATAAACATATATATATATATATATATATATATATATATATTAAAAAGTTCATGCCCGAGAAGGCTCACTCCTGCCTCAGGGCCTTTGCACTGGCTCCTCCCTGTCCGGAACTGGGTCTTTGTCTCTAGAGTTTGTATGTGTTTTGCTGCAGGTGAGAATCTTAGGGAAGGGTTTTAGTAGAATATTCATCAGCTTTCCAGGTGCACTGTTAATATGCTGATGCATCAACATTAGTGTATAGGGAAGTTGGGGATTCTTCTTTGGTCTGTTTTAGTTTCACTTTTGTCTTGGATCTATCTGGCTCCAATTAGATTTTTGATGTCCCCCACCCCCACCCCCCGACTTCATCCATCCTTGAGCTTGGCTGGCAAATGGTATTAATGGGGTCTCTGTCCTTTACCCTCACCCCCAAAGGTGAATTAAACTCTGTATTCTCTGGTTAGGAAGGAGAGGTGTAAACCATTTGCTCTCAAGTGTCCTTAATTAGGAAAGACAAGGTCTTGTGATTGACGAGCTGGCTGTAAGTGGTTCAAACGGTTGGGCCTTGTTTATCTTCTCTCGGTTTCCCCATTTCACTGGCCCAGGAAATTCCCTAGCTTCTTACTGTCCTGCCTCACAGAGACAGGAACATTTTCCGCATGCTGGCTCCGCTACCGAAGGCTTCCAGGATTCAGGGATGACCAAAGCTCAGGGCACAGCCTGGGGGTGGGGGCACCGGAGTGTCTGGCAGGTGCAGGGGGGGGGGCTGAGGGAGATGGGGAGGGGCTTGGGGGAACCGGGCTATGGGCTCAGAAGAGGAAGCGGAGAGCAACGTCCCCTTACCCATTCTGAGGTCTCTTTCACACTCAGTTCCTTACCGCGATGTTCGGCCTGGTTTCAGACTTGAGCCCGATTTGGCCGTTGGGTTAGGCGGGAGCGAGAGGGGAGCAAATACAGGGCACCAGGCGCTGTGTGTGTGTGTGTGTGTGTGTGTGTGTGTGTGTATGTGTGTGTGTGTATTGGGGGCGAGGCGGGCTGCTGGGTTTAAATCTCCCGACTCCTGTAGCGGTGCTGGTGTGTGTGTCTGGGAGGGTGGGTAACGGGCTGTGGGGAGTGACCGATAAAAAAATAATAAAGAACACAGAGACGGGCCAGCAGAGCCTACCCTTCCAGATCTACTCCCCTGAGATCGTGGAGGGCAGTGGTCGGCAAACTGTGGCTTGCAAGCCACATGCGGCTCTTTAGCCTCTTGAGTGTGACTCTTCCACAAGATACCACGTGCAGGCGCACATGTACCGATTGAAACTTCATGGCCCATGCGCAGAAGTACTGTTGATATTAGTCGCTGTTGACTAATGAGTTTGCAGACCACTGGCCGAAGGCATCATGCTACCTTTCGCTTCCTGTCCGCCCACCGGCAGTGGCTCGATCCTCCAGACACACGCTGGCAGCACCTGCTGACGGCCCAGAGAGCAGTGACAAGGCCAAGGGCCACGTTTGCACTCACTGGAACCAGGAAATCAAGCAGCTCTTCCTGTAGTTCCACTGCCACCCCCACTGTTGAATAGTTGGCCCCCAAGGTGGCACAGATACCTGAGTCTTTGTCTCCACTCCTGGCAGGAGTCCTGCCTCTGCCCCTGATTCCACCCAGCGGGCCTGCCCCCTCAGAGCCCATGAGCCCTCTCCAGCTGCTCCCCTCAGCTCTTGGGGTCCACTGGCTAGCACCTGTGGTCCACCCACCATCTGGGGTCCATGCTCCTCCGTTTGCTGGAGTCCACCCTTGGTCCAAGGGGTATTCCCTCTAGCCCCTGGGACCCACCCCAGCCTCCTTAGGTTTGCCCCTCTAATGCTGGGGTCCATCCCCACTCTTATGCCCTGATGGAGAGGCATCTCCCCTGCCCGCTGAGGGCTGGGGGGACATTCCACTCCCTCTCCTGGCCAAGTGAAAAGTCAACCCCTCTGTATTTCTGCTTCCCTGTTTTCCTGTCTTCCCTGCCTATTAACCCCCCTTCCCCCACCAGCCCCGCCACCCCAATAGAAATTTGCTGATTTTTACAGGACTGTGCCCTGTCCCCAGACTACCTCACTTAAAGTGTCTCCTGGGGAAATCAAATTTTATTTTTTTATTTTATTTTTTAAAATATATTTTATTGATTTTTTACAGAGAGGAAGGGAGAGATAGAGAGCTAGAAACATCGACGAGAGACATCGACCAGCTGCCTCCTGCACACCCCCCTGCCAGGGATGTGCCTGCAGCCAATGTACATGCCCTTGACCGGAATTGAACCTGGGACCCTTCAGTGCGCAGACCAACGCTCTATCCACTGAGCCACACTGGTTTCGGCGGAAAACAAATTTTTTATTTATTTATTTTATTTTTTTATTTTTTATTGAGTTATTATCTGTGTACATATTTTAACTCCCCCCTCCCATACATACCCTCCCTCCCCAAAGTTTTGTGTCCATTGGTTGTACTTATATGCATGTATACAAGTCCTTCGGTTGATCTCTTATCTCCCCCAGATCTCCCTACTGTCCCTGCTGTAATTTTACAGTCTGCTTGTTGCTTTACTGTCTTTATATCTGACTTTTGGTTTGTCAGTTTATAATGTTCTTTAATACCCATAAATGAGTGAGGCCATGTGGTATTTCTCTTTCATTGACTGGCTTATTTCACTCAGCATGATGTTCTCTAGTTCTATCCAGGTTGCTGCAAATGATGAGAATTCCTTTTTTTTAATTTTAAAAAAAGGTAAGCCTTAGCTGGTTTGTCTCTGTGCTTAGAGTCGGCCCATGGACCTAAGGGTTTTGGGTTTGATTCCTGGTCAAGGGCAAGTACCTTGGTTGCAGGTTCCCCAGTCGCAGTAGGGGTGTGTATGGGAGGCAACCAGTCGAGGTGTGTCTCTCTCACACCAATGCTTCTGTGTCTTGCAACCTCTTCCCTCCCTTTCACACTCTCTCTAGAAATCAATGGAAAAAATATCCTCAGGTGAGGATTAAGAAAGAAAGAAAAAGGTAATGTTCATATGTTCAATGAAGTATTTTCAGGAGACATTAATGGCAAACTTGCAAAAACATACTCCTAATAATCTTACACATTTATATGATCACTATTCATTTGATGTATAAATGCAAGTATAAAACTACAAAGCAGCCGAGACCGGTTTGGCTCAGTGGTAGAGCGTCGGTCTGCGGGCTGAAAGGTCCCAGGTTTGATTCCGGTCAAGGGCATGTACCTTTGTTGCGGGCACATTCCCGGTAGGGGGTGTGCAGGAGGTGGCTGGTCTATGTTTTTCTCTCATCGATGTTTCTAGCTCTCTATCCCTCTCTCCTCTTCTCTGTAAAAAATCAATAAAATATATATTTAAAAAACAAACAAACACACAAAAAACTACAAAGCATATTGCAAAGTGTTGACACTATTTAGTGCTGAATGTCAGGACACAATTGATTTTTGTTTCCATCCACTGCTTCCATTAGTATCTGAACTAGCCCGTTTCCCCAAAAATAAGACAGTGTCTTATATTAATTTTTTCTCCCAAAGTTGCGCTAGGTCTTATTTTCAGGGGATGTCTTATCTTTCCATGCACTAGGTCTTATTTTCGGAGGATGTCTTATTTTCGGGGAAACACGGTAGTATCTGAAGCCCAGAATCTCCCACCTCCCCTACATGAGGACAGAGGCAGCACAATGAGCAGGAACGGTAGCTGAAAAGGAAGACACAGAACACTAGCTCACTTTTGTTTTCTGCGGTAGCAAACATTTAATCACCCATTTTCTCAAACCAAGGGAAACAGAACTAGCGGGCATAGAGAGCCAGATGCCAAGATGAGCAAACCACAGATCCCGGTCAGAGGGTAGCGCTACTCCGGGAACCAATCCCCTGGGAAGTGCCTAGTTAGGGTCACCGGGTTCCATCCCAGCCTCCCCTCCCTGTTGACTCTTGGGCATCAAAGGCCAAATGCACTGGATGTTGCGCATCACCACCGACAGCTTTTCCAGGAAGGCGCCCACGGAAACACGGAGCTGATCAAAGTCGTCGGCAATCCATTTGCTAAAAGTGAGGGATAAAAATCCAGTTAAAGGTGATGACTCTCTTACACTCAGCACATCACCCCTCCCTCTTCCTACTCCCCCCCCTCCCCCCCGCCAGAGACCGGACACTCCGTGTATGCATGCCACAGCCCCTCTCTTGCTAAGATCGGCTCTTAGGCCCTGAGCACTTGTCCCCCACCCCCATAATTGGCTCTTTCTACAACTCACACAGACAGCACGGTGCCCTTGGTCTTGATCTCCCTTTGAACCGCCTGCTGGGGGATATACTCATCTTCATCGTCGTCCATGGTTATGCGGGCCATCTCTGCCTCCAGCGAGCACCGGAAAGGCACGGTGAGCTTGCTGCAGGAGTCCTGGTTAAGGCGTCATCCGCAGCTGAATTCGCCAGTGCCTCGGGCTTCCTTGTATCTCCGAGGCTGGCCTTCACCCCAGGCTTCCGCTCAAGCCGTCCGCCTCACCCCCCATCGCCACCCTCACCCCCACCCCCAGCTCAGGCCACCCTCAGTTCATCCTGTCTCACCTCCGATACTCCTCAGGCCTGCTTTGTTTCCCTCCAGCCCCTGCACTTGTCCATTCCCCTCCCACCAAGCTACCCCAGGGCCCCCCCCTCCCATTTTTGTCTTTCCCATGCTGCGCTCTGCCCTGTCCCCCAAAGCCAGCCCTAGCCTTGCGGGGGTGTCCCTGAGCTGTCTCTCAGCCACTAGGCCTCAGGGCATCATCGGAAAGGATACAAGCTCTTCTTTAGGTTTCCGGAGAGTGCATAGCCACCTGGCCCAGAAACACGGGCCCGGGCCACAGTGGGAGCATCTATGGCTGCTGCTCCCATGGATTCCTCGTCATCAGGTCCAACCAGGGAATCCAGGCCATCCTGACTGTCGGGGGCACCAGGGCCACCCTGGCCAGGAGGGCTGCGAGGGTCACTCTGGGTGTCGGGGCTTGCAGGGCCACGAGGACCATGAGGGTCACGAGGACCACGCTTCCCTTCCAGATCATTAAGGAGACCATGGCTGGTAAGGTCTCCGGTTCCACCCTGGCCTCCAGGACTACCGGTAGGCCCGCCTGCACTAGCCATACAACCTGCACCTTCTTCGCCTGCGGCCCGCACGGTTGCTTCGCAATCCATGTCCCCCTCCTAGTCTAACTTCAAGATGGCGGTCCGCTCAGTCCAATTTAAGGAGGGACACGGGGGGAGGGGGGCGTGTAACTCAGGAAGTTCCACCCTTTCACAGGCCAGGCCACGCGGCATGCCCAGGGCGCCTGCGCAAACAACAGCTTCGTGCGTGCGCAACCGAGCCCGAGTGCGCCTGCGCAAGTAGACCCCCTTCCCCAACTCGTTGGTTTCCTGGCAAGAGAGGCCTACTATGGGATGCTGAGCTGGGGCTGCTGGGAACGTGACTGTTTCCCGCTCTCTGGCTGAATGCCAGGCTTCCCGGTGAGCCTCAAAGCCGCTGGCGGCACCGGCCTGACTGCCCTCACGTAACACAGACTTGCTGAACTCTGTCCTCCATCATCGAGTTCTGGGGGTGATCGGTGGTGGCGGCGGCGGCCCCTCTGGACTAGTCCTGGCCTGCTCATCTCTATGGTCTCCACCTGCAGAGACCGGGATTGGGGAGGTATCAGGGGGGAGGCGCCCTGGGAGGTTCCCCCCAGCAGTCTCTCCTCCGTCCCTCTTCACTGCTGAGTGCTATTCCTCGCACAAATGTATCATTATCTGTGTAATCATTCACCTGTTGTGGACATCTGGGTTGTTTTCAAATTGGGCTTCTTATTAATAGAGTTGATACAAAAGTTTATGTATCCGTCTTTGTGAAGACAAATGTTTTTTTTATCAGACAAAAGTTTTTATCAGGTAAATAGACATCGCCTTTCTGGGTCATGCGGTTAAGTGGAAATTTAACTTTATAAGAAACCGGAGAACTGTTTTTCTTTCTTTTTTTTTTTTCTTTTTAAAAAAATATATTTTATCGATTTTTCACAGAGAGGAAGAGAGAGGGACAGAGAGTCAGAAACATTGATGAGAGAGATCCATCGATCAGCTGCCTCCTGCACACCCCCCACTGGGGATGTGCCCGCAACGAAGGTACATGCCCCTGACCGGAATCGAACCTGGGACCCCTCAGTCCACAGGCTGACGCTCTATCCACTGAGCCAAACCGGTTTCGGCCCAAATAACTGTCTTTCAATATGATGATGCCAGCTTATATCCCCACCAGCAAATTAGGAGCTTTTCGTTTTGTCTGTATTCTCTTTTAGTCACGCTTTTATCTTCCAACTGTATTCTTTCCTTTTTAAAAAAAAATATATATTTTTTATTGATTTTGTACAGAGAGGAAGAGAGAGGGATAGAGAGTTAGAAACATCGATGAGAGAGAATCATCGATCAGCTGCCTCTTGCACACCCCCTACTGGGGATGTGCCCGCAACCAAGGTATATGCCCTTGACCGGAATCGAACGCAGGACCTTTCAGACCTCAGGCCGATGCTCTAGCCACTGAGCCAAACTGGTTTCGGCTGTATTCTTCTTTTACAAGGTGGATGTTTCTATTCTGGATTCTTTGCATTTCCACATACATTATGGAATCAGTTTGTCAATTTCTGCAAAGTCAGGATTTTTATTAGGTTTGTGTCAAATTTATAGAATGGTGCGGTGAGAACATACAATTTAAGAATGCTGGCTCTTCCAATCAATGAACATGACCTATTTCTCCACTTAGTAGGTTTTCTTTCATTTCTCTTAGCAACAGTTTTGACAGTAAATATTTTGTAATTTTATACAAGTATTTCATGTTTTGGAATGCCATTATAAATGATAGTGATTTTTAAATTTTCACTTTTCTTTTTTGTAGATAGGATTTTCTACATACACAAACATGCCATCTCTGAATAAAGCTACTTCTCTCTCTCTCTCTCTCTCTCTCTCTCTCTCTCTCTCTAAACTGTATGACTTCTATTTCTCTTTCTTTCATAGTGCACTGCCTAGAATTTCCAGGACAATGTTGAACAGAATCCTATCTTTTACAATTCAGTGTCAGTTAGCTGTAGGATTTTTGTAGATTCCCTTGTTCAGATTAAGAAAGTTTTCTTCTGGTTGTATTTTTCTGAGTTTTTTGTTTTTTTTTTTAAATCATAAGTGGCTGTTGAATATTGTTAAGTGCTTTACCTGCATTTATCGAAATGGCTGTATTTTACCCTTTATTTGCTGAATATGATCAAAGACACTGGTTCATTTTTTAATTTGAGACCAATATTTTATTCTCGAGAGAAATCTCACTTGGTCATGATGTATCATCATCTTCTTGGTTTACTAGATTAGGTTTGCTGATATTTAAGTTTTTGTGTGTGTAACTTCATGAAGGATATTGGTCTGTGGTTTTCTTTCCTTGTAATGTCTTTGTCAGGTTTGGGTATGATATAATACTGGCCTCATAAAATTATTTGCAAAGTGTTTACTCTCCTTTACTTTCTGAAAAATTTTGTATAAAATTGATAATATTTCTTTAAGTATTTCATAGTATTCAGTAATAAAGCCATGTGATCTTGGACTTTTCTGTTCTATTTCTTTGATAGATTTAGGGGACATTCAGGTTTTCTGTGGGAGGGCACACTTTCTGGAGAGAAATTGTGTACTGTAGACCAAGAGTCTTAAAAAGTAAATATAAATATACATTTTTTTCTTTATTGATTGGGGTATTACATATGTGCCCTTATCCCCCCCATTACCCTCTTACCCCCCCCTCATGCCCTCACCCCCCTGGTGTCTGTGTCCATTGGTTAGGCTTATATGCATGTATTCAAGTCCTTTGATTGATCTCTCATAAATATACATTTTTAAAAATATATATTTTATTGATTTTGTACAGAGAGGAAGGGAGAGAGATGGAGAGTTAGAAACATCGATGAGAGAGAGTCATCGATCAGCTGCCTCTTGCACACCCCCTACTGGGGATATGCCCGCAACCAAGGTACATGCCCTTGACGGGAATCGAACCCGGGACCCTTCAGTCCCCAAGCCAACGCTCTATCCATTGAGCCAAACTGGTCCCGGCATAAATATACATTTTTAAGTCAGTAATTCTACCGTTTGGACTCTATCTTGAGGAAGTAGCCACACAAAATCATCTAGCAGAATTCCATCAAATCATTATTTCTAAGAAGAGAAAAATGGAAACATGAAATGTTCAACAATCACATTAGTGTACTTCTGTTATGCCTCCAATGGCACGTATATAAAGTTTTCCTTAGCAAAAGAAAAAGCTCACTCCTGCCCTTCCTCTCGAGCCTCCTCCTCTGCCGCCGGGCTTGTGGATCTTCCTCCAGGCAGCCCTCCTGATTGTCTCTCCCTCCCTTGCTCAGCGGATGCCCTCCTTGCAGCTCAATTTCAACCCGCACGAGGAGCCGCTCGGTTTCCTTGGGGTCCTCGAGTGGATTGCTTCTGTCTTTGCTTTTGCCACCCGTGGAAGTTTTAAGGGCGAAACAGAAATTCTAGTGAGTCGTCCCCCTAAAGTTCCTGACAATAGAACCATGACAGCTACTTTCGGTTAAACATTCAGGTCGAATGAGGCATCATTTCAGTCTTTTCCAGTAAATGCGTGTGGTGAAGGTTGCAAGGAGTTTGTCCTTGTTGGAGATCACGCTGCTTCTGCGCATTCTGTGTCCGTTTCCAGACTCTGTCTTCCCCTATTGCATGGCTGCTTTTCTGCTCCATGTTGGTTACACAACCCGAAATGGGGATAGATGAACATTTCCCGTGACGGGTCTTCTAATTCTTGTCACATTCTTTTTTTCCCAGTTTTTTTAAAAAATAAATTTTTATTGTTCATATTATTACAAATGTTCCTTCCCCCCTCCCACCATTGCTCTCCTCCACCAGGTTCCCACCCCACCCTCTGCCCTTTCCCCACCCCCCATTGTCCTCACCCATAGGTGCACAGTTTATGTTCAGTCTCTTCCCGCACCCCCTCTCCCCTTTTCCCCAAGAATCGTCAGTTCACTCCCCTTCCATACCTCTGATTCTATTATATTCAACAGTTAATATTGTTCATCAGATTTTTTTAAATTTCCTTGGTTTTTAGATTTACTTGTTGATAGTTACATATTTGTTGTTCATAATTTTAATCTTTATTTACTTTCTCTTCTGAAAGAACCCCCTTCAGCAATTCATATAATTCTGGGTTGGTGTTGATGAACTCCTTTTGTGTTTTTTTTTATTAGTCTTGTCACATTCTTGTGGCTGGTGAGCACTTCAGCCTGGGCTAACGCTCTTACAGATATTAAAATAGCTACCGGCCACAGTATTGTCCAGGAATGCGCGCCCTGTCGTGCTCAAGGATTGATGTGTTATTTTGGCTTTCTGAGTAGTATGGGATCCCTAAATGTATCTGTGATCTCTGGCTTTCTGAATATGATACTTTGGGGGAGGAAACGCTGGTTTGTGTCCAAGGAGACCAACTTATACAGTCCATCCAGTACTTCTGCTTCTCAGACCCAAGAAGGTATTCCACCTCCTACTGGAATGTAATTAAAGGGAGAAGTACACTGTATAAAATATACGTCTATATGGCGATCTGTTGCCAACATCTTGAGAAGCATTACGTGTTTCTAATGAAAGTAATGGCTCGTTCAGTAAATTGTTGGGTTGAAAATGTTGCTGCTTTTTTGACACAAAGCCTGTACCTTTCCTAGAATTTTCAGATGCAAATGTATTCTTACATGCAAATTTGAAAATTCAGGGCCTGTTATGAGATGATACACATTTTTAAATGAACATTAATTTCTTCACTGAGTCTTTTTCCTTCCAGAGTGTTTGCACCTTAAGCCTTAATACATTGCACACCAGTAGTTGTTTTTTTTTTAATCAATCTTTATTGTTCATATTATTACAAAGGTTCCTCAAACCGAGACCGGTTTGGCTCAATGGATAGAGCGTCGGCTTGGGGACTGAAGGGTCCTGGGTTTGATTCCGGTCAAGGGCATGTACCTTGGTTGCGGGCATATCCCCAGTAGGGTTTGTGCAAGAGGAAGCTGATCAATGACTCTCTCTCATCAATGTTTCTAACTCTCTATCTCTCTCCCTTCCTCTCTGTACAAAATCAATAAAATATATATATTTTTTAAAAAACTAAAAAAAAACAAAAAAAAACACAAAGGTTCCTCATTTCTTCCCCCCTCCACCAGGTTCCCACCCCACCCACCGCCCCCTCCCCACCCTCCATTGTCCGAATCCATAGGTGCACAGTTTATATTCAGTCTCTTCCCGCATTCACCACTTCCCCTTTCCCTGAGAACAGTCAGTCCACTCCCCTCCCATATCTCCAACTCTACTACAATCAACAGCTAATATTGTTCATCAGGTTTTTCAATCTCCTTTTGTTGTTGTTGCTGTTTTTTTAATTAATAAACTTTTATATTTTTAAGAATAAATTTTAAAATCTAATAATTTTAAACCTTGTTTTTTCTGCCCTGGGAATTGAGAAGCAAACTTGTTTACATGTAAATTTGCCCTTAGGCTATCAAAAGGTGTAGCCATTCAAGTGTAAATGGGCACATTGTTTAAACATAGCTGCTGGTTGGAATTGGATTACCTGTTCTGGGTGGGAAGGGCTTGTCCTCCCCTTTCTCCATTAAAATTAAGGTGTTAGCTTTAAAACCTCTTTTTGGCAAGAGACCTTAAACTTTCAGAACTTTAAATTTTTCAGATAGTAAATCAGTTACATAGCATTTTCTCAAATCAATAATACCTCCACATGCCCAAGGATACACTTCACACAAAAGACATTTCCAAATAGATCAACCAATGTCATCTAGACCCCACAAAAGGCACTCACAGATCAACACCCCAGAGCTATACTAACTCAACACATCCAGATCTAAGCCTTCATCCCTTGATTCAGCAGACCCTCAAGTTCCCCCCAAAGTTTCCAGCCATGTCTGAGAGGCAGCCCTGGGGTGTGGGCAGGCAAGGAGCGATCTGTTCCGGGCCTGGTTGCTCCAGGCTTGGCCTCTGTTGCTCTGGTCCACTCCACAACCAGCTGCTCCGGGTCTGGCCACTGCCATTCCCGGCCTGGCAGCTGCTGCTCCAGGCCTGGCTGCTCCTGACCCGGCTACTCTGGACCTGGCTGCTCCAGGCCCGGCCACTCTGGGCCTGGCCTCTCTAGGTTGCTTCTCCAGGCCTGGCTGCTCCTGACCCGGCTGTTCTGGGCCTGGATGCTCCAGGCCTGGCTGCTGCTGCTCTGGGCCTGGCCGCTCCCAGCCTGGGTGCTCCGGGCTTAGCTGCTGCTGTTCTGGGCCTAGCTGTTCCCGACCAGGCTGCTCTGGGCCCTGCTGCTCCGGGCCCTGCCACTACGGGCCTGGCTGTTCCTGGCCTGGCTGCTGCTGCTCCAGCCTGGCCGCTCCCGACCCGGCTTCTCTGGGCCCTGCTGCTCCGGGCCCAACCCTTCTGGGCCTGGCCGCTCCTGGCCTGGATGCTCTGGGCTTAGCTGCTGCTGTTCTGGGCCTGGATGCTCCCAACCCAACTGCTCTGGGCCCAGATGCTCCGGGCCTGGGTGCTCCTGGCCTGGCCACCCTGGGCTTGGCCGCCTCCGCCCCAGGCCTGGCTACCACTGTCCCAGGTCTGGCTGCTCCGGCCTGGCTGCTGCTGCTCTGGTTCTGGCTGCTGCCGCTCTCGGGCCTGGCTGCTGCTGCTCTCGGGCCTGGCTGTTGCTGCTCCAGGCCCGGCTGCCACTGCCTTGTGCCTGGCCACTCTAGGCCTGGCTGCCGCCATTCCAACATTCTGTCTTTTTTTTTTTTTTTTTTTTTTTTAAACTCATTTATGTTGCAATGTTGGCTGGTGAGTTGAATTCTGACTTAGACTTTGATTTTTCAAGATCTTCTTTGTATTCTTTCTTAAGTAATTTTACTATCTTTTGCTCTCACTTGATTTTTTCACATTGAGAACTTCTTTGGTTTCTTCCTCCTTGTCCTGGAAGCTCAGCAGGTTGGCCTGTGGCACCCCTTTGTTCTCCGCGGGCTCCTGCGCTGCTTCAGCCTGTTGCCGGGGTCGGCGCCACCCAGGAAGCAGCCCCCGGCCTCAGCTCCGTGGCCCGAGATCAGTGGTCGAGGGCCCAGCGGCACCCTACCGCCCCCCAGGGGCCCCGTCACCCGGCTCCTTGCCGGCACCCGGCTGGCCGGTGTCTGGCAGCAGCTCCTGCTCCTCATCGCGTTCCTCCCAGTCTGGCACTTTTTCTCCTTCCCACTAGGAGACGCTAGCATCAGAGTCAACAGACTGTCCTCTGAGCGCAATGTGTGTGACTCCGGAGGCTCTGCCCCTCGCAGCTCCCCTGGGACTCCGCCTCACAGCCCCATCTCCCTCTGTTTGAGCCTGGGTCCCAGGGTCTTGCACACCAGTAGTTTTATCGCTAGCTTTACCCAGTGGCCAGATAAGTTTTTATTGAACAAATACAAAAAAAATTATATTAAGTATCATACTTTAAAAAGATATTAGCTTGTTAGAACATGCCATAAATAGCCAAAACCGGTTTGGCTCAGTGGATAGAGCATCAGTCTGTGGACTGAAGGGTCCCAGGTTTGATTCCGGTCAAGGGCATGTACATTGGGTGCAGGAAGCAGCTGGATGATGTATCACTCTCATCAATGTTTCTAGTTCTCTATCCCTCTCCTTTTCTCTCTGTGAAAAATCAATAAAATATAAAAAAAATCTATTAAAGAACATGTTATAATTCAAAATGCAATGGGTATTTAATTTTAAAGTGTGCCTTTAACATTTATGTAAATTACTGTTAATATGAAAACATGAGAATACTTGTGATCCGCCTGCAATGTGTTAACATATATCTTCACTCAGAAAAATATTGTCATATCATAGTAGGAAGAAAATTCTATTTGGACGCTATCTTTTTTAAAAAAAATATATTTTATTGATTTTACACAGAGAGGAATTGAGAGGGATAGAGAGTTAGAAATGTCGATGAGAGAGATACATCGACCAGCTGTCTCTTGCACATCCCCTACTGGGGATGTGCCCGCAACCAAGATATGTGCCCTTGACCAGAATCGAACCCAGGACCTTTCAGTCCTCAGGCCAACACTCTATCCACTGAGCCAAACCGGTTTTGGCTGGACGCTATCTTGAGGAAATAACCACACAAAATCATATAGAAGAATTCTATATGTAATTGTAAATGTTTAACAATTTGTACAGATCATATAGTCATTTTGTACAGATCATATACGTAAGACCTATCTTTGTTTAAGAAAGCCTTGATTATATAAATCATACTTAGAAAAAATACATTTAGTTCAGAATTTATATCTGGACATTGTTTATATGTTATGGGAAATTTTTAATTGAAAAACCTGGGTGTATGTTTTATTTCTGTTTTCTTAAATGACCTGCAGTACTCAATAGGTGTGCTAAAATGTTTCAGGCGAGGGGGTTGAAAATTTCTCATATATGTATGTTGATTTAGTAATTGTGGCTCATGAGATGGAAGCTTCCATTATACTGGTTGTTTAACAGACTTGCTATATAAGCAGAAAGAACATGGTTCAACTAGAGATTTTGATATGTGTGGGCATTACTCTTCCTGATATTTGTTGTCCTTTATTGCTTATGCCATGTAACTGCAGGCTGAGACCTATTCTCCTTGCAAGTAGAATAATCTACTTTTTTATTATATAATATTAATTTCATAGAGGAAGGGAGAGAGATAGAAACATCCATGATGAGAATTATTGATTGGCTACCTCCTGCATGTCTCCTACTGGAGATCGAGCCAGCAACCCGGGTATGTGCCCTTGGCTGGAATCAAACCTGGGACCCTTCAATCTGCAGGCCGATGCTCTATCCACTGAACCAAACTGGCTAGGGCGCTATTGCCTTGTTTTTGTTGATTTTATTCATAAGAATTGTGAGTGTGAGCCAAAACCAGTTTGGTTCAGTGGATAGAGCGGCAGCCTGAGGACTGAAAGGTCCCGGGTTCGATTCCAGTCGAGGGCATGTACCTTGGTTGCGGGCACATCCCCAGTGGGGGGTGTGCAAGAGGCAGCTGATAGATGTTTCTCTCTCATCGATGTTTCTAACTCTCTATCCCTCTCTCTTCCTCTCTGTAAAAAATCAATAAAAAATTGTATGAGAATATGTTTTTATACAACCAACTTAATAAAGAGTGCACTGATTGTTATATTAGAAACTTTTATCTTAAAGGTATGAGCAATGCAAAATAAAATTAATTTTTCTTTTTGTAATATATTTTATTGATTTTTCACAGAGGAAGGGAAAGAGACAGAGAGCTAGAAACGTAGATGAGAGAGAAACATCGACCAGCTGCCTCTTGCACACCCCCTACCGGGGATGTGCCTGCAACCAACGTGCATTCCCTTGACCAGAATCGAACCTGGGACCTTTCAGTCCGCAGACTGATGCTCTACCGCTGATCCAAACCGGTTTCAGCTAAAATTAATTTTTCAAAGGGAGGGATAGAATATCACAGTAGTTTTTTTTTTTTTTAAAGCTTGGGCAAGGAATAAAACATTTAAAAAATTCTTTGGAAAAAGAAAGAAAAAGCTCATGTTTGAAAAGAGTTCAGAAAAAAAAATACAATCCCGAACTTGCCAAAATTACATACTGTATATTACTTTTGAGTGTATTTAATATATAAATAAAACTATAACATTAAAAAAAATCCCAAAATAACAGCAGCTGCTAAGGCTGAACAGCATGGCACAATTAATTTCCATTTTCTCCCATTTTCTAAATTGGGTTCCAGTGACTAGAGTTCCTGAATTGCACACCTCCCCTCCAAACCAGGGACAAAAACAAGAAAAAGATGGACGCCCGGTCACTGACAAACTCAGACAAGACTGGCAGTTCAACTTTTATTTTGTGATGTAATAAACACTTTAGAACCCCCTCTCACAGCAACTGGAGAAGAAAAATGGCGGTTTAGAGTATCAAAGGGCCAATACAAGCAAAACAAAACAAAACAAAACAAAAAAAAACAAAAAATTAAGTGGCCCCACAATGAAGTGGCATCCCCTATAGGAACCATGAAGGGTACACCGGACAGGGAGGGACTCTAGGTTAGTTTAGGCCCCTTTTCCCCAGCTTCTGGTTCTTGGAAAAAAACGGGAGTGCGATGCGCTCCAGGGTCCGCATCACCAAGCAAAATTCATGGAGACAGGTGGAGAGGCAAATGAGGAGTTGGACAGGGTCTTCACCAGTCAACCGGCTAAAGGAGAGAAAAAAGGAAAAAGTTATATGTCCTCCCTCTGCCCCCAGCGCGCTCTGCCCCCTCCGGTGGCGACAAGGCCCAGTTCACTGCGAGGACCTACCTGTTTGGGGGTGTCCGATTCGCGAGAACCACCCTACCCATATACCTCCCCACTCCTCCCACCCCAGTTTGGCCCTTTTGAGAATTTACAACGTTAGAAGGTTGTTAGTCACTGTCAACTCCAGCTCAACTGCGGATGTATGTGGCCGGAGAACCGGACCCAGGAACTGGCGGGCCATCTGCGCCAACAGAGGTGACCGGAAAGACACTATCAAGCAGCTAGAGGTCATTCAGTTAAGGAACCATCATATTCAGACTTTGCTGCTTCCCTTTCAGGCCGCTCTCACTGGTCTTCATCGCTCACAGCTGTTCCCTTCTTCCTGGTCCCCCAGACCGCTCCCCCCCCCCCCAATCCATCTCCACTGGCCGCCATTACCCATCCCCTCAGCCACCCGGGTCCCCCCCGCCTCCGCCCCCATCTCCCCTCTTCGCTCCCTACCCCCAGGCCCACCAGGTCTCCCCCTAGTCCCATGGCCTTGAAAAGGATACAACTGGAATCTTTGCCGTCGTAGAGGGCCGGGTGGGGGCCCTGGCAGGGCATCGCCTTGGGGCCCTGCCTGAGGGGCTGCCCTGGCAGCCGGACCAGTCCCCCCGCTGCTGTTCCTCACGGGGATCTCCTGGCCCCCAGGGCCATCTGACCTGCCAGGATCGCCCCGCATGGCCTGACCTTCGCCACCTTCGCCACCTTCGGCCACACGGCCTGCCTCTTGGTCTTTAGCCGCCATCGTCCAGCTTCTCCTGGCTGAATGGCCACTCCTGAATGGCCTCTTAACCGCCCAGGCGCCGGGATTCCGCCAGGAAGCCCCGCCCCTTAGTGAGTGACATCACTGAGAGCCCCACCCCCCCCCCCCCCCCCGCCCTGCAGGGCGCTCATGGGCATGCGCAAACAGGCCCAGCCACCATTTGCCAGAAAGCCAGCTAGTGCGGGCCCTGAGCACATGGCTGTTTCCTGCCAAAACTGCCCAGCGCTGCTTTACTGGCAGGTGAGACTCAAAGCCTGTGCTTTGAGTTTATTCTGCTCATTAGGTTTCTTATTCATTAGACGGACACAGACAATAGGGTGGAGAAGGCCTGGGGTGGGGTGGGAACCAGGTGGAGGGGGGAAAAAGGGGGGGAAAAGAGGGACATCTGTAAAATTCTCAATGATGAAGATAAAAAGGAAAGCCTGGTCAGTCTTGCCTGGGCCCTGCCCACCTGCCCGCATGTACCCCCAGCTCAGACCCTGGAGGAGCCACTGCCTCTGCCTGGCACAGACACTGCCGAGACCTCAGACACTGAAGTGACTGTCACTTTGCATATTCCATCTTTATTAGGATACCAGAAATGAACAGAAACTCTAGATGCTAAGCAATGATATTCTTGCACTTCTTTTATGCACCCAGTGACATGTGTTTAAAGTTTTTCTTAGCAAGTGGGAGAGAATATATGTTAAATAGAAGTAGTTCAGAAAAATGTAATTCTGATCTTATAGAGCGTACACATTGCGTGCTATTTTGTGTGCATCCACTACATAAATGCAACTACAAATCCAAAAAAATTGTTCCCAAATCATGACAGCTGTTCATGCTGAATGGCATCACACAAGCCATGTTCATCTTCCATTTCCTACAGTGTCCTCAATTGACTAGAGGAACCAAATTGCACACCTCAGTTCCCAACCAGGGACAAAGTTAAATAAACATAGAGGATCCAGTAACAAAACTCAGTCAGAGAAGAGTAACAGTTCACTTTTATTTTGTGCTGTAACAAACAATTTAGAATGCCCTCCTACAGCTACGGGGAAACAATAGAAATGGGAGACCCAACGGGCTAGCAAGATAAACAATTGGGCTGCCATGATGCGGTGGCAGCTCCTGTAGGCTCCATGCCTCAGGGAAGCATGCACCTATAGGGACTCTTAGTCTTAGCCCCTGCTTATTCTATTGGGGTTAAGAATGGCCGATGGGGGCAAAATGTGCCGCATGGTCCGGATCACCAGCAAAAGCTCACGGAGACAGGAGGAGACGGAAGACCGCAGCTGGTCCATGTCTTCAGCACTCAGGCGGCTAAAGGAGGGAAAAGAAAAAGGAATAAAATATGATAACTTTGCACCTAGCTCTGTGTGTCCCCTCAGGTGGTGAGTACCTCCCTAGAGCTGACTTTTTAGTTATTTATTTTTTTTTTTAGAGAGAGTGGATGTGAGGTG
Source organism: Nyctalus aviator (assembly GCA_036971965.1). Lineage (NCBI taxonomy): Eukaryota > Metazoa > Chordata > Mammalia > Chiroptera > Vespertilionidae > Nyctalus > Nyctalus aviator. Next base: position 9,536,976 of record CM072941.1, read on the forward strand.
GGAGGAAGTGAGAAAGAGAGAAAGAGAGAAGGAGGGAGGGAGGGAGAGGAAACATAAATGTGAGAGGAGAAACACATGGGTCAGTTGCTTCTCTCACACACTGGCCATGAACTGACTGGGGTGCAGGTAATGAACCTACAAACCACTTAGGTGCTCTTAACAGGGTATTGAACCTTCCACCCTCCAGTGTGCTTGCCCATGCTCTAACCACTAGGCTTCACTGGCCAGGGCCGGATCTGACTTTTGGGGGGATCTCCAATTCAATATCATAATGACCCTCCGCGGTCCCACCCTTGCCACCTGCCCACCCCACCTCCATCCCCCCCCCCACCATGACCCTCTTTAGAACTCACATAGCGAGAAGACTGCCAGACACCGTGACCTCCAGGTCAGCTGTGAAAGGTTGAATATGGTCACCGGGGGTCATCAAATGGCAGGCGATCTCTGCCTCCAGAGTTGATCGGAAGGGCACCAGGAAGGAGCTGGAGGAGACCCAGTTAAGGCGCCATCCCATTCAGACTTTGCTGCTTCCTCTCAGGCCACTCTCACCGGACTTAGTCCCCTCAAGTGTGCTCCCTCAGGCCGCTTCCTCCCCCGCCCCCCGCCCCCCCCATCACCACATTCCGCCATTACCCACCCGCTCAGCCCCCCGGGCGGCCATCCCCTCAGCCTCCCCCCTCCCCAGGCTGACCCCTCGCCCTGTCCCAGTGTCCAGCCTAGGTCCGTCCCCCCGGCCCCGGCCTCTCAGAAAGGATACAACTGGAACGGCTCTGGTCTGGGAGCTCTGGCCGCGGGCGCTGGCTCGCCATCGGAGCCCCCCACAGCAGCATCCAGAGCCGGGGCGGCCTGTGGCGCTTCCCCGGGGACAGCACCCGCCTCCCCGCTGCCGCCTCTCCCGGGGCCCCCAGGGCCACCTTGGCCGCCAGGGCCCCCCGCACTGGCCTGGCCTTCTGCACCTCCGGCCGCATGGCCCGCGCCTGGATCTCCAGCCTCCATGCTCCTCAGCCTCCTTCCCGCTCACTGCTCAGGGAGGAGGGGCGTCAGGAAGCCCTGCCCCCTAACCGTTAACACCAGTCGAACTTCGCAGAACACATGCGCACACAGGCCTGTGCCATTTGTCAGGAACCCGGCCAAAGTGACTGTTTCCCGCCAAGTCTGCCCAGCAACAAGCTGGCGACTGAGTCTCAGAGCCTGTGCAGTGACCAGCCCAGCGACCTTCTCGCGGGAGCAGCTTGCTGCTGGGGGACCTGTCATTGGTCTCAGTGGGTCAGGTACCTCTGGGTCAGTCTCCAGGAGTCTTGCCTGAGCCCTGGCCGCCCTGCCCACGTGTACCCCCAGCTCAGACCCTGGAGGACGCGGGATGGATGGACCTTGCTCCTGCAGCACCATTGCTCACCCAGGCACTGCCCGCCAGCCTGGGGGAGGGCAGCTGCCAGCCCCACTGCCTCTGCCTGGCACACACACTGCCCTGTCTCAGACCTCAGGCTCGGGCGGGCTGGGTCCCGCTGCTCAGGAGGGACCAGCACGTTGGACAAAAGCACAAAAGGAGCGGGAGCACCACCCCTGGGTCAATTTCCAGCACCTCTTCCCTCTGCTGGCTCAGATCCTCATGGGGCTCGCCCTCATTTAGAAGCAAAGTCTCGTCATTCTGGGCATGGGTTAGGAGGAGGCTAGAGATGTCAGAGGAGCCAGGAGCCCTCAACAGGTGGGTGACCTTGTGTCTGCTGGTTTGCTGGGTGCTGGTTTACTTCTATGTCTGTGTGGGAACCATGCGAGATACACCTGGACACCTCATAGTCAAGGCCAGTGAAGCACAGAAGCCTTGCTGTTAATTCACTGGATGTCTAAGGCCACCCAGAACAGGGGAATCTTAATCAGGCTGACATACCATAAGCTGGTGCTAGGACACACGATGCACTGTGCCCTTTTGGAATCCAAATGATCTATGTCATTGTGGGCAACTAGCCTTCTTTGTCTCTGGAGGAATATATGTTACTGCTCAGCTAGTCTGCTGGAGAGAGTGGGCTGGGGGATGGGGAGAAGGCTAGGGAGCTCAGAGGGAGCTGAGAGCTGATACTGCTACAGTGTAAGGCTAAGAACTCATAGAGAGCTCAGCTATAGCTACCATGTTAACCCACCAGGGTGCTGGGAGAAGCTTGGAGGTAGTTACTATGTGAGGCCACAGAGACCAGCCAGTGTGCTGGGCAGAAGAGATAGGAGAAGCTGCTGAGCCAGAGAGCTCAGATACCGCTACGGTGTAAGGCGGTGAGTTTATTTATTTATGCTTTATAGCAAAGGTGGAAAGTTATTGAAGAACAAGTACAGACTCCCATGTGGTGAAGGGGAAAGGATCTCACAGCACCGACTCCCACATGGAGAGCGGGGACAGTCTGAAGGGGCATGCAGTGGCTCAGATAATAGCTGTGGGTACACAGACTAATGCTGCTTTGTGGGAAAGATATACGTTAACCAGCCAGTGTCCGGCTGCCTGCCCAGAAAGGACTTTCTGTAAAAGACTGTGCTGTCTGCTGGCCATGTGTCCACTGGCTTCAGCAAAGACTCATTCTTATACACCCACAACCTCTCATGGCTTCTCCGTCTAACATCCAGCATCTTAGGAGGTCCAGCCCCAGTCAGGGGGGCTTGGACCCAATACCTGTAACTAGTGAGCAGAGGATTAAGGAGGAACTTGGACTAAGTTCCCAACAGTTAGTACAGGGGGCAGGGTTTGAGCAGGAATCAGCCCTGGTGTGGTCGGGAAGAATTGAGAGTAATACCTGGACCCAGAGCGACCAGAGAAGCTGGGAACAGCTATGACCTGACAGTCTGGAAGTTGGTCAACTCAAAAGGAAGGGCACAGAGAGAGGTGGGCCGGGCTAGGGGTGATGGTAGGGCTGGTGGCAGCAATGCCTGGACACATGTTTCTGTGCCCACACTGCTGCTCTGCCCACAATCGGGGGAGTGGGTAGATGTGTCTGTCCCAGGGCTGGGGGCTGCTCACCTGTTTGGCACAACTGCAGGCAGGGGAGGTGGGCGCCAGGCCGGGAAGGGACCAGGGAATGGGCACCCACCTGTGAGCTTAAGGCTGGTGCACTTCCCACATGTCAAGGCTTCCATGGAGCAGCTTTACTGGACCCTCCTCTGTGTCAGATCCAATCCCAGGACAGCTGCATGGATTCTGAAGTGACTTTCCCCACCCCCGAGACCAGGTGGAGGGGTGGTGCAGGATGGGGGATCAGAGGAGACATCCCTTTCTGCTAAAAAACAACAACAAAAATCAATCCTGGAAATGTAACAATTGAAAGCCCATTTCCCACAGCCGGCTCCTGCTCCCCCTCTGCCTGTCTTTGGGGGATGGAAGAGTGGGAAGGGGGGGAGGGTACAGGGGAGGCCCCCCCACCCAGCTGCTTCCATGGGCAAGTATTTGTTCTGGGGGCTCGGCACCCACACTGTTCCGGGAACTGGGGATAACAGCAGGGAGGAAGCCTGCAGAAGGCCTTTCCCAGGGAGCTGACTTCCTTGGGGAGAAAGGATCCCAGGATCCCAGAGAGGAACACAGCAAGCCGGGCAGCTGGGTGAGGGGATCAAGAGAAATCACAGGAAGTCGTTGTTAGCAGGTCAAAGCCACAGACTCCAGGAAGGACTGGATGTGGAGGCGAACACGTGTGGTCACAAGGAGGACCCCCAGGGACTGGCATACCTGGTCAGGCTGACAGGGGGCCAAGGAGGGAAAAGTAGGCTGGGCAGGTGATACATGAAGGCTCTGCTTTGTCCGGCTAATGAGCTCCTTCCTGTGCTGTCTGCTTATCTCCGGATTCTGCCTGCTCACCATCACCTGCAGGCTGCCTCTTCCTGCTGAGACTCTGCGCCCCTGTCCCCTCATCCCCCCTGATGTCACCCTGCTGGGGTGGACACCTCTGTACTCAGTGCCCATGCTCTCCTCCTCCCTGCACGACCCCCCTTCTCCTGCCTCCACACAGCCTGTGCATGGGGCGAGGGGGTGGTGCTTGGAGTGCAGGGGAGTTTGCACCAGGTCACAGCTCTTTCCTGATGCAGCCAAGACTCATGGGATGAATCCTTTGAGGGACACTCTGAGGTGCAAGTGACTGTTCAGTGAATGAAATAGATGGGACACATCAGCACTGAGGTCATAGGCTGTTGTTACATATCAGTGAGACACGGGGGGTGGGGAGGCGCGTAAGTGTGTGAAGGATTGCATTCACATTTATACTATTCATTTGTATAGGATATGAATGGTGTATAATTAGTAGATATTTATGTGTTATACACACAATAAAATCAAAGTGAAAATACCAGAAGAACATATAGATGAACTTTGATTTTTGGACAGGGAAAGACTTTCTTAAGCCTACTACTAACAATGGAATTATAATAATCAATAACATGACCCTGGCTGGGTAGCTCAGGTGTTGGGAGCATCTTCCTGTACATCAAAATGTTGTGGGCACATCCTAGATGGCAGGTTCATTTCCCATTCAGGCTTGTCAGAAGGAACTGATCTTTGTTTTTCTCTCACATCGATGTTTCTCTCCCTCTAGAAATTAATAAGAATAACCCTGGAATGAGAATTTTTAAAAATTAAGCCATTATGTGCTTTGAGTGATTACCTTGTTCTAGTCACTGTTCTAAATACTAAACATGAATGACCTCATTTCATCCTGAAATACATCAACATTTTCATTGTGTTGATTTTTAGTAGGGAGATGATGGGTAATTATTTTCTTTCCCAAACATGACCATATTTTGCTCTTTTTGACAATGAGCATGGATTACATGTGTAACAGAAAAAAATTACGAAAACTACTCAGCAATTGTGGTTCAGAAAAACTTCTAATTAGATCCCAAGTGCACTACTTAGCTGAAGTTTGAATTATCCTTGTCTATTCATTGGGGGCCGATCTTTCCTTTGAAAGTGTACTTGGCCCCTTCTCCTGATGCAGGAAGGAGGCCTGTGATGAAGTCCCTGAACTCGTGGAGCCCGGGGACCCAGCCTAATGACTGTGGGCCCGTGGGGCACAGCCCTGCTGTCCTCATGACTTTGAGCTGCTTCCCAAGAGCAATGCTTTCTAAACTCCTCACACAATCCCCATGCGACATGGACACTTATTCCCCTAGAGGCAACTACAAGTTTGCTGTCGTCAGCATTACATCAGGATGACACGAGGTAATATTGTGTTCTTCTAATCCTTCCAAGTACTCCAGTGCACAGGCACCTGTGTGCATGAGCAAGAAGCACATGCACACACAGCTACAGTCTCAGGAGGCGCTCAGCACATCCAGCCTCTTGTGTCCATAGCGCCAGGTATAGCTTAAACCCTCTGTCTGCCCAGGGGTTAAGGGTTTTGTATTTCTGAATCAAAGAAGACTTGTTCAGAATGTAGTAAATATATTTAAAAACACACTGGGCATAATATGTAATAACTAAGCCCAAGAGGTGCCAAGGCCAGGGAGTATAATTTCAAGAAAAGTGATGGTTAAGTCATTAAGGATCCTGTACCCACACCTTTCCTGTTGAGTATCTTCAAATCAGCATAGCCACCGGAACTTGCATGTCCTGAAGGCACGTGGATCCCAACTAGCCCCCAAATGACTTATTTTCCCTACCTCCAAATGTTCCCGTGTCTTCCATTTACTGTCTTAGTCACAGTTATCTTCACTCGCTCATCTCACCTCCCATCTAATCAAACCCCTAAATGTGTTCTAGCCACCCTCCCTAGCCCACCTTAGTCCACGATGGCGTCATCTCTTACCCTACACATTTCTAAACACTAATATAAATGGAGTCACCTTGTTTATCTTTAAAAATATATTTTTATTGATTTCAGAGAGGAAGGGAGAGGAAGGGAGAGGGAGAGATAGAAATATTAATGATGAGAGAGAATCATTGATTGGCTGCCTCATACACACCCCACACTGGGGATCCTGCCCACAACTCAGGTGTGTGTCCTGACCAGGAATTGAACCGTGACCTCCTGGTTCATAGGTCCACGCTCAACCTCTGAGCCATGCTAGCCGGATTAAAATGAGCCACTTTAAAATGCAGCTGGAGCTTCCATGCCAGAGGGCTGCCTTGTATGTCTTTTGCCTGGAATCTCTGAGAAGTTAAAGCAGGGCAAAATAACATTGGGCCTGGGCCTAGGGCACCCTTGTGGCCCAAGGAGCTGTTTACAAACAAGACAAAGCAGATATTATTATTACTGGGCTGAAAATTAAAAGCACTGTTTAGCATAAACATGACTATATTATTCTACCTGTACCAATAGAAATTCCTCCCTTTTTTGGATGTAACTACCCCCCCCCCCCCCATCTTTCTCATAAGTGCCATTTCCTCTGTCTCTTCATTGGAACTCTACTTGGGCTTTTGAATTAATAATTCTCTAATGGCTTTTCTTATTTTTTCCAATAAATTCTTATTGGTCATACTCTGGAAGCCTTCTTATTTGTAGGTTAACAAACTCTTAGGGTCACTTCCCTCTGAAAAAAACCCCTTTCAAGTACATGTGTTCATGTGTGCATGTGTGTATGAGTAACAAGCACACACTCAGCAGGCGCTCAGCACAGCACAGCCTCTTGTCTCCATAGCACCAGGTCTAGTGTAAACCCTCTGGTTGAACAGCTGTTAAGGTCTTCGCATTTCTGAATCAAACTGCCTTGCATGCCTTAATGCTGGGTATGGTAGTGGGTTATCTTTTTAAAAAAATATATTTTATTGATTTTCCACAGAGAGGAAGGAAGAGGGATAGAGAGCTAGAAACATCGATGAGAGAGAAACATCGATCAGTTGCCTCCTGCGAACTCCTCTGCCAGGGATGTGCCCGCAACCAACGTATATGCCCTTGACCTGAATCGAACCTGGGACCCTTCAGTCCGCAGACCAATGCTCTACCACTGAGCCAAACCAGTCTCAGCAGTAGTGGATTATCTTTACTTCCCTTCTGAACCCTCACACTCACTCTCGCAGAGTGTTAAGGTATTCACATTTCTGAATCAAACAAGACTTGCTTGGAATGTAGTAAATACACTGAGTGGCCAGGTTTTTATGATTTCTGAATGCATAATAATCTGGCCACTCAGTGTGTGTGTGTGTGTGTGTGTGTGTGTGTGTGCATGTGTGTGTGCATGTGTGTGTGTATGTGTGTGTGTGTGTGTGTGTGTGTGTGTGTGTGTATTAGAAACCCAGTGCATGAATTTGTGCTTGGGGACCAGGGAGAGGGGACATGGGTGGTTAGCCGGCCTGCCTGCTGGCTGAACTCCTGATTGAGGGGACAATTTGCGTATTAGCCTTTTATTATATAGGATGTACACTGAGTGGCCAGATTATTATGCGTTCAGAGATCACAATAATCTGGCCACTCAGTATATATCTCAAAAAATATTAGGCACAATAGGTAATGATTAAGTCTAAGAGGTGTCAGGGCCAGGGAGTATACATTCAAGGAAGTAATTGTCAAATCAGCAAGGATTTTATTATTATTATTTTTTTAGGTGGAATTGCTTTTATTGGGGTGGGCACCGTAGGCCTGCCTGTGGTCAGGTTAGTGTTCTGCCCAGTGCAGCCAGAAGCCTGGCACCTCCACCCGCCGCCCACCCGGGTTAGTGGAACATGCAAAGCTCAGTCAGAGGGTGGAGGTTGGGGGGTAGGGGGAGCCCCCAAAGGCCAAGGCTGGAGGGGTAGGCCAGGAGGGGTGGGCCGGGCTGGGCTGCTGAGTCAGCTCAGACAGTCTATCCAGTGTCCCTAGACCCTGTGCAGGGCTGAGCTCTGGAGAGATGGTCGCGTGGGCAGCACCCTAGGCAGGACTTGAGGCCCCAAGCAAGGATATTTTTACTAGTTGCAAGATATTCAACATCTTTCCTGCTGGGTATCTTCAAATCAGCATAGCCACCGAACTTGCATGTCCTGAAGCCACCTGGATCCCAACTGGCCCCCAAATGACCTCCTGATCATATGGTTGAACCCATGCCTTTTCTTGCTCCACCTGAAAGGGAGGCACACTATGCTGTCAGACCTATACCACACTAGCTGGGAGTGACAGGATACCCTGTATTTGCCCCTCCCCCAATGTTACATGTGTCTGTGTGCATGTGAGTGCATGTTGTGTCAGGGACACTCACATTAGACTTGTCTTAAGTGGGAACTGGACCAAGGCAGTCATCAAAAAAGGGTGAGGGCCCGGCCAGCATGGCTCAGTGGTTGGGTATAACCAGGAGGTCACTGCTCCATTGCCGGTCAGGGCACATGCTCAATTCCCAATGTGGGGCATGTGGGAGGCAGCGGATCAATGACTCTTTCTCATCATTGATGATTCTATATCTCTCTCCCTCTCCCTTCCTCTCTGAAATCAATAAAGATATACACTGAGTGGTCAGATTATTATGACCCTTGAATGCATAATAATCTGGCCACTCAGTGTATATCCTATATAATAAAAGGCTAATATGCAATTGTCTCCACAACCAGGATTTCGACCAGCAAGCAGGTTGTCTAACCGCCCATGTCCCTTCCCCCTGGCCAGGCTGGCCAGACCCCACCCATGCACGAATTCATGCACCAGGCCTCAAATATACAATACCTATACCTATACCTATATCTACCGTGTTTCCCCGAAAATAAGACATCCTCCGAAAATAAGACCTAGAGCATGGAAAGATAAGACATCCCCTGAAAATAAGACCTAGCGCAGCTCTGGGAGAAAAAATTAATATAAGACACTGTCTTATTTTCGGGAAAACAGGGTCTATATCTATATCTATATCTATATCTATATCTAATCTATATCTATATTTATCTATATATACTGAGTGGCCAGATTATTATGTGTTCAGAGATCATAATAATCTGGCCATTCAGTGTATGGTAGGGGGAAAAATTTAAATGGCATCTGAGCTGTGCCTTAAAGGAAGAGTGAAGGTTAGATAAAAGGCAAAGAAAATGGGAGAGTGCATTCCAAGCAAGGGAACTGTTTGGGCAAAGAAGACCTCAGGACCTTTACCTTTTAAAACTCTTTACTATGGAAATGATACATCTCTATTCAAGGAGAGAAAAATAGCACTTAAATACACACCTAATCTTCACCCAACTTCCACATTTGGCAAGATTTTACTTGTTTATTTTGAAAGAAGACAAGTAGCTAGGGGTGACAGCAGTGGGAGCTATATTTCTTGAAGTAATAAAAGAAGAAGTACCCACTTAAGCTTGTCCAATAGAGGGGTGCCCACGCACCCTTTGTAAGGGCATCATATGACCCAGCAGCACAGGGCCCACATGGGACTGCAGTGGGGTATTGTGGGAAACAAAGAGCTACTGTTTTGTTCACTGTCTGTCTCTCACTCTCTCACTCTCTCTCTCTCCATAGCCATATGGAATCAATTTACTGATCACCGCCTTCCCTGGGATCCACCTGGAGTCGTCATTTAAGTTTCCGGCAAACCTCCTCAGGGAGTCAGCCCCCCAAACCTTCCAGGCTGCAGCCCCTCCACCCCCCAGCTCCGAGGGCACCGAAGGAAGTGCGTCCTGAGGGTGAGAGAGCGACATGGAAGGACCCAGTACCCCATCAGCTCATCATGCTTGGTTCCATCGATCCGACAGCCTGTTGCCAGGCGCTGCCCAGGCCTCGCTTTCCATGCTTTGTCCACGAATCCTCACCACACTCCCAGATGGGGGATAGCATTGCCCACTGGATAGCAACATGAGCCTGTCTTCGGCACAGCACCCATAGCACTGACTGTGCCCAGGATCTGCTGGTGTGCAAGCTCCTGGACAGAGCCTCCAGGGCAGCAGTTGCCAGCCAGTGGTCTGCCAACCACTAGTGGTCTGTGAGCTCTGAAAGGTGGGTGACCGCTGGCTTAAGGAAACCTTTGGAGCAGCGGTCACAAACCACTGATCCGTGGACCACTAGTGGTCCCTGAGGTCTGAAAGGTGGGCGACCGCTGTTCTAGGGGATCCTTCTGACCGAAAAGCAAGCAGGGCTGGCACTAGGAAAAGTGATCTACATGCTTCCTGTCCTCCCAGATCTGGCACTGCCATTGAGGAGTGCCCCCCGGTGGGTCTGGGGCCTCTTTGATGTGGAAGATGGGCCATGACCTTGGCACAGTGAGGTGGGTAGGAGGAGCTGCAAATGGAGGAGACAGGCAAGGCTGGAAATAGCTGATGCTCACAGGGTTTTCTGTGTCAGTAAGAAATGGTTTTGGGGCTTACACTACCAGGAAATGTATTATTGACTGGATGTGCAGTCCAGAGGGAGAGGGTCATCATGCTGGCTTAGTTGTCCAATGAAGGGTCATCAAGGACCCAGTCCCCCCATTCCTGACTCTTTTACCAGAATGTGAGTGTTCCTAGGTTTGATGTTGGGACAAGTCCCTCCTTCCTGGGACTAGCTGGTGACAATTGTGTTAAAGTTGTTTCGGTGCCTAACCCCCAAGGCTAATTTGTGAGCAACTTGAGGGCAAGGTGTGTGCTGCTTTTCATAGTCCCAGTGCTATGCCCAGTGCCTGTTACACACAAGGTGCCCAGTCATTCGTTCATTTGTTTTTAAAATAAATTTTTATTTATTTCAGAGAGGCAGGGGAGGAAGAGAGAGACAGAAAGATCAATGATTACCCAGGACCAAACCAGAGAGGGTCGGACCTGCATTGCCACCATTTGTCCACCATCCAGAACTGAAATATCATTGCTGACATGTACACATAAGGAACTGTTTGACATTGAAATTGGGACTCAAAAGAACTGATGGCCCAGAAAGAAACTCATACAGACTGATTCATTTGCCTCTCAGTATAACCATTATGGCTTGTCTCATTTTTGGTTCTTATAAATGTATTTCTTGTATCACATGATCACACTCATCTAGGGGAAATAATGAACAACATAAAGTGATGAACAAAAACAGACCCGGAGACAGGGAAGCATCGATCAGACTGTCGAACCTCAGAGGGAAGGTAGGGGAGGGTGGGCGGAAAGGGAGAGAGATCATCCAAAGGACTTGTGTGCATGCATATAAGCCTAACCAGTGGTAACGGAAAACAGGGGTGTGTGGGCATGCGTGTGGAGGGCTTTGGGATGGGAATGGGGAGATGAGGACAAATATGTGATACCTTAATCAATAAAGAAATTAAAAAAGATCAATAATTAGAAAGAATCATTAATTGACTGCCTCCTGCATGCCCCATCCAGGGGATCAAGCCCACAACCCAGACATGTTTCCTGACCCGGAATCAAACCATGACCTCCAGGTTCATAGGTCGATGCTCAGCCACTGAGCCACACCAGCTAGGCCATTCATACATTTATTCCTTCAATAATTCTTTCTTGCTAAGTGCTATGATGGAGCAGAATCCAGGGACCCAGGCACATAGCTCAGCCTGTGGGGTGGGAGTGCGGTCAGCAAATACTCTCTCGAGATCTTTACATCTGACATGAGGCCCTGAACACAGAGGCCTCGGCTCAGCAGGGTTGAAGGCTTTCATTCATTAGCAACCAGGGTGGGAAGGTAAGCCACAGCTCATGGGACTCACAGTTAGATTACAGCTTACTGAGTACCTGTTACGTGACAGGTCTCTGGTAACAGAGATTAATCATACCTCTTACCTGCAATGCCCCGGGCCAGTCAGGGACAAATCATGTCAGCGCTGGGTGAGGAGTAAGCACTGCGGCCATGGTGGAGAGGCACTCACTCCCCAAGCGGGACAGGGCAGGAAGGAGAAAGGGCAGTTTGCACAGGCCACCAGGAGCAGGTGGCCCTTTAAGCAATGCAAGGAGGAGGAGTCACCTGGCTCAGAGGCTGGACGGGTGCACAGTGAGGGAAATGCCTTCGTGAGGACGGTGAGCTGAGGGGGCAGAGCAGGTCACAGGCCCCCGGGGCTGCTGCTCTTTGGTTTGAACTGTTTATCTCCAGAATCGCTATGTCGTTTTGTGGTGATGCAGTTTCAGTTTCTGGGAGGCTCTGCCTGTCCACTTCTTCACTTTGCCCGGTTTGGGCCTGGAGCTCCTTGAATGGACCCTCGCTAACTCCTTGTCCGGAGAAGTGGTGCCTTGATATTTTGTTTGGGCATCTCATGACCTTCTTCCTGTCGGTGTCCATGCCTCTGCCAGGTCCCAGATGATGAACGTAATTGTCCAAGAAGGGGCACTCCCAGTATTGCCTCGTTTTGGAAGCCTCTGGATTTGTTCCCTCTCTGTGACCACAGAAAGGGTGTGGTGAGGTTCAAGTGCTCGCAGAACCATGGAGCAGCCTCAGAGGGGGAGTGGAGTCACAAGGTGGGCAGTGAGATGGCCCACTGGGTTCTCAAAAGGGGTCAGGGGAGTCCTGATGGACTCCACTCTGCCCTTCACCTGGCTTTAGGCTGCCTCCTCACCTGGCTAGAGCTCTCGAGGAGTCTCCCAAGGGCACCCTGGACTTCCTTGTTCCTGAGGCTGTAGATCATGGGGTAGAGCATGGGGGTCACATTGGTGTAGATTAAGGAGACGACCTTGTCCTGTTCCGGGGTGTAGCATGACTTGGGGCGGATGTAGATGAATATTGCACAGCCATAGTGCAGAAGAGAGACCAGCAGGTGGCCGGCACAGGTGGAGAAAGCCTTGCTCCTGCCCTGGGCTGAGTGGATGTTGAGGATGGCGGTGATGATGAATCCGTAGGAGAGCAGTATCAGTAAGAAGGGAATCAGCAGGATGAGCAAGCAGACCACGAAGACTGCAATCTCATTGGCTCGTGTGTCTGAGCAGGCCAGGAAGAGCACAGCTGGGATGTCACAGAAGAAATGATTGATCTCATGGGACTGACAGAAGGGCAAGAGGAATATCAGTGTGGTGAGCGTGAGTGAGAGTGCGAAGCCACCGACGCACGCCAGAGCCAGCATCTGCAGGCAGAGGGCCCTGGTGATGATGAGTGGGTAGCGCAGGGGCCTGCAGATCGCCACGAAGCGGTCATAGGCCATCACAGCCAGGAGGAAGCACTCTGCTCCTCCCAGAGCGATGAAGAGGTGCATCTGCAACGCGCAGCCCAGCATGGGCATCCGCTGGCTGCGGGACAGGAAGTTGGCCAGCATGTTGGGGACAATGACCAATATGTAGCAAATTTCAATGGTGGACAGATTGCGAAGAAAGAAATACATGGGCGTCTGGAGGCAGGAGTCAATGAGGGTGATGAGCACTATGGTTCCGTGGCCGGCTAGGGTGACAAGATGCATGATTAAAAAGAGTCCAAAAAAGAAGATTTTCAGTTCAGCCAGATCCCCAAAGCCCAAGATGATAAACTCTGAGCTCAAGGTGTGGTTTTTCTGCATTGAGGCCATCCTGTATTCCCCTGTAGAACTCCTGGGCTGGAAAAGGCAGTTTTCTAGCAATTTTCTAAGTTGTGGGAGACTCTGCAGCCCTTTCCACAAATGGGAGTGTAGCCACCTCTCCAGTGCCTCCAACCCACTTTGCCAGGCTTGGCTCTGGTCTAAGTTCATGAGCTTCTTACGTTCTGCTCTCAGCTCACTGAGAATCAAGAACTGCTTTTGTGATGTCACTTGAGTTCACCTGTTGAATTAATTTTAAAAAAATGCACTGGGATCAGTAAAGTCCACACTTGGAGTTGTTTTTCATAGACCATAATGATAGTCTTTCTGTTTATATTTTGAAGAGTTGTCTGGGTAGGAAGCCGCTGAGGTTGATGTTATTAAATAGGTTTAAATAGGAGAGACCGGCCCTAATTCCTGTAGGATATAAGGTCTGGCAGGTTGATATTAAACACACTTATATTGTCCCTTCTTTACCACCCCCATCCCGCAATCTCCCAGGACGCCTGCTTCCGAAGTGCTGTGAACACAATGCCCAGAGAGGAAGAAGTGTAACCACCAACAGTTGCTGCTTCTCCTGTTTCAGCGCTCCTCAGTTGCAGGGCGGCCCCAGCTTATGTGTCATCTCCTTCCAGACACCTGCCCTGATGTCCAAGCTGAGTTAGTCCCTCCTTTAGATATCAACAGCACTCCAGGCTTCCCCAACCCTATCACTCACTATTGAGTCCTGTAATTCTTTGATCATTTGTCTGTCCACCTCAACAGCCTGGGAGCTCTGTAATGAACAGAATGGTGTCTCATTCAACTTCTCAAGTAGTGTGGCACACATCAGAAGCATTGATAATGCTTATTGAATAAATAGATGCATCTTGCTTTTTTCCCCCCTGCATCCTCTACATTTAGTACATCATCAGGCATTGAGGAGGTGACTAACAGATATGCTTGAATAAATGGCTGAGTAAAAGCAGGTAATCTGCCAAAACTGGTTTGGCTCAGTGGATAGAGTGTTGGCCTGCAGACTGAAGGGTCCCAGGTTCGATTCCAGTTAAGGGCATGTACCTTGGTTGCGGGCACATCCCCAGTAAGGGGTATGCAGGAAGCAGCTGATCGATGTTTCTGACTCTCCATCCCTCTCCCTTCCTCTCTGTAAAAAAAATCAATAAAATAAAATAAAATAAGCAGGTAATCTTTCACATAATAGGAATGGCTGAGGTCATGATCCTCCAGGGAAGGTGTGGAGTGAGAAGAGCAGAGGCCAGGGTGGGCCAGGTCAGACAGAGGGTGGGAGCGGATAGGACAGAGCTAAGTGAGAGTCAGGGTGGAAATAAGAACTCTCAGGACCATGGGGCATGAGTGCCTGGCAGCACAGAGACTTCAAATGCTCTGTGTCTAAAGTGTGGGAGCAAGGGGATAAGGCCAGGCAGCTTCCTGGACTATGGGGACATGATCACTTCTCCCCTTGGCAGGATCCAAGTTATAATAGGAAGCCTTATGTTTAGCTTTCAATTTCTTCCTGTGTGTCCCTCCCTCCCAGCAGAAGAGAGGACAAGATTTCTAAAGATTCTAGAGAGCTAACAAATCTAAAATTAATAGGAGGTAAGGGTCCCGTGGAAGTGGAGTTGTCACCTAAAGCACAGGTACTCACTTAGGGACATACAATTTCTCCCAGGGCTACTGAGACTCAAACTGGGCTCGGCGAAACCTGAAAACCCACTCTGATGACAGGCCCAGCCTATTGCTGTGATTCCAATTTTGCAGCCACTTGCATGGTTCACTGCATTTTGGTTTCTACTGAGCTAATGGGCACCTTGAGTCTTTGAGCTGGACGGGTCTCCAGAGGGCAACCTGTCCACTCCCCCTTTCAGAACAGCTGGTCATGAATTCTTCTTCCCCATCAATGGCCCTGTCCAGGAATCACACACCCCAGCCTGAATCCCCTCCTCCACCACCTACCCGGCTCTCAGCTTCTTGCTTGTTCTGTGATAACTGTCTATGGGTGAGAGTGTTCTTTCTGGGTTGGTATTTATCTTCCTTGGCTTGGACCCTTGGTTTTAGCTTTGCCACACCAACTCACTTCCACTCTTTTTGCCATGAAAGAATGTAGAGACTTCTTGTTTGATTTGGGCCCTAAATCTTGAAAATATTGAGAAACACAGAAATGGAATTGAAAGTCACACATGATCTAAACACTTTAAAGGGAGAAGTAAAAGACAATGTGAAAGTTGCTGCTCCTTCAATGACGCTTCCCACTCTCCCAGACATTCTTAGCTGTGAGGTTCAGTTCCTTTCCTGGTTTGTCCTGTGCATATAAACACACAAACCTCACACATGCACACCTTCACACACATGTACACACACACACACATGCACACACGCACACACACAGATATGCACACACAAATACACACACACAGATGCACATCCACACACTCACACATGTACACATATACACAAACCCAAACATGCTCATATATATACACACATATACATATAGGCACACACAATACACAATGCACATATGAAAGCATACACACTCATATATACGCATATTCACACACTCACAAGTATCTATATACATAAACATTCACTACACTCACACATTACAAAGATAAAATGAGATCATAGTATACAAACCTATTGTCTTTAGTGTTTTGACTTAATAATATGTCTGGGAGAGATTTTCAGCCAGTACATATTGGTTTACTGCATTCTTTTTAACTGCAGCATTCTACCGTATGGATGCATTATAAGGCAATTAATTATAATTTAAATAATAAAAACATAATAACAAATCAAGTCTATAAAGAAAAGTAGATAGAAAATCAAAATAAATGACCACTTAATCAGTTTTTTATGTCTTTGGCATTGAAGAGATTTCCAGCTATTTATCACACTCCGTGTTACAATGTACATCCTCACAGAGAGTGTGGGCCAACTGCCCCTCTGGGAATATGACCGGTGTGTCCTCCCTGCTCTTGTTGCTTGCCCCTTGAACGGCCCTGGATAACAGAGTTGATGTTACCTGGAAGGGGCAGATCAGTGCGTGAAGTGCAAATCCGGGGAGAAGCCCTGTCAGGGATTCTTCTGTCACCATCTGCGGTTAGTGAGAAGTGCAAGAAGGAGAGCAGCGGTGGGGTCCTTAGAGGAGGTGCTGCACTCTGTCACTCACGTTAAGTAGAAGTGAAGGCAGGCCTCCAGAAGTCCTAGGGGAGAGGCCAGGAAGGAGGCCATCCCTGTGGTCCATCCCACCGAGGGGAGTGCTTTCCCCAGGTCACAGCGCAAACCCAATTACTTACATTCCCTTTGCCAAAGATAGAGTACAAATGAAACTAGACCACCTTCTTGCATCATAAATAAACTCAAAATGGATTAGAGACTGGAATGCAAGACCCAAAATCCTAAAACCCCTACAAGAAAACATAGGCAGCAAACTACCTGAATTGCTCTTAATAATATATTTTCTTATATATCTCCTCAGATAAAGGAAACAAACAACAAACAAACCCAAAACAACAACAACAACAACAACAACGAAAGAAAGCAAACGGGACTACATCAAACTAAAAAGTTTATGTACAGCAATGGAAACCATCAACAAAAGGCAAATATACCCTTGTGATTGGAAGAACAGATTCACCAAAGATACATCCAATGAGAGGTTAATATCCAACATTCATAAGAAACTCATGTTATAATTTATAATTAACACCCTTACAAACAATCCAATTTAAAAAAAAAAGGCAAAGGACCTGAATAGTCACTTTTTCAAAGAGGGTAAACAGATGACTAATAGGCATATGAAAAGATGCTCAATATCAGTAATCATCAGTGAACTGCAAATTAAAACATCACACCTGCCCTAGCCAGTTTTGCTCAGTGGAGAGACCATTGGCCTGTGGACTGAAGGGTCCCGGGTTCGATTCTGGTCAAGGGCACATGCTTGGGTTGTGGGCTTGATCCCCAGTAGGGAGTGTGTAGGAGGCAGCCGATCAATGATTCCCGGTCATCACTGATGTTTCTATCTCTCTCTCCCTCTCTCTTCCTCTCTGAAATCAATAAAAATATACCTCACACCTGTCAGAGTGTCTATCATCAATAAATCAACAAGCCGAAACTGGTTTGGCTCAGTGAATAGAGCGTCGGCCTGTGGACTGAGGGGTCCCAGGTTCAATTCCGGTCAGGGGCATGTACCTTGGTTGTGGGCACATCCCCAGAAGGGGGTGTGCAGGAGGCGGCTGATGGATGATTCTCTCTCATCGATGTTTCTGACTCTCTATCCCTCTCTCTTCCTCTCTGTGAAAAAATCAATAAAATATATTTAAAATAAATAAATAAATCAACAAACAGCAAGTGCTGGTGAGGATATGGAGAAAAGGAAACCCTACTGCACTGTTGGTGGGATTTAAGTTGGTGCAGCCACTATGGAAAGTAGTATGGAGGTTCTTTAAAAAAAAAAATTAAATACAACTACCTTATGACCCAGCAATTACACTTCTGGGTATTTACCCAAAGAAACCCAAAATACTAATTCAAAGAGATATATGTACCATTATATTCATCGCAGAATTGTTTACAATAGCCAAGATTTGAAAGCAGTCCAACTGTACATCAGTAGGTGAGTGGATAAAAAAGCTGTGGTATATTCACACAATGGAGTACTACTCGGCTATAAAAAAAAGAAGGAAATCTTACCTTTTGTGGCAACATGGATGGACATAGAGGCTATTATGCTGAGTGAAACAAGTCAGACAGAGAAAGGCAAATACCATGTGATTTCACATATATGTTGGAATCTAAAGGAAAAAAAATAAATGAACAAACAAAACAGAAACAGACGGATACAGAGAATAGACTGATGGTTGCCATGTGGGAGGGGGTTAGGGGCTGGGTGAAAAAGGTGAAAGAATTAGAAAGTACAAATTGGTAGTTATAAAATAGTCACAAGGATATAAAGAACAGCATGGGGAATATAGTCAATGACCTTGTAATAACTATGTTTTATACCTGGTGGGTACTAGACTTATCCGGGTATCACTTCATAACTTATATAAATGTCTAACCACTAAGCATACACCTGAAGCTAATATAAAATAATATTGAATGTCAACTGCAATTGACAAATAAAAGTTTCTTTAAGTGTACATATGGAACATTTCCAGTACCCCAGAATGTTCTCTACTGTCCCCTCCTAGTCAGTACCATACCACCCCAACACCAGAATTAATTGCTCCCACCTTCGATTAAAATTTTTTGTTCTTGCACTTTGTATAAAAAGAGCCATTCTGTCAAAAAATACAGTATAGATCCTGACAATGTGATTTAACTCAGATCTGCTGAAACGTAAATCCCCATTGTGCAATCACCAGCATGTGACTGGGTCTTGGGTTAATTTTAGAGGCAGAAATGCATAGGCTTAGCTGGATTCGAATCAAGTGATCAAGCCTTGCCAGGAAGAAGCACAAAGTAGGCAATGGAACCCAAGACTGGCGGTATTTTAAGCCCCTCAATCACCAACACTAAGATTCTGTTATTTTTTGTAATGCTTACAAGGGGCATTATTAGGATTATCAGGGCCTCCATTTTTAAAATGAAGAGTGCATATATATTGGATGATAAATATAACACATGACATTGTACAATTCAAACAACACATAAGTGAATAAAAAATGAGGGTGATCACCCACCACTACCTCCTATTTTTAGGGATCTACAGAGTATAAGATGCCAGTCCCTTTCACACACATACCTAGATGTGTGCATATACATACACATATGTAATTAAAAAAGCATACCATTGATCCAACACGACCAGGACTGGAAGATTCTAAGATATGACAATGGGCTTGGCTTGGATAGTAGTGCTAAGGAGACTTTTCTGAGCAAACCCTGTGGACAACGGAGTGAACAAAATGGAAAGTGGCGGCAGCCAGCCCAAAGTGGCTGCTTCATGAATACAGGGGACCCCAGAATCTTGGGTCCTGCTACCAAGATGCACAATGTGGTGCAGGTTAGACATTGGGCTACCCCAACACCAGGACTGGGGAGATGAAAGTATTAGATGGAAGTTTAGGTCAGCTGAGTAGTAGCATTCTCCAAGGTTCATAACTCTTACTCCCTCACTCCATTCAGTGAAGCTACTTTGATGACATGGAATAATGTGAAGCTGTTAAAACTTATTCAGGGGAGACAATACAGTTCAAAATTCTCCGTGCAAGTTGAAGTTTAAAGACATTAGAGAAAAGCCCAAAATAAGTTTTTCAGCCCTGGCTAATTTTATGTATGGTTGTAATTTTTAAGATTAAAAAAAACACAAGTTGCGACACAATAAGTATAATATTGTGTCAGTTTGTTAAATATATATTTTATTGCTTTCAGACGGGAAGGGAGAGGGAGATAGAGATAGAAACATCAATGACGAGAGAGAGTCATTGATTGTCTGCCTCCTGCATGCCCCACGCTGGGGATGGAGCCCTGAACCTGGGCATGCGCCCTGACTGGGAATCCACCTGTGACCTCCTGGCTCATTGGTCGATGCTCAACCACAAGCCACGTCGGCCGGGCTGGCCACAGTTTTTAACACAAAAGTTCTTCTGCTTCCTGATGGAGACAGAGGCCATGCACCAGGTTTTGGGAACACCTTCTTGACTTGACCTTGCCGTGCACATGTGGAAAACACAGTCACTCAGCTTTCCTGAAGCAAACTGGCTCCGCAGAAACCAAGGGGAGCCCAAGGCAGAAACCTGGCCTGGAGGCAGAGGTCAAGTTTGCAGCAGCTCTTTGGCAAGGACAGTGGACACACCACATGGCCCAGGGCTGAAAGTGCCTGCTTGCTTTAGTGCCGGCATTACCTAGAAATGGGGACCAGAATCAAATGCTGGCTCCACTAACCACCAAGAATCTCTGAGTCTCAGTGGGGGGAGGTTGGAGAGAGTGAGTCGGGAATTCAGTTTCTTTCATCTTTAGCTCACAGACCAAAATACTTTAAAAAATGTTTTATTGATTTTGGAGGTAGAGGGAGAGAGAGAGAGAGAGAGAGAGAGAGAGAGAGAGAGAGAGAGAGAGATCGGCTGCTTCCTGCATGCCCCTTACTGGAGATCTAGCCTGAAAACCAGGAAACCAACTGGTGACTTGACCTCTCAAGTGCACCAGGTCAACCAACTGGGATGCAAGTGACTGTTAAATGAATGAAATGAGTCCATCAGAGTCATTATTCCCACTTAATACTGATTGCATTTGACAATGCCAGGGAAAAGGCTGGCCATGGCCACGGAGTGGTTTCCCGAGGGGAAATGTGCCCACCTGCCTCTTGACTGCCAATTAAGATAGTGAAGGAACCTCTGTGCTGCCACCATCTTGGGCTCCAGACTCGCCTCCCTCACTTTGAAGGAGAGGCTGCTCCACAATGAGACTGGTTCCTGCAAACCCCCTTTGGGGCATTTTGGCATAAACCCATACCCCTGGTCGCCTCCCACTGTGGCTAGTTCCTGGCATAAGCCACTGTCCTGACCTGACTAAGCATGTAATTTCCATATCTGGTAGCACTCAAGCACTACCCTGTTTCCCCGAAAATAAGACAGTGTCTTATATTAATTTTTTCTCCCAAAGTTGTGCTAGGTCTTATTTTCAGAGGATGTCTTATCTTTCCATGCGCTAGGACTTATTTTCGGGGAAACATGGTAGTACCTATACCCCCCCCCCCCCGCCTTTATATAATTCTTTGCTGCCTGTCAAGTTGTGTGGGGATTCATTTGGTCTTGCAGCAGCCCAAAATACGCCTCAGGTTTAAAATTCCCTTCATAAACTCGATTACCATAGTGAGGTAGCCAGCTTCCCTCTGGTCTCTTCCTGCCCTCCGAGTACCAAGGTCGATTTTTAGTCCTGGGATCTTGCCCTGGCTCTGTGTGTCCTAACAATGGGGGAGCCATCCAAGAAACGGATGAAATGGGTCTTTGGAAAGAGGTATATGAGGGGAAATCCTGAGCTGGCCAACTAATTCCATGTGGGGAGGGACGGTCTGTATGCTAGATGCACACGGACGATTGTGTGGGTGTGGAGACACCCCCAAAACGTTGGCCAGTCTCATGTACTTATTTGGGAAACTATACATTGCACATTGTGACAAGGAAGGAAAGCACGTGGCTGTAACTCTGGGGTGGCCCCCTTTCTGGGCGATTCAGCTCCCAGATGGCCACAAAGATGACTACCAGCAGTTTCCAAATGTAGAGGAGTCAGTTCCGGTGTGGGATAACTTCAAAACCTTACTGCTACAAGCAACCTCAGGATTCTTTGCCTGTCCCAAATCTCCACTCAGAGGCCAGGAAAGCTGGTTAACAGGAATGGTAGGAGGAGATGTTGGGAATATGGATGTCAGCCAGCTAACTTGAAGCATAAGTTCATGTGCAAGACGATGTCAAGGCATAGCGGTCAATGAAGACCTCCCTAGGTGTGTCTGATTCCTCCCTTCACCGTCCACTCTGGTGTTAACTAATGGTGGAAACTGCCTCATTACCACCACACTGTCATGCCAGGTTATATCCCAGGCCACCATGAGGAGAAATGAGAAGGGAGGGTCTTGGCATGCAAAAGCAGCTCAAGAGTACGGGAATCACCTATTTAAAGTTGACCAGCAAACATATATCTTTTTCCCCCACTTCCTCTTTTATGTTTCCTCTCTAGACCACAAGCTCTCAGTTCTGGAAGGAGCATGTATTGAGCATTCCTCTGTCTCTGCCTAGTGGCTACCCAGGGAGTCTGCAACCAGGCGCACCATTCAGTCACTGAATGAGTAAAGAGAGCAAAGAGTGCTAACATGGCCTTGAGATTGAAGGCCTGTGTCCTCCAGACCTGAGTGTCCAACCCCAGGAAAGGATCTCCAAACAGGATTGACGCTGAGCACGGGTTTGAGAGAGGTTCTAAAGCATCTTTTGGCCCTAAGTGGTTTGGCTCAGTGGACAGAGTGTTGGCTTCCCACTCAGAGTACATCCTGGGTTGCAGGCTCGATCCCCGGTAGGGGGCGTGCCGGAGGCAGCCCGTCAATGATTCTGTCTCATCGCTGGTGTTTCTATTTAATCTCTCCCGCTCCCTTCCACTCTGAAATCAATAAAAATATATTTAAAAAAACAAAGCATTTTTGGTTCCCTGCTGCTCGGGCTGTTCCACAGTCTCCACTTCTACTCTCTGCAGTGCACAGGGCGAGGCCAACAGGAAGCCCATCAACGGAGACACAGAAATAGCAGCCCAGGAAGCCTGCTTGTCTTTTTCTTTCCTTCCGAACTTTTTCCCTCGACCATCTGGACCCTCTGTGCTTCCCCCCTGCTGAGCTTGCTGTGCACATTTCGCATTGGAACAATGTTGCCAACTTGGCCTCCGGAGGGGCTGCCCCCACATACAGCTCCGTCAGCAGCATAACACCCATTCTAGCCTCACTCAAACGGATACAAATTGTTTACGATTTTGCCAATCTCATGGGCAAAAACAACTCTTTGTTTTAATGCGCATTAAAAAAAAAAAACATTAGCAAGGCTCAACGTATTTTTCTTGGTTTATTTGCCTTTGTATTTTTTTATGACCTCCCTGTCCACATTCATAGATTTGTGGACACAAAGGGGCCACATGCTAACCCTGACAAGCTCAGGGCAGGCCTGCATGGCAGCCTTTCGAACTCAGAGATCTAAAGTAAGCACAAAGGATGTCCTGAAATGGAAATTTACCAACTGAAAGCAGTTTATGGCAGGTGGTTATTTCCTATGCTAAAGTCTTCCCTGACAAAAGTCAGTCTTAATCTTAATTAAGCCTGTCTGTTATCTTTTTGCATCTACCTTGAAATGTCAAAGTAATTTCATTTTTCTGGAGCCCTGAAAGCAGATACTATACCACAGCAAAGACCACAAATCCCCTCACTGCTATTGAGTTAATTTTTGACTGTTAACTATTCTGTAGCCACCAGAATAAAAGAAGTATGTGTCTATCATTTTACATTTATCCAATTCCAGAGGTTTCCCTGTTTTGCTTTCTCTCACCTTTTTATTTTTATTTTTATTTAAAAAAATATATTTTATTGATTTTTTTACAGAGAGGAATTGAGAGAGACAGAGTTAGAAACGCTGATGAGAGAGAGACATCGACCAGCTGCCTCTTGCACCCCCCCCACTGGGGATGTGCCCACAACCAAGGTACATGCCCTTGACTGGAATCGAACCTGGGACCTTTCAGTCCGCAGACCAATGCTCTATCCACTGAGCCAAACCGGTCCCAGCACTCTCACCTTTTTAATCTATCACCAATGGATTTCATGTAACCCACTTATGTCCTCTTTTCATTCATTGAAATGTATAAAACAGGGTACAGAACTTCCATTTTTTCAGAGCATTTTCTCAATCTGTTGAGATTTTTCTTCCCGGCAATTGTCCAGTTTGACTCAAATAAGCTCACAAACATTCACTACAGGTTTGATTATTACTTACATTGATATATTCACAGCTTACTTTTATATTGGGGTGTTTGCTTTGTCTTAAAAAATTTTTTGTTAACGAAATTAGCTCCTTTAAATTGAGATGGGTATTTTTTCCCATTTGCATTTTGCCACACATACATTTTAAATTTTATGTAGCCCCTTTATTGTTTTTCTGTTCTGGGGTTTCTGAGCTCAAACTAATTTTAACATTCTCAGATATAAGATATCCACCCATGTGTTTTTCGAGTTCTTTTAATGTTTCATTTTTTCCCCTGTGTTTATTCTTGGAGCCATCTGGGATTTATTTTGAAGTAAGCAGTGAGATAGGGATCCACCTTTGTGTGCATGTGCATGGGAAGCCAATTGTTTCAAGTGCCATTTATTGGTGTTGGGAAAATTGGAAAGCCACAGAAGAATGAAACTAGACTGTTCTTTAACAACATACACAAAAATTAACTTGAAATAGAGTGAAGAGCCTATATAATCAAAAGGTAATATGCAAATTGACCCTTACTCTGTCACGCCATCACAAGATGGCTGCGTCCACTGAGGAGGCAGGGTTCCTGTAACACAAGAAAGTTACACCCACAGCAGAGGTGGGGCTCCTGTAACAAGAGCTCAGCAGGGACCTAAGGCTGTCTGGTGCTGGGCTGGGGGGGAGGGGAGAAGAGCTGAGGCTGCACCCCCTTTGCCTGGTGGGGCTTGAAGGGGAACCTGAGGCTGTGCCCCCCACCATGGCACCAGGCTGGGACCTGAGGGTGCGCTGGGGGACCTGAGGCTGCACCCCCCACCCAGCAGGGCTTGATGGGAGTGGGGAAGGCTGGGTATGGATCTCGCCCAATGTGGGTGGGAACGGCCAGGTCTGTGTCTCACACGATTTCGAGATGCACGTGGGAGGGTGGGGACTTGCTCTCTGGGTCCTGCTGTGTGTCCCAGACTCTGACAGGAGGAAGATTTTTAAAAATATATATTTTATTGATTTTTTTTGCCCTCCTCCCTCCCTCCCATGCATACCCTCCCTCCCCAGAGTTTTATGTCCATTGGTTGTACTTATATGCATGTATACAAGTCCTTCGGTTGATCTATTATATCCCCCAGATCTTCAGGAGGAAGATTTTCATGTACGTTTTATTAATCTTTCATCTCTGACATTTCTATTGTAGAGAAAGGGCAAATAGCAATATTAAAATATTTCCTCTAATTAATTCCCAGGCCACTAGTTTAAATATAAGCTCTTAATAAAAGACATAGAGGAAAACTTAGCTACCGAACTTATGGACCTTGGACTCAGAGGCTTTTGTGAACTTGACCCTAAAGGCAAGGGAAGTAAAGGCAAAAATAAATGAATGGGTCTACATTACACTAAAAAGCTTCTGCACAGCAAAATAAACCATCAACAAAACAAAAAGGCCACCATCAGAATGGGAGAAGATATTTGCAAACAGTACCATCCAAAATATATAAAGAATTCATACAACCTAACAACAAAAAAACCAACAATCCAATTTAAAAGTGGGCAGAGTACTTTGGGACACTTTTTACAAAAAGACATGCAAATGGCCAACATCTATGTGAAAAGATGCTTAACTTCACTAGCTATAAGGGAAATGCAAATGAAAACCACAACGAGACACTGCCTCACAACTTTAGAGTCGCCATCATCAGTAACACAAGAAAGAACAAATGTTGGCCGAAACCTGTTTGGCTCAGTGGTAGAGCGTCGGTCTGTGGACTGAAAGGTCCCAGGTTCGATTCCGGTCAAGGGCACGTACCTTGGTTGCAGGCACATCCCCGGTGGGGGTGTGTGCAAGAGGCAGCTGGTCGATGTTTCTCTCTCATCGACATTTCTATCTCTCTATCTCTCTCCCTTCCTCTCTGTAAAAAATCAATAAAATATATTAAAAAAAAAAAGAACAAATGTTGGAGAGGATGTGGAGAAAAAGAAATCCTCTTTCACTGCTGGTGGGAATGTAAACTGGCAACAACCACTATTGAAAACAGTATGGAGGTTCTTCAAAAATTAAGAATAGAGCTAACATATGACCCAGCGAACACTCTTCTGGTTATCTACCTGACTAATTTGAAAACATTTATTTGTAAAGATATTACATAATCCCATGTTCATTACAGCAATATTCACAGTAGCCAATGCATGGAAACAACCTAAATGTCCTTTGATGAATGCTTGGATAAAATGTGGTACATTTAGCCGAAACCGGTTTGGCTTAGTGGATAGAGCATCGGCCTGCGGACTGAAAGGTCCCAGGTTAGATTCCGGTCAAAGGTATGTACCTTGGCTGCAGGCACATCCCTAGTAGGGGGTGTGCAGGAGGCAGCTGATCGATGATTCTCATCGATGTTTCTAACTCTCTATCCTTCTCTCTTCCTCTCTGTAAAAAAATCAATAAAATATATTTTTAAAATTTTAAAAAATAAAATGTGATACATTTATACAATGGAATACTACTCAGCCATATGAAAGGACGACAACATGGGTAGATCTTGAGAATATCATGCTAAATGAAATAAGTCAGATGGAAACGAACAAACACCATATGATTTCACTCATGTTTATCCTCTTCCCATCCCCCTTTCCCTCTGGTAACCACCATACTATTGTCTGTGTCTATGAGTTCACTTGTTGCTTTCTGTTTTGTATCCCATGCTGAAAGTATAGAATCTAACCCCGTTTCACCACTCTTAGAAACCACCACGCACAGTTCCTTTCTCCTCCCCATCATCTCAGTATAGTAATATCAATCAGCATTTAGGCACGATTGCTATGTGAATACTTACAAATGCATTTCACAGGCATTCCATAGCAATCTTACATTCAAGTGGACATGAAGAAAATTGTCCAAACATGCATGAATATTTAACCATGTCAGATTTGACCTGGTGTTGAAGATTTCTGTTTAACCTTAGGTGATATATTAAAGTGCCATTAATGAAAAACCTTTGAGTGCCAGCATCCCTAACTCCTGGCTCTGCACCATCACCTGACTTTCAGCACCCTCTCTTAATGTCAGTGGAAACAAGCTTTTCATCAGCACAGCTCTATCACCACTATGCATCTAAGAACACTAATCATGGTAGAGAACTCCTGAGTTGTACATCATCATCACATGTGATCCCCAGTAACTATGGTATCATGTCTGACTCCCAACCACAGGGCTGTCCAGTTTGGTTTACACTCAGCCATCTCTCTGCTCATCTGAACGTGTTGAACATTCAACATTCATGGGAAACACGTCTGAGGTCTTTCTCCACCCTGGCACCAGGGGAGAGACAAAGGAACTTCACAGGCCGAGATGACTGATGCTCAACCGGCTGGTACTGATATGAGGCCATTGTGTTCTGATGTAAATGCCCTGCTAGGGTGGGTAGGGAAATGCTGGGCTTTTTCCTGAATGAACACCTGTATTTACAGACCAGTTAGTTATACATATATTCTCTTGGCATTCCTCCAAACAATGTGGTGAGATAACTAGTATTTGTCCCATGTCAATGGAAGAAAAATCTAAAGGCTAGATTAAGTATCACAGCTCAGCTCAAATCACACAGCCAGGAAGGGGTGGAGTTGAGCTTGAAACTTCAACTCAAGTCTACCCCTCAGTCAAGTCTTGCTCTCGGTTTCCATTCTATGCAGACTGATGCTCAATTCTTATGTACCACAAGGGTCTGTGTTTGGTCCCTTATTAGTCTGTAACTCATGCATAGACTCTGGAACAGGAGAGAGGCATAGTAAATGTCGGGCTAATAATTCTAGTGTCTGGACAATAATTCTTTGAGTCACTCATTCTTCAAAGGATCTGAAATGCAGCTTTGGACAATGAGTGCAGAAGTCTCAGGTGTTGGGCTGTAAGGTTGCAGCATGAACTTGTTATTTGTTGTCACTCTTTGGCACAAACGGTCAATCTGTCCCATCAAGGCCACATTTATAATTGAGGCTACCCATAGAGGTTACTCACAACTTCACTAATGTGGTTGGCATATACCTCTAATTATTTTCCCTGAGGTTTTTCTTGCCAAGATCATTTTGTATTTTCTAAGACTCTCTCTCTCTCTCTGTCTCTGTCTCTGTCTCTGTCTCTCTCTCTCTCTCTCTCTCTCTCTCTCTCTCTCTCTCTCTCTCTCTGATTAATAAGGGCGACAGAGATAACCCTCAAGTATTGGAAAATTGGGATTATTTTCCTGAGTTACGTTGTAAACCACATGACTCTAGGAGGTGTCTCTCTCTCTTCCTAGAGTGTTGGCCTTCGTGTGTCCTTAGAAACAACAACAACAACAACAACAACAACAACAAACTGGACTTTATTATTTTAAAATATTTTTAAACTTTATTTCAGAGAGGAAGGGAGAGGGAGAAAGAGAGAATCATCAATGATGAGAGAGAATCATTGATTGGCTGCCTCCTGCACACCCTACACTGGGGATCAAACCTGAAACCAGGGCATGCATGTGCCCTGACCATGAACTGCACTGTGACCTCCTGGTTCATAGGTTGACACTCAACCTCTGAGCAACACTGGCCGGGCTCGGTGATCACTTCCTATTGCCATCAGGCCAACTCCAACCTTATCTTCTATTGTGGGGACTCCCTCTGGAGGACTAAAGAAAGTAGCTTCTTCATTCAAAGGCACCCTGTGTCATTGAGACATTTGGCAACATCATCCCCAAGAAAAAGACCCTGATATGTTCCATGAGAACTCCATAGGTGGCATGTATTTCTAAACACCTTCTAAAATGAGTAGCCTGTTTTGTGCCTTACAACATGGCAACACCATCTTCCCCAGGAGCTGGCTGTGAAACAAGCCCCATCAGTGGCTTTTGAAAGGTTGTGTGGTCTTTGTGCCTGTTCTTCAAGTCCGTGTGGGCATACCACTGAGGCTAAATAAAGCTTTCTCAAGGAAAATACAGGTAGGGATACTTTAAAATTGTGAATATTTACAGTAAGCCAGAAATAAAACCTTTACAACTATCTAAACTTACAAAAATTTTCAAATACTAGTTTAAAAAGTGTGTGTGTGTGTGTGAGAGACATAGTTTCACAAAACTCTTGGAGGGAAGTAAGCAAAACTACTTGAAGTCTATCGAGGTGTGCCCTACTCTCTGTGAGTTCCTCACTGCTGGATCCAAGGGGCAAAGATGGAAACTGCTTCTACGACCTCTCATTATTTTTAGTATCCAATGCCATGAAAGCTTCATGTGGGAAATGAAACTGAGAAATGTGAAAAGCTGGAGTCACATGACAGAAGTGTGGCTTAACAGCCCTGGGGAACAGCAAGGAGGGCTCATTTCCTTTACAAAACCTGGCTGTCAGAAGACTTGGGTACAGAGGAGGGATAGGGGGCAGGCTGGTTTCTCTAGGACTAAGGTGAATACACTTTCTCATTCTGACTTTAGGACCCTACAGTTATTAAACATCTGAAAAGTTGTCTATGTCTGTTTCTTCTCTCATTTTTGCTTCGGGACAAAACTTGAAAGCCACCAGGAAATGAGCAAGCTGTACTTGAAGCCAGTGGTTCTCAAACTTTAGAGGCACCAGAACACCATCCCCTGCAGGTCTCTGCTCCCCTATTGCTAGGCTCTACCCTCAGAGTTTCTGACTCACTAGGCCTGGGGTGAGATGCAAGAGTCTGAACCTCTGCCAAGTCCCAGAAGATGCTGATACTCCTGGTCCACAGACCCAGCGTAGAGAAGATGTGCTCTAACCACATGCATCTGTCTGTGGTAACTGAGTTGAGCTAGTTATGAATCGAGTTAGTTCTTTCAACTTTGGTGCCTCCTTCTCTCTACCTCTCCTCATCCGAACTTGAGATGGTCAGATTTTCTCACTTCATGGATGGTCAGCAGAGACTGATGTATTGGCCTTTGTTTCTGCTCTCTTCCCTCCTAATCTCTGACTTATTATAGAAGGAACTGACTTTATGTCAGTTTATGCAGCCGTGACTCCAATGCTAAGTCCCTTCGCCTGACTGACTAGTTCTCACTCACTCTTTTTTATTTTTAAAAAAATATATTTTATTGATTTTTTTTACAGAGAGGAAGGGAGAGAGATAGAGAGAGATGAGAGAGAAATATCGACCAGCTGCCTCTTGCACACCCCCTACCAGGGATGTGCCCGCAACCAAGGTACATGCCCTTGACTGGAATCGAACCCAGGACCTTTCAGTCCTCAGACCGACGCTCTACCACTGAGCCAAACCGGTTTCGGCCTCACTCACTCTTAATATCTTTGCTGAGATGTCACTTCTTCTCTGATCAGAATTGGGAAGAAGCAGTCAAAAGCACCCTTCCTGGGTGTTTTTTTGTTTGTTTGTTTGTTTGTGTTTTTTAGGACATTGAGTCTCCCCCAATATGCTACATATCAAATTGTATTATAATAACTAGCCTGCTTCCTTTTCTGTTACTCTCATCAGATAGGGAACCCCCTGAGCACAGAGACTGTGTCCGGGAGGTTGTTAGTAGTAAGTCTTGGTGTAAGGTGGTAAATTCCTGGACTCTAAAGACATCAGAATAAAGAAGAATTTATAGATATGAGAGATATTATAAAGGAATATTCTTCTCAATGCCCACTCCACAACAGGTGTCTGTAAATGCTTATTCAATTAAATGGACAGGTTAACAGAGCTTTTCGACTGATGATATATGGAGGGTAAGTTGAAGAAGGGATCTAACATTGGGTGAGCACCTAATATGTGCCAGACACTAATAAATAGCAAAGTTGAAAATGGCATTGACTGAGAGGGGAGTAGGGCATAGGAATGAGCTTGATATTGGTGAAGTGATATTTAAGGTGATGGCAAATGCCCAGATCGAGGTACACATCTGGAGACTTATTGATTATACATTACAGTACAGTAGTTAGGAGCACAGTCAAAAGATTCCTTTTCCTTGCTGAAGCCGGTTTGGCTCAGTGGTAGAGTGTCGGTCTGCGGACTGAAAGGTCCCAGGTTCGATTCCGGTCAAGGGCATGTAGGTTGGTTGTGGGCACATCCCCGGTGGGGGATGTGCAAGAGGCAGTTGGTTGATGTTTCTCTCTCATCAATGTTTCTAGCTCTCTAACTCTCTCCCTTCCTCTCTGTAAAAAATAAATAATATATATATATTTTTGAAAAGATTCCTTTTCCACATGTGGCTCTTACCTGGCTATGTTCAACACTTACTTTAGGACATTAAAATATATTTATATGAGACCCCAGACCAAATAAGTCTTAAGATGGATGCAAAATTGTCTCTATAGTTTATGCAGCCGTGACTCCAATGCTGAGTCCCTTCGCCTACACTATGAGAAATAAGGATGTGAAAACTGCTTTCAGGACAGTAAATTGTGGGGCCAAGTCCTGATTCCTCGATCACACAACAGCACCATTTCAGACTTCCAGAAATAGGGCTTTAGCCACCCTGGCAACTTTGCATTTGTGATTGACACTTCTAAAATGGGAAACGTTTTTGCAAAGCATCTGAATAATGGAAGAAATCCTGCAAGAATAGAGATTTGATGACAAACAAAATATAAAACTACAGCATGTCACATGCATCTTAAATAAAAATAAAATGCAAGTTACACACGAGGAACAATGTTTGCAACATACATAACAGAAATCATCAATAGTTTTTATATAAGGGGGGGGGCAATGGTAAGATATGTACACATATAATACCTTAATAAAAAATAATAAAAATAATTAAAAAATAAATGTAACCAGTATTCAACTTGGAAAAAGAATAGTCTTTATATATAAAACCTCTTGCAAGTCATTAAGAAAGAAGGTCAATATTCCATTAAGAAAATGGCCAAAGGACACAAACATGTAATTCAGGAAAGAAAAATGAAACATTCACACTTAAAGCAACAGCAAAAATATCGCCTTTCATTGACCATATCAACAATAGGGCGGGGGGGGGGTACAGTGTTGGTGAGAGTTTGGGGAAATACCATGCAGGGCATATAAATTGGCACAAACTTTCGGAGGGCAGTTTTGCTAGCCATAAACAGCAAACATTTGGGTGGCCCATTTAGTTGGGGAGGTGGCTCTCAGTTGGAAGGGGCTTTGCCCTCTGCACACACTGCTACAAGAGTGCTGGCAGGGCTGTCAAGCCTGACAGCTCTGAAAATACCCACACATGAACAAGATATCAATCTCCACTTTTAGCAGACTCCCACTGCATACATGCGGAGCTTTCTCCTGCACCCTTCCCAACATTAGGAGGGCTATCACAGTGGGGAAGGTAAAAACCATGAAACTGCACTCTGCCCACCTTGATGAAGATAGTGAACCAAAGACAATCAAGTATGACCATCTGAAGGAGGAGGAAAACATCCAAACTTTGTTTATGGATCGTTGGCTCAGTGTCTGGGTACAAGCACGGAGCGATGGCAGCTGCATTCTAGTCACACCCCAGGTGACCCTTAAGAAACAGTAGGGCCTGACTGGCATACTTCATTGGATGAGCCCCAATTTATGAATCAGAAGGTCACCATTTGATTCCCAGTCATGGCACATGCCCAGGTTTCGAGCTCAGTCTCCGGTGTGGTTCCTCGATCAATGATTCTCTCTCATCATTGATGTTTATCTTTCCCCCTCCTTCTCCCTTCCTCTATGAAATCAATAAAAACATTTTAAACAAAAAGAAATAGTGTAAAGGGAAGATCTTATTAAAGGGCAGAACTGTGAGTGGTACACCTCATCATCCACTTTGTGGGGAAGGAGAAATAGGTCTAGGTGGGAATAACTATCTATCTATCTATCTATCTATCTATCTATCTATCTATCTATCTATCTCAGTTGAATGATAGCTCCCCCCCACACACACACACAAAGGATAATGTCCCCGAATCTGTGACTAGGTCCTTACTTGGAAATAGGGTCTTTGCCAATGTAATTCAAGTAAAAAGGTTGAGATGGGATCATCCTGGACCAGCCAGGTGGGCCCTAAATCCAGTAAGTGTCCTTATAAGAGATAGAAGAAGCAAAGTCATGTGAAGGTGCAGGCAGAGATTCAAGTTATTCAGCTACAAGCTAGTGGACCCCCGAAGCCACCAGTAATTGGAAGGAGCAAGCAAGAGTCCTCCCCAGAGCTTCTGGAAGGAGCATGGCCCTGCAAGCACCTTGATTTCAGACTTCCAGAAATAGGAGAGGATGAATTTCTGTTGTTTCAAGCCACTCGGTTTGTGGAAATATGTTATAGCAACTCTGAAATATATATTACAGGTACATATGTAAATAAAACACAGATATCTGTATATGTTTCTATAATAATAAAAGCGTACTATGCTAATTAGACTGGACAGCCAAACGACCTTCTGGATGTCCTTCCAGATGAAGCCGCAGAGGTGGGGGCCAAGGCAGAGGCAGTGTGGGCTAATCAGGCTGGCAGGAAGAGTGGTTAGGGGTGATAAGGCAAGCAGAGGTATTAGGGGAGATCAGACAAGCAGGCAGAGTGGTTAGGGGCAATCAGGTAGGCAGGTAGGTGAGCGGTTAGGAGCCAGTGGTCCCAGAAAGCAGGAGAGTGCAGGCCAGGCTGAGGAACCCCCTGCCCTTGTGCACAAATTTTGTGTACTGGGCCTCCAGTGTGTGTGTGTGTGTGTGTGTGTGTGTGTGTGTGTGTATGTGTGTATAAAATACATTATATATTAACATTATATTAACATATAAATTGAGATAGATAGATGATAGATAGATAGATAGATAGAGTGAGCCCAATGTCTTGGTCATTTGGTTAGGAACCTGAAGAGAAAGGACTGGAATACTCGGGACCAGGAAGAGGTCTAGAGGGGAGGCTTGTGGAAGGGTAGCTGGTAGTGGGCATGAAGTATGAATATTCTTGAATCATGAGCCACTACTGAGTAGAAAGCATCCACCAAGACAAATTGACTTGGCCAGTTCATATTAGCCATCTTTTGTCATGAGCAACCCCAAACTGTCCTGGTGGGCCCATTCATCAGTGTTCCCGGAAGCCCAAATGGAGGCTCAAGAGTAAAGACTCCCACTTACCAAGGCTGAACCATCTACTGCTGCCTCTGGATGTCCAACTTGCCAGCAACAGGGACCAATGCTGAGCCTCTGATGAAACACTGTTGTTTGAAAATACTGGGCCCTTTCCATCCAGAAATGGTAGGCTGAGTGACCTTAGTGGAATAGATGTGATAAATAATTCACTAGGTCATCTGGCCTACATGGCTCAGTAGTTGAGCATCAACCTATGAACCAGAAGGTCACAGTTCGAATACTGGTTAGGGCACATGCCTGGGCTGCGGGCTCAATCCCCAGTGGGGGGTGTGCAGGAGGCAGCCGATCTATGATTCTATTTCATTGTTGAGATTATATATATATATATATATATATATATATATATATATATATATATATCACTCTCCCTTCCTTTTTGAAATCAATAAAAATACATTTAAAAATATTTAGCAGGTTGGGAGATGGAGTTAACCAGAGATGGGAGAGTGTAAGTGTATGGTGCACTCAATCTGCCCTGCTGGGTAACCTTCTAGGTGTAGGGTAGGTAGTAAGTGCAGTCTCAGGGAAATCAGACAAAGTTCTCCTGGGCAAGAGGTATTCATACACCCCAGGCTTCTATGAATCCAGAATAGGCTGTGCGAGGGAGAGACAATGGAAGACAGAGGCGTTTGAATGGGAAAGAGAGGAAGGGAGGTATGTAAGGGGTGAAGGGCTGTTGGAGATGGATCTGGAGGGCCTTATAGAAACTCAGGAAAGGGCCACTCCTCTGATGTCAGGACACCTTGCTCCAGTAAGCTGGGAACCAGAAGGTTCAGGGGGAAATATGACAAACAACTGGCATTTTCACCGCACTCCACCCCTTGTTGTCTGGCGTGTTCGATTCCCGGCCAAGGCAGGTATCTTGGTTGTGCCCCAGTTGGGGCACGTATGGGAAGCAATCAATCAATGTCTCTCTCTCTCTCTCTCTCTCTCTCTCTCTCTCTCTCTCTCTCTCTCTCTCTTCTCCCTCCCACTCTGTCTGAAAATCAATGGGGAAAATATCCTCAGGTGTGAATGAAAAAAAAAAGTGTTTGCTTACATATATGTATCCACAAACAGCATACAAGACTTGTAGGGGGATTTTTCATTTACAAATTGTAGCTTACTGTCTCATTTTGTGCCTTCCGGTATAGTCATCACAATGAGCTAGGCAGGCTTACTCCCTAGACCCAGCTGGCAGGAAGCAGGAACCCATTAATTGCCCCAAAGCTTTCCCCTCATATAGCCAATTAGCTGCTAGACTGAAGGGCACTGCTGCCTGGGAGCTGTGGACTGAAACTGTCTTCCCTTTGCTCACACATTCAAGCTAACAAGAAAGACTGTCCCTCCGGTAACCCTTCATCTGAATGCTAAAAAAAACCACACCCTTAGATGGAGATTTAACATGCTCATGAGACATGCAACGCATGAAGAAGCATGTAGTTTCACTGCACAAGCGCCTAAGAGCTCCCACCTCTACATACTTAGATGTCATCTTTCCCACCTCAACTTCTTTAAAACTGTTCCCCTGGCTTTTGATCAGAGAGGGGCAGCCATTTTTCCTCTTCGGATACTGTTTCCCTGCGACTGGCACATGAGCTTTGTAATAAAGCTCTTGCCTGAGTAGTGTGTGTGTGTGTGTGTGTGTGTGTGTGTGTGTGTGTGTGTGTGTGTGTGTTGAGCTCTCTTGGTTTCAATTTTGGGAGTTCCCAAGAACCCCAGACACCAGTAACAATAATGCGTCTGAAATCTAGTTAGTTATACAGCCTCATTCGTTCCTTGTCTCTGCTGCATTTTAATCTAATGGGTGAATATGCCCCCCTTGCATTCATCTATTTCCTTACTGATGGGACTTGAGATTGTTCCTAATTTTTCCTATCACCAGCATCCTTGGGCATATGTCCTTATACATATCATTTACATGCGTATCTCTAGGAGATGTATCAGTAATGGGTGTGCTGGGTCACAGATAGATGGGCATTTAAAAAAATGAATTTTATTGATTTAAAAGAGGAAGGACAGAGAAACAGAAACATCAGTGATGAGAGAGAATCATTGATCGGCTGCCTCTTGCACACCCCACACTGGGGATTGAGCCCATAACCTGGGCATGTGCCCTGACTAGGAATCGAACCGTGACCTCTTGGTTCACAGGTTGACACAACCACTGAGCCACACCGATTGGGCCAGAATTGGCATCCGAAGTTGTAATATTCTCAGTTAAAGCCAAGGCCTTGGTCTAACCCTTCTGCTGATATGATTCACAAGCTAAATGACCCTGGGCAAGCAGCAGCCCCTCTGTGTCTGTTTCCTCACCTATACATGGACATAATAGTACATACTTCAATCATAGCACTATTTTAGGGCTTAGTTAATATTTATCTACAGCATATAGAAGAGTGCCAGGAGCCTGAATGTTATATAATTTGACGCATAATTTCATAGATTCTGCCCCATTACTTTGCCAACTGCCTGTCCCGCTTCACATGCCCACCAACCTTGGGAAGTTTTGCAAGTCTGGTGAAGAAAAAATGATTTGCCATTTTAGTTTGCATCTCCTGACGATCCATGGTGAGCATTGGAGTTCTCTCCCTTTTAATTTAAGTCGGGGCTCCATAAACTATGGCCTCTGGCCTGAATGTAGCCGGCAGTAAATTGTGTTAGAGCAGATTAGTCTACATGCTGGCCAGGGCAGCTTTCCTGTGTTAACCTACACATAAGAGGCAAATAACATTTATCTGAGGCCAAAAGAATAGCTATTTGGGAAAGCACTGATTCAGGCAAATAGTGTTCCAATTGGGAGTCAAGGGAAGATGGTCTTTCTGAGAAAGGCCGGGAACAGTTACATCCACAGAAAGGCGGTATTTCTATTGGTGCAGATAACAAAACATAGTGATGTTTATGCTTAATGATGTTTTAACATTTCAGTCCAGTAGTCATAGTACCTGCTTTCTTGTTATCTTTGCAAACAGTTCTTTGGGACATAAGATTTCCCTAGGCTCAACCCAAAGGTAATTTTTGCCCTGTTTTGATATTCTAAAGGTTTGAGGCAAAAGACT
Organism: Nyctalus aviator; assembly: GCA_036971965.1. Lineage (NCBI taxonomy): Eukaryota > Metazoa > Chordata > Mammalia > Chiroptera > Vespertilionidae > Nyctalus > Nyctalus aviator. Next base: position 9,573,779 of record CM072941.1, read on the forward strand.
GACAAGGAGACTCCATTTTATTCTTATTTTATTTTTTATTATTTATTTTATTTTATTTTTATTTTATTTTATTTATTGTTTTACTTTATTTATTTTATTTTTATCTAATTTTATTATTTTATTATTTTATTTTATTTATTTGTTTTATTTTATTTTATTTTAAAATTTAATTTAATTTATTTTCTATTATTTTATTATTTAATTTAAATTATTTTATTTATTTTTATTATTTTGTTTTATCATTTTATTTTTAATTTAATTTATTTTATTTTTTTATTTTTACTTTATTTTATTTTATTATTTTATATTTTATTTTACTAATTTTATTATTTTACTTTGTTTTATTATTTTATTTATTTTTAATTTTATTATTTTAATTTTTTATTTTATTTTTATTATTCTATTTTATTTTATTATATAATTATTTTATTTTATTTTATTTATTTTTTATTTTATTTTAATTATTTTATTTTTATGATTTTATTTTTATTTTATTTTATTATTTAATTTATTTTATTTCATATTTTATTTTTTATTGTTTTATTTATTTCATTTTATTATTTAATTTAATTTATTATTTATCATTTATTATTTTATTTTATTTTTATTATTCTATTCTATTTTTATTATTATTTTATTTTATTTTCTTGTTTTACTTTATTTATTTTATTTTATTATATTATTTTATTTATTTTATTTACTTTTAATTTACTTTTTACTTTTTTATTTATTTTATTTTTATTATTCTATTTTATTTTATTTATTTTATTTTATTCTTTTATTATTTATCCTTTTATTTTATTTTTGGGATTCCATTTTAAAGTAGCTCCATTTATATTATATTTGACACTTCTACAGCAAAGCTTTCCAACCCTGCCTACTGTCTGAGTCCTTTGGCCCTTTGCCTAATAGGCTGTTAGTCTCCTTTGGGAATAGAGACTTGCGACTTTCTGGCCTAGAATGCTTCCCATTCATCACTATATTTAGTCCTCACAAACCCAGGAGGACTAAAACTTGCTACCTCAAGTTTGAGAGTGAGAAACTGAGGCTCAGAGCTCAGAAGCAGAGGCACGCGAGGAGGCGGGGCCAGAGCTATGGAACCTGGCACTCAGCTCCCCTCCCCCAACAATCACCATTGCTAAGGCTGATCTCCCAGCAACGCAGAGTCCCGCCCTCGGCCCTCATTGGCGGGAGTCCTCAAAGGACTCCATGTTGTGCATGCTGATTGGTGGGCTGTGTAGATGTGCGCACTGCTCTTCAGTTTCCGGAGCTTCGAAACCACTCCCAAAGGTTTTGAGGTCTGGAGGCGGTGACAGGCGGTGACAGGCAGGACTTTCCTGCCTGGCTGCCAATTCTGTGCCCATGAGTTCCCCTCTTAAGGATGAGGTGTCTACTCTGGAGGACATCTTGAGCCAGACTGTAGGGCTCGAAGTGGTGGGAACAAGGACTTCCTGGGTGGTGGTTTCTAAGGAGGGGGAGGAGAGAACGCCCCGAGTGTGTGTCGGGGATGTTGGGATGTTGGAGGCGGTGATGGCCTGGCTGAAGGGGTCCTTATGGGTTGGTAGGGATAATGGAGGGAGGTGGGCGGTGCTTTGAAAACTAAAAGAGAGTGACTAAAATAAATCTGATTATCACTATGGGTCTCCAGGAGCCGACCTCACCCAACCCGCCACCCACAGATCCAGAATCCTCTGACGTGTCATCCGATGAATCCCTTGAGGCACAGCTAATGAGGGTAAGCATTTTCTTCAAAGGAGGAAGCCAAGCCCAGTGGCTTCAAAGGTTCTATTAAAAAAAAAAGTCCAGAAAGCGTGTCCTTGGTGGGCCAGGTGCCCTCCTATCCTCCATTCGTCACACACCAACTGCAATCATACAAAGGCAGTTTGCTAGAGCCTTTCTCTCTTTTCTCCAACAAGTTATCAGCTAAGAAAATGCCAAGCAAAGTCAGCGGGAAGAGACCAGACAGGCCTAGCCTCCTGCTTCGATCTACACCTAGGAAGAAGGAACCCCAGGAGAAGAAATCTCTAGTTGGCTGTGTCTCAAAAATTGTCCTTGGGAGAAAATCCCAGGCCTCTTTCTCGGAAGGTCCCCCGACACCAGCAGCCTTCCCTCCAATCTCTGGCCCTCCACCTCCAATGTTTGGGATCATTAAGAATTATCCCTTGGCCCCTTTGGGGTCCAAACAGCCCAAGCACAATTCCAGAAATAAATCAGCGGTGAGTAGGCCGAGGGAGTCCGAACTGGCGGCCCAAGAAGATACCAACCTAAATAAAGAGGCTGCTCCTATGGGCCAAGTGAGTAACCCATCTTCCTCTTTCCCTTACCCATCCATTCCTGCAACACAAACAGCTTTTCACTTGCCCTTCTGTCCTTTGATGTTCTCATTAGGTTGCCAAGTTGGGGGCCATTTTAAAAAGATCAAATATGTGCCCAATGCTGATTTTGGCCAGAGATGGGCTGGGAGAGGGCGTGGCGAGGGCGGGATTGAAATGGAGGGGGCGTGGCAAAAACGGGGCTTGGAGGGAGGGGCATGGTGAAGGCAGGGCTTTGAGGGAGGAGCCTGGTGAGGGCGGGGCTGGAATGGAGGGGTTTGATGAAGGCGGGGCTTGGAGAGAGGGGCGTGGTGAGGGCGGGGTGTGGAGAGAGGGGCGTGGTGAGGGCGGGGCTGGAATGGAGGGGCGTGGTGAGGGCGGGGCTTGGAGGGAGGGGCGTGGTGAGGGCGGGGCTTGGATGGAGGGGTGTGGTGTGGGCGGGGCTGGAATGGAGGGGCGTGGTGACGGCAGGGCGTGGAGGGAGGGGCATGGTGAGGGCGGGGCTTGGAGGGAGATGCCTGGTGAGGGAGGGGCTGGAATGGAGGGGTGTGGTGAGGGCGGGGCTTGGAGGGAGGTGCGTGGTGAAGGCGGGGTTTGGAGGGATGGGCGTGGTGAAGTTGGGACTGGGAAGGAGGAGTGTGGAGAAAGAGGGGCTGAGATGGAGGGAGCATGGACAGGGAAGGGTTGAGAAGGAGGGGATTAAAATTAGGATTTTATTTCTCAACTATTTCCTGCCTTACTCCAGCTCCTACACACACACACACACACACACACACACACACACACATACACACACCTCTCACCAGTCAGAAATGTGTGTTTTAGATTTCAACAAACAGGAGAGGGCCGAGACCTCGCCTGACGGTGCATTTTGGAGAATACAGCGGTGGAGACCCCAAGATTAAAACCTTTCCAGTTGCAGAACATGTACAGCTGTTGGCTATAGCCCACGAAGGAGCCAAGTCCAGAGTACCCCCACCCTCAGGTTGAGTCTAGAGGGTTTGGCTTTTGGGGAGGGGAATTCGTAGGGAAAACTCTGGCTCTTCCCTTCTCAGGGTGCGGGGTGCGGGGGAGGGGGGGGCGTGGGAAGAGGGGAGGGGAGGCGCGAGAAACTGAGTAACTAGGGCTGGCCTGAAGCCATGGCTCCTGAGAAGGCCTCCCTGGGGAGAAAGGCACAAATGCTGGGCAGAGCAGAGGCAATTTGTCCACAGAAGGAGATTCTGCCTCACCGTACATCCTGCTGGGCCCTTCCTGCCTCTCTCCTGGGCTTGGGAGCTGGATGTTGTGTTCTCTTTCAGGTAATCAGGGGCAGCTTATCCAACTACCACCGCAGGAAGAGAAGCAACCACCACCTGGAGCACAGGACTGCCCTCAAGTAATGCTCTGTAGTCTGGGCAGCAGGTTTACGTCCATGTTAAACAGACTTATATTGTCCCCCTCCCACCACCATGGAGGGAGGCTACCTTCTTCCCACCCAAGGTCCTGTTTCAGTCTAGCCACCGGGCTTTGGGATGTGGGGTAGGTGCCCGAGAGGGAGTGAACAGAGAAAGGAGGCAAGAATACACTAATACTTTCTTTCTCTCCCGCTGCCTGTGTTAGTGTCCTGTGCTCCAGAGAGAGATCGATGAACTGAAAAGCCAACTTGGTATGACCAACCTCTGGCCGGGGCAGGGGAAGACCAGGGCATCCTAGTGCAGAACATGGGCCTGGGAGTGTAGGGCGCTGCCCAGGCATCAATGTTTCTCTGGGAAGGAGACTCTGGCAGACCTGGATCTGGAACCTTCTGTGCATCTTTCCTCTTCTCCTCCTCTTCTCTTCTCTTCTCTTCTCTTCTCTTCTCTTCTCTTCTCTTCTCTTCTCTTCTCTTCTCTTCTCTTCTCTTTTCTTTCTTTCTTTCTTTCTTTCTTTCTTTCTTTCTATCTTTCTAAATTTCTATCTATCTATCTTTCTTTCTTTCTCTTCTCCTCCTCCTCCTCCTCCTCCTCTTCCTCCTCCTCCTCCTCCTCCTCCTTTTTCTTCTTCTTCTTCTTCTTCTTCTTCTTCTTCTTCTTCTTTCTCTCTCTCTCTCTCTCTCTCTCTCTCTCTCTCTCTCTCTCTCTCTCTCATTTCTATTATATGTTACACTTTGTCACTGCCAACAATGAATTTCTGTTCACTTGGAGATACCACATTTTCTCTTTAAGCGCTGCTTCGCAGGGAGTGTACATGTTCTCACCGGTTCTAAATGATCCTGATACATGCCACTTTTTGAGAACTGCTCATACCTGTGTTCCCATTTAGAAAACATATCCACCTTTTACTCAAGTGAAGGGGTGCTGGTGGTAGTTTGGATAGAGGGGCTCAGGTTGTTGGGTTAGGCCCTACCCATGGGTCCAAGGGGCAGGGGTTCTGTATCGTGGTGCCTGGAGTGACTGGCTATGCTTTTCTCTGTTTCAGTCACCATGCAGGCCCTTATCAACAAATTCCAAAGATTTTGATGTGAGTGGTCCACCCCCCCTCCCACAGTCTCAGTCTGGGAGGACTGTGGCTGGCCCTGGCTGGAGGCTCCTCCCTGACTCTGCTCTAAGTTTGAAGACAGCAACCCCCCGCACCCTGTTCACGGAAGCAGCTGTACCTGTCGAACCTGGGACTTAGAGCCACAGGGGTTCCCCTGTTCTCCTTGCCCATGGGCGCACTATGCCCTCTTTCCTGAGGTTTAGCACATCTTTTGTCCTGTTTGTTGCAATTTTATTTTTTATCTTATTATCTTTTAATCCTCACCTGAAGATATTCCTATTGACTTTAGAGAGGGAAACATTGATGTGACAGAGAACATCAATTGATTACCTTCTGTACCGGGCCCCAACCAGGGATCAGACCTGCCCCAAACTTGAGGTCAAACCCGCAACTCAGGTAAGTACCCTGAATGGGAATCAAACCCACAACCTTGCGGTATACAGGATGATGCTCCAACCAACTGAGCCACACCAGCCAGGGCTGTTGGTGGCAGTTTTAAATTAAAGTACTTCTCACCTTGGCCAGGTAACTCAGTTTGATTAGTGTCATCCAAGCCCCAGTAGAGGCATAAGAATCAATCAACAAACACATGGATGAAGTGAAGAACAGATCGATTTCTCTCTCCCTCCCTCCATCATCTTCTCCCTCTCTCCCTCCCTTTGAAATAAAAAGAAAAAAAATTCTTAGATCCTGTGTCTGCTTCTCTGTGGGAGAGGTTCAGGGTGGAGAAAGGGCTGCTGTGCCTCTCTGAGCACGGCACTGTTCCTTATCCCTCTCTCTGGGGTCTCATCACTACCCTCACCTCCCTCAGCAGAAGCAAATCCTTCTCTCAGGGGTCCAGCCTCTCTCCCCTCTTCTCATTCGGATCATCCTCCTGGTTCTCCCATCTCTCCCCTTCTTTTCTGCCATGTGTCGGTCAGCTTCTCCTCCATTGCCATTTCAGCAGCTATTACTGAACACCACTGACTCATCTTCTCCCTTTCTAGGTCCAGTCCTCTTTCTGGATTCATTACCTCCCACTGGTATCACCACTTGCATGGACAATTCAGCCAGGACCTCCACATCGTCCTCATTTCCTCGTTTGCCCTCACATGTCACTCCTCTGTCGTTACTTTCAGTAGAGAGGTGGAGACAAGTCACAACATGGAGAAATGTGGAACAAAAAGGGGGACATAAATCTGTTCTGCTGACTCTGGGCCAACTTGTGGAACAGCTCACTGGTAAATAGAAATGGATGGTCAAGGGGTCAGAGATTTCATATCATTTATATCCCTACTACCATCAATCTGGGTCCAGGCCTCACCCTCCCACCCCATTAAGGCCCCATGTTACCCAGGACTGTCGCATGAATGCCAGTCATGCTGCCCACTTCCTCTGTGCCCTTGTGCCTAGACCCGCACATCTGTGTGCTGACACCAGCCTCTCTCCTTTGCTCACACACAAGCTCCATTGTCCCATCAGACTTCACTTATATAACAGAAGCTCAGATACAGAATGATGAAGAATTTCAGATAGTAACAGCAGAGCACTGAACCACACACAAGGTGAGGGGGCTTCTGACTCCAGGGCCCCATGCAAAGGCTGCACACCACGTGCAGGACGACAGCCCTGGTCACATCTAGTGACACCTACCTAATGACACCTACCTATGTACAGAGATTTGATTCACTGGTGTTATAGGTAAGTTGCTTTTATTTGGATTATTTATCTTTCTCTTAATAATCCTGCTTGATTTTCATTATCTTGAAAGCTTTGTCAGAACTGAAAAGGAGATTGTTTCTATATTTTCCCATACCTTCATAAACATTTAAAATTTTATTTTCATAAACATTTTATTTTATAAAAAATCGGATTTAAACCAATTTCCAGAAAGGAAATGTGCCACTTATGGTTAATTAGGAGTAACAGGTTAGTCTTTCATAAAAAATAAAAGTATGGTTCTTTCAAGATGGCAGCAGAGTAAGCATCACCTCCTCCCAGGACTACACTGGAATACAACTAAATTAAGGAATCATCCTGGCCCTAGCTGGTTTGGCTCAGTGGGTAGAGCTTGCTGACTGAAGGGTCCCAGGTTTGATTCCAGTCAAGGGCACATGCCTGGGTTGCAGGCTCAATCCCAGTAGAGGGTATGCAGGAGGCAGCCGATCAATGATTCTCATCATTGATGTTTCTCTTTCTCTTTCATCTCTGAAATCAATAAAAATATATATTTTTGAAAAAGAATAACCATTATGAACACTTAATTGAAGAGGAGTCTTATAACCAAGGATTTACGTAAGAAGCCACATCAAGAATGGTAAGCCCTAGACTAGGTAAACAGCTAGCTAGTTTGGCTCAGTGGATAGAGCATCGGCCTGCAGACTCAAGGGTCTCAGGTTTGATTCCGGTCAAAGGCATGTACCTTGGTTGCGGGCACATATCCAGTAGGGAGTGTGCAGGAGGCGGCTAATCGATGTTTCTCTCTCATCAATGTTTCTCTCTCATCGATGTTTCTAATTCTCTGTCCCTCTCCCTTCTTCTCTGTAAAAAAAAAAAATCAATAAAATATATTAAAAAAAATAAAAGTATCACCAAATTGCCTGCTAAATTTTGCACCAATTTGAACTCTAACCAATTATGTATGAAAGTTACCATTTCCCTATATTCCACCTCCCACAGAATATGTCCAATCTTTTACATAGTGACCAAAATCATATCTCAGTTCCATGCTTGATGAAGAGTGACACCAAAATCACATCTCAGTTGCACTTTCCTTTTGAATTTACTGTAATTAAATGATAATGTGTGTGACATTTGCCCAGTGGCATCTCTTCGTCTGAGAACTATTTGGGACAGTCATGTTTTTCATATTGATCGGTAAATACTCTGTACATGTTCAGAATATAAAATCTTTATCCTAATTGGAAAATATTTTTCCTACTCATTGCTGCATTTTAACTTTGTTCTCAGTCCTTTTCTACGCATAAATAAAAATGTAAATGTATTCATGTGATCAATTTTTCATGATGTTTCCTGGATGTTGTGTCCTATGAAGAAGTGATGATAAAATTATAAAACTTTCCACTCACATGAGCCTTTAGCACTTTAACATTTTAATCTATGGAAATTTATTTCAGTGATAAAGGACATCGGGATCTAATTTCCTCTTCGATGTTTTAGTCAGGTATGCCAACATCATTTATTGACTAACACATATTTCCCCACTGAATTGAAATGTCATCTTTACCAAATTATAAATACCCATCAGGTTTTATTCTTGCATATTTGTTCTTCCAAACAGAAAAAACAAAACACAAAAAAACTGATTTCTTCAGAATGCTGGTAGCAAGACTTACAGAACTCTCGGCTGGGTGACATTTTGGAAGGCTCTGTGGTTCTCCAAGTCTTCCCAAACAACCCCACGTCTCCCCATGAGAACTGGGAGGGAACTGGTGCCCTTGTATTCATGACAGAGATAGGGTGAGTTGGGAATACAACTACCGTGTTTCCCCGAAAATAAGACATCCTCCGAAAATAAGACCTAGTGCATGGAAAGATAAGACATCCCCTGAAAATAAGACCTAGTGCAACTTTGGGAGAAAAAAATTAATATAAGGCACTGTCTTATTTTTGGGGAAACAGGGTACCATTGTACTTTCATAACTTTCAGAATATGTTTCCAGTTGGGTTTCCTTAGCATCTCAACACTTTAGCTACAAGCACTAAGGGACCCCATCAGCAAGTTCGGGGAGAAGCCAGAAGGTTCCTTCTGGGTCTGGAGACCATCAGAAGTGACTGTCTACCCAGGCATCACTTTTTTAAAAATATATTTTTTATTGATTTTTTTTTTTTTTAACAGAGAGGAAGAGAGAGGGAGAGAGTTAGAAACATCGATGAGCGAGACTCATCGATCAGCTGCCTCTTCACATCCTCCACTGGGGATGTGCCCGCAACCAAGGTACATGCCCTTGACCCGAATCGAACCTGGGATCTTTCAGTCTGCAGGCCGACGCTCTAACCACTGAGTCAAACCGGTTTCAGCCAGGCATCACTTTTAAAAATGGTTTCATGGCAGCCTCTGCCCAAATCCCAGAGCTGGCTCTCAGAGAGCACTTGGTCCCAGTTGCCCACGGGGGACGGTGACAGCTGGTCTCTCTGCTTCCCTCTCCTGCAGTGTGATGGGGGTCTCGGCTTTCCCCAGCTGGACCCATAAGTACCTGCTAATCACAAACCACCTCACACTTTCTGAGGGTGCTCCTTAATGGAGAGTGTCATCAAGAAAGGATGGCACCCTAACCGGTTTGGCTCAGTGGATAGAGCGTCGGCCTGCAGACTGAAAGGTCCCAGGTTCGATTCCGGTCAAGGGCATGTACCTTGGTTGCAGGCACATCCCCAGTAGGAGCTGTGCAGGAGGCAGCTGATCGATGTTTCTCTCTCTTCGATGTTTCTGACTATCCCTCTCTCTTCCTCTCTGTAAAAAATTAATAAAATATATTTTTAAAAAGAAGGGATGACATGCTCACCTCCTGCTGGTATAGGAATGATTTTTTAGGTGGAACTACAGAGGCTCTGTGACTTCTAAGAGGACAAAATGTGCAGTTGGAGGCCCTTGTCACTAGGTGGCTGTACATGCACGGGCTGTGGCTTCATGACACACTCAGTGGGCTGTGAGCCATGTGGAGAAAGAGCTGTGTGCCCCTTCAAATTCCTGCCTGGACCGTGGCATCTCCACACACCACCCAGGCCATAGCCTTACCCGCTGACGTCACAATGAACATTCCTAGTTCCAGGGGGGAGAATGGATTCATCACCGTATCTCAACACGAGCATATGACAGTTATCAGAACAGTGTGGCCGAGTGTCTTTTCCAAGTGATGGACAAAACAATACTCTATCCCATGATTCCTGCTGCACGAATGTCTTTGCCGTTTCCTCTGGAGAGGTGTGTGTGTGTGTGTGGGGGGGTGTCTGGGTCCCCGACCCTTGAATGTAGGCTGGTTCGTGACTGCTTGCCCCAATGCAGCACAGTGGAAGTGATGTGATTACCAAGGCTGAGTCGTGGAAGGTGGTACCGCTTCTGAATTGTTCCCTGGACTGCATGCTCTGGGAACCCTGAATTGCCTGGGGAAGATGGGCCGCCCTGAGGCTGCCATGCTGTGAAGAAGCCAAGCTGCATGGAGAGGCTGAGGGGAGGTGCTCGGGTCCACAGAGCCCGAGCTTCCCAGTCATCCCAGAACAGGACACGGGAGGGAGGGAGCCCTCGGAGGATTCAGCTCACACCTGCCTGAGTCTTCCCAGACATGGTGGATCGGAGACAACAAATACTCGCCACTCCCCTCTCTCCCATGTCCTGACCCACAGACTGATCTGTGTGCACAGCATGCGATTGTTTTAAGTCACGTACATTTGGGGTGATTTCTTATTCAGCCACAGTAACTGGAACAAATAGTGATGGCTACACCACCAAAACAATGAGATATGGATGCTAAGCTTTCCATGACACTGACTTTGTATGGGTCCTTATTCCAAGCACTCGAACTATATCCACTTGAATTACTTCTTAAGAAAACGCTGCCAGGTAGGTATTCCACCATCTCCAGTCCCCAGACCCAGAAGCTGGTGGCTATTGGTCAAAGGTCACCTAGCTCTCAAGGGGAGGGCCTTCGACTGAGTCCTTGCAGTCTGGCTCCAGAGCCCACGCTCAGAGCCACTGTCTCATGTGTCAGGCTGCTTCTGGTTCTGCTTCCCGCACCTGAACTTGCACGTGGTGGGCAGTGAGGCCATGGGGCAGAGGGCAATGCCAGAGGGGGTGTGCGGATTTGTTTTTGTTTAGAAAATTTGCTGAGGGGCCTCAGAGAGCCAAACAAAAAGCCTCACCCCCACACCAGAAATAACGAGTGTGACCTCCCTGTTGCCCTAGGAGACACCCCCACTTCCCCTTCTGTAAAGCATTTACTTTAGAAAACTTATAACTTCTTTGTCTGCCTTTGAAAGCATGCACATTTCTTTTCCTGTAGGAGACAAGAAACCAGCAGTGACTGGCCACTTGGCACTACCTCCCTGTGCAGAAAGCCATCTTGCTCATTCCCGGAAAGCCACGTGGGGAGTCCACGTCTTAGGATCTGAATGCACCCACACCCGCCTCCGTGAACCTCAGGCCCAGTCCCGGGCAGTCCCCCAGGCTGTCCCGTGGGAAGGGACAGGGTGGATCCTCCGAGCATGAGGAACACCTCACCGCCTGTCCTCTGCCTGCCTTCCACGACACAGGCAGCCTGTCCCCACGCCAAACACAGGCCCAGAAAGGGACCCAGAGCTGGTGAGACTGGGGCCGAGCGTGAGGAGACCACAGCTGTGGTTCCAGCACCCCCTTTGCTGCCTGAGGCAGGACCCCCTCACATTCTCCTAGTTAAGGCCTCGCACAAACCAGCTCTGAGCCACGCACTCGGTGCGCAGACCCCAGGGGCCAGGAGGCACCCGAAGCTGGGGAGACAGGCGCGAGGAAGTTCAGGGTGTGGAGGAGACGGGGTGGACCCTCCAAACAGGGAAATGCCCTCAGTAGCTCTCCCTGCGCTCCCCAGCAGCCCGCACGCACCCACCCACGGTCCAGTGCAGGAGGCACGTATGCATTGTTAGGCCCCTCCCCAGCTTTCTGGCCCAGGAATAGCTTTCCCAAGGGCCTGAGAAGCAGCTCTTTGCAATGGAATCATCAAGCAAGTTAGCGGCCCGCCTCCGGTCTCTGTGGGAGGTGGAAGCCTAACTTCAGTGGACGCCTGGCTCCAAGTTGCAAAACGCGCTCCTGTCACACAGAAACAAGACATTCACTTCCCTCTACTCGAGCTGCTCCAGCAGAATACCGACAGGGGGGCTCAAACGACAGACATTTATTTCCTTAGGGACCTGGAGGCTGGGAGCCCACAGTCAAGGAGCCAGGAAATCCAGCTTCTGGGGAGGACTCGTCCTGGCTTGTGGTGGCCACCTTCTCCTGTGTTCTCACGTGGCCTTACCTGGTGCGCGGGGATGGAGAGAGGGAGAGAGGGAGGGAGGGAAGGATGAAGGGAAGGAGGGAGGAACAGAGAGAGAGGGGGTGGAAGAGGAGGTAGTGCATATGAGCTCTGGTGTCTTCTTATAAGGACGCTAACTTTAAAAAAAAATATATTTTTATTGATTTCAGAGAGGAAGGAAGAGGGAGAGATGGAAACATCTATGATGAGAGAGAATCATGGATCAGCTGCCTCTTGCAAGTCCCACACTGGGGATCGAGCCAACAGCCTAGGCATGTGGCCTTGACCAGAATCAAACCTGGGACCTTTCAGTTTGCATGCTGACGCTCTATCCACTGAGCCACACTGGCCAGGGCCAGGAGGCTGATCTTATAGGACCTCATTTAACCTTAGTTACTTCCTAAAAGGCCACATCTCCCAATACAGCCACGCAGGGTTTAGGGCTTCAGTGTATGACTTTGAGGTAATGGGGGTGGGGGCGGGGAGACACACAAACGTTCGGTCCAAATCACCAGTGAACTGCCTGGCCCCTGAGGCTCAGTTGAGCATGGAGCTGTGAACCAGGTCATGGTTTGATTCCTGGTCAGGGCATGTGCCCGGGTTGCGGGATCAATCTTCAGTGTGGGTCGAACAGGAGGCAGGGGATCAATGATTCTCTTATCATTGATGTTTCTCTCTCTCTCCCTCTTCCTTCCTTCATGAAACCAGCAAAAATATTATTTAAAATACAAAACCCACAGAAAACCCCAGTGATCTGATACGCAGGGTCACCCCAGTTACCAGGTAAGCTTGGGATGAACTGTATATGAGACCTGGTGGTGTCAAGTTCTCTTATTCGGGGACGAGATCCGTATTGGCTATGCACAAGGGTTACATTTCTTTCTATCCTTGGAATCTCTTAGCAGATTGCCCGGATGTCCATCAGGTGCAACGGTTATCAATCACAGACTGCTTTTCTGCTGCCTTTGTAAAGGAGACGTTTCCTGGGGCGGCAGAAGGTTTAGTTCTACTTTTTATTCCTTAGCTAGTAAACATACCTGAAAAGAGCCCTCTTCATAGTTGAGGGGGCGGGGGAGGGAAACGGGTATCAGCATTGTCCCCCAGCTCAAAGCCACCTGAAAGGGGGGGGGGTCGGGGCTCTTACCAACCTTGTCTCTTCTCCTTTCCCTGCACTTGTCCACTCCTGCCCCCGGCGTTAGTCACATGGACCTTCCCCAGAGCCTCCGGGAGGGAAAGCACTACCCCAGCCTCCCGGGGGCTCCAGGTGGCAGTGCTGAGGGAGGTATGATACCGTGGCTAGTAGAGTGGGTGCTTGCTCCAGGCAGAGCCGAAGGGTGCCAAGGCACAGCCATGGCTGCGGGGAAGAGAGAGGAAATGGTGCCTGAGGCCGGTGCCGTGGCCGCCGGTGCTGTGGCCGCCGGTGCCGTGGCCGCCGGTGAGTGGCCGCGGCCCGCTTGAGCGGCCTGGAGCTGGTGAAGCAGGGCGCCGAGGCCCGTGTGTTCCGCTTCCCTAAGGGCTACAGGCACTGGGCGTTGGAGGCACGGCAGCGGACGGTGCAGGAGGCCCGGGCGCTGCTCGGTTGCCTCCAAGCAGGAATATCTTCTTTGTCTTCTTTGTGGATTATGCTTCCAACTGCTTATTCATGGAAGTCACCGAGCACCCAGAAGAAACTGAGGGCTCGGTGACTGTTCGAGATTATATTCAATCCGCTATCGAGAGCGGAAAACCTCCCGACAGTCTCCTTGGCTTAGCCAAGACCGTGGGGCAGGTTTTGGCTCAAATGCACGATGAGGACATTCGTGGTGATCTCAGCACCTCGAACATGCTCCGGAAACACCGTCCCCCCAGCCCCCCAACAGCTGGACATTGTGCTCATCGATTTTGGGCTGAGTTTCATTTCAGCGCTTCTGGAAGATAAGGGGGTTGAGCTCTACGTGCCACAGAAAGCCTGCCTCAGTACCCAGCACAACACCGAGAGTATTTGAAGCCTTTCTGAAGAGCTACTCTGTCTTCTCCAAAAAGGCCAAGTCAAAAAATTAGATGAAACGCGCCTGAGAGGAAGAAAGAGGTCCATGGTCGGGCAGCAGAGTGGGCGTGACAACCAGAGACAGTTACGCTATTTACTTCACAGTAAAAATTTGAAGAAGTGCTAAGAGGATGGATTACACCTTTAAAAAAAAGCATTTAAAAATATTTTTAAGTGCTGTCTGTGTTCATGCTTGTTAAGTGCCATTATCCCCTGCGCTGAACTGTTCTCAGGAGCTCACCATGGTACATAAGCCATGTTCTAGACCAGGGGTGGGGAACCTCTGGCTGGGGGCCGTATGAGGCCCACAAAACCATTTGATTTGGCCCTGCCAACGTTTGACCAAATATAGTGGGCTAATTTTAAAAAAATATATATTTTATTGATTTTTTTTTTTACAGAGAGGAAGGGAGAGAGTTAGAAACATCGATGAGAGAGAAACATCAACCAGCTGCCCCCTGCACACCCCCCTCTCCACTGGGGATGTGCCCGCAACCAAGGTACATGCCCTTGACCGGAATCGAACCTGGGATCTTTCAGTCCCCAGGCTGACGCTGTATCCACTGAGCCAAACCGGTTTTGGCAAGCAGGCTAATTTTTAAGTTGATAATTTCTGTATGACCTGCAAATGATGTTATAAATATTCAAATTGAACCACATAATGAGAAGAGTATCCTCTGTTCGTTCCTGGGGAGATGAGAACAGTCTCGGTAACAGTGTCTTTTAAGCCAGTGTTGTTTTTTGTTGTGTTCCTGGCGGTTCCTCTTGGAATCAATGTAGTGGGATACCAGCAGCATTTTAAAAATAAAGTAGAACTAGACACTAGGAAATAGAGTTACAGGTGCATTACATCTAATATTGTAAGCACTGTTTTATAAGACATATACATGTGTATATAGGCGAGTATGTACTGATATATTGATGTAAAATATGTTTTTGAGGGTTATGGTGAATAAGATGAAAAATACTGCTTGACTCCAATTTCTCTTTAAAAAGCTTTTATACAGCCGAAACTGGTTTGGCTCAGTGGATAGAGCATCGGTCTGCAGACTGAAGGGTTCCAGGTTCGATTCCGGTCAAGGGCATGTACATTGGTTGCGGGCATATTCCTGGTGGGGGGTGTGCAAGAGGCAGCTGGTCGGTGTTTCTCTCTCATCGACGTTTCTAGCTCTCTATCCCTCTCTCCTCCTCTCTGTAAAAAAATCAATAAAATATATTTTAAAAAAAGCTTTTATACAACATTGTTTTTAAATAAATGAGAGAGAGAGAGAGAGAGAGAGAGAGAGAGAGAGAGAGAGAGGTGCTTGAATCAAATCCAGCCTCTGACACTTGAGAAAGTTACTTACATAGCTTCCCAGAGTCTCAAAACTGGGTGCTTGTGAGAATCTATAATAATAAAAGCATAATATGCTAATTAGACTGGACATCCTTCAGGACGACCTTCTGGATGAAGCAAGGGAAGCCTGGGTCCTGGGTGCTTGCCGGTGGCTGGAGGAAAGCCCTGGTACCAGGTGCCAGAGGGAAACTGGGTAGCGACAGCCGGGGGAAGGCCTACTCTTGCACAAATTTTGTACATCAAGCCTCTAGTTAGGTATCTAATAATAGAGGAATGTGCAAATTAGCTGGGACACCGTAATGTCACAACCAATCAGCAGGGACCTGAGGCTGCATGGTTCCTGGCCTGGGTGAGGGGCCTAAGGCCACACCCCACACCCCATGGGGTTTGATAGGGGACCTCAGACTTCGCCCCCCTGCCCTGGCACCAGGCCTGAAGACCTGAGGACATGCCCCCCACCCCTGTGCCAGTCTGGGAGACCTCAGGCCATGCCCCCTGCCCCAGCGCTGGGCTGGGGGACCTCAGGCCACTCCACCGGCCTCGGTGCTGGGGGACCTGAGGCTGCACTCTCCACCAGAGGGGCTTGATGGGGGTGGGACCGTCCAGGTCTGGGTCTCCTGCCTTTTTGAAGCACGTGCAGGTGGTGGGAAAGGACTTGACTCTAAGTTCCATGGTGCACCCCAAACTCTGTGACAGGAGGGAGATTTTCATGTCCACTTCACTAATTTTCTTTCATCTCTGACACTTCTATTATAAACAGCAAATAGCAATATTAAAATATTTCCTCTAATTAATTCCCTTTTAATGTGCATGAATTTCATGCACCATGCCACCAGTATTTAATAATGTAGATGAGGTACATAGCATAGTACCTGCACACAATTTTATTTTTAATTATATTTTCCCAAGACTACACTACACTGCCTCCCCCTCCCCCAAAGTCTTAACCAGCTGCCCCAGCACTTTTCTCTGACCTGAAACAAGGACAAAGCACACAATTCTTATTGTAGTGTTTCTGGATTCTTTGCTCTGCGTAGGCAATCTGAGTTCATTGTATGAGTTGGTTGGTTTAGTTATGGTTTTGGTGGCAGAAAAAAAAAATCCAGCAGGGACAGGGATGTGGGGAAACCAGCATTCTTGTTGGAATGGGCACATTTTCTGCAGAGCAATTTTTAAAAATATGTCTATTTTATTATTGATTTTTTTACAGAGATGGAGAGGGATAGAAAGCTAGAAACATTGATCAGATGGAAATATCGACCAGCTGCCTCCTGCACCCCCCACACTGGGGATGTGCCCCCAACCAATGTACATGCCCTTGACCGGAATCGAACCCAGGACCCCTCAGTCCACAGACTGAAGCTCCATCCACTGAGCCAAACCAGTTTTGGCTGCAGAGCAATTTTTAAATTTAAATATATTTTACTGATTTCAGAGAGGAAAGGAGAGGGAGAAAGATATATAGAAACATCAATGATGAGAGAGCTCGGCTGCCTTCTGCATGCACCCCCACCCTCACCATAACCCAGGCATGTGCCTTTGACTAGAATCAAACTCAGGACCCTTCAGTCTGCAGGCCAAGGCTCTAACTACTGAGCCAAACCAGATAGGGCTGGAGAATAATTTTGTATTGTATATCTACCTCTTGGAATCTATCTAAAGGAAACGATCATTCAGGCAGAGATCATATCTACACTAATAAAAGGGAAAGAAGCAAGTTGACCGTACTTTCTCGATGCCCACCAGCCAATCAGGAGTATGCAAATTAACCCAAAAAGGTGGCAGGTTAATATGCATATGCAGGCTCAGAGCGGCTGTGGGCGGAGCAATGATGCAGCCATTCCGCACCTTCCCAGCTGCAAGGAGACTCTGGGCAGCATGGGAAGGCGGAAAGGCGGCTCTGGCCAGAGTGAAGGCGGTGCCGGCAGCCAGAGGAAGTAAGGCCCATTCTTGCATGAATCTTTGTGCATTGGGCCTCTAGTTATTTATAATGGGGGGAAATGGAAATGATTTAAATGAACAATACCATTAAAATGCATCTTCTATGCAACAGTTCAATAAGATACTTTTGAAGAATTTTTGACAGATATTGGATGAGAAAATTTCAGGGGGGAAAAAGTCAATGCTAACCTTGAAAAATCTTACTTGTGCATACGACTGCTCTCCATTCACTGTGGACCTACAATTCTATAACTATAAAAGTGTTCCCAACTGCTGGTAGCAGTTCATGCTGAATGACAAGATCCAAGTACCTTTCACTGGTTTCTGTTTCCGAAATCGTCTTCCATTGCCTGCTCTACTTGAATATTTGAACCCCAGAACATCCCCTCCAACCCAAGGACAAAGGCAAGAAAAATGACGCTGACAAGAAACTCAGATGCAAAATAGCAGCTAATTTTTACTACTGGAGTTAGGCGACATTTAAGCAGCAATTAAACAAGAGCAGAGAGTGCCCCAGGGCTGGTGTAGGCAAATAACAAACGAACCCCACACCCCAAATCAAATGGCAGCTACTGCAAAAACCATGGCCTCCGGGAGGGATGTACTTCCCGGGAAGGGACACTCCTGTGGCCTCAAGCCCCATTTTGGGACCGGTGCCTTAGGCAAAAAGGAGGGACAAAGTGCTGCATGATCTGCACCGCCATGGAAAGCCGCTCGAGCAATGAAACAGTAGAAATCTGCATCAGGTCAGGGTCCTCAGATGTTAATCGGCTAAGAGCGAGGGGAGAAGAAAAATCATTTTAGAGGCAGTCACTGCGCGCCTTCCTCACTCCAACCCCTCCCCCGCTGGCAATTCGACCAACTCCTTCATCAGAGAGGCGCCCAAGCTGCCCCGGAGCCCCACGGCCACCCTTAGGCCACCCTTCTGGGGTCCCCACATCGCTAACAGCGCCCCTGGGCCAGAGATCGGCCCCGCCCGCCCCCTGCTGCTCCCCCCGCCCCAAGTCCCTTCTGGAACTTACATAAACAGGTCGCGGCCAGTCACTGAGAGGTTCCAGTGAACCCTCCCGTAGTGGGTCTCAGCACCTGCCAAGAGGTATCCACGGACCACATCTGCTTCAAAGTAGGACAGGAAAGGCACCGAGACGGTGCTGGCGGGGTTAAGGTAAAGGCTCCATCCACACCGACTTCGTGGTTCAGGCCCCCTTGCCCACGGAGGCCGGTCTTGCCCAGGCATTTCACACTGTCCCAGCTGCTCTGAGCCTCTGGGCAGCGTGGGAAGGCGGGAAGGCGGCTCTAAGACCCTCCAGGATGACCCTACATAGACTCTGGACCACAGCCCCTCGTGAGCCACTTCCCGTGTCCCCACGCCACCACCGCTGCTTCCCCCAGCCATCTTGGTTCCATAAGATGGCTGGGGGAAGTCCTCCCAGATGTCTACCCAGGACCCCGAAGCCTATCCTGCCCATCCTCCTGAGTCCCCCACCTCCCGCCCATCCCCTCACCCAGGGGAGTTCATGGAAAAGATACAACTCCGTCATTGGGGTTCCCAGATTTTCGTGGGAGGTCGAAGCCACAGCACCTTCCGCTGAGTCGAGCGAGGCTCCCTCGACCTCGGGGGCTCCCTCAGCCGCAGGGATTTCCTCTCTGGGGTTGTTCTGGTCTCCAGAGCCCACGGCGCCCTCTGGGCCATCGGGTGGCCCAGCATCGCCCTCCGCTCCGCGCCTGCCTTCGTCGACCTTCTTTGGCGCCTGCATGGCTGCTCTACCGCCACAAGCCGGAAGTCCCCTTACACTCAAGCTAAGACAATAGGTTCTCCCAAGAAGCTCCGCCCCCTGCAGGCTGCGCCTGCGCACACTGACCTGGGGGGTGGCTCCTGGCACTGGATTGGCTCCCCTCTGCGTCTGTCTGCAAGGAAACCCCGCGAGAGGAGCTGCTGGGCGCCTTCACGAAGCCCCGCCCCCGTGCTTCACGAAGCCCCGCCCCCCGGTGCTTCATGAAGCCCCGCCCCCCGTGCTTCACGAAGCCCCGCCCCTCTGTGCGTGCTGCCCGAGGGCCCCGCCCCTCCTGGAAGGGCCAGGCAGGAATGAAGGCCTGGGTGCTGGGAGGCGGAGTGTGTCCACCATCCACCGGAAGCCAGCAGAAAGGTGGGTGGAATGTGGCCGGGAAACAGGCTCCAGACATGGCCGCCTCAGCGGTGCAGGAGCACCAGGCCTCGGGCTTGCAGGCCGTGCCCTGAGGGAAGGACATGGCCCGTGTCCCTGTGGGCTCACTGTGTGTCCATCAGTAAATGGCGAGGGGCGGGTGGCCCGCTGGGGGACAGCTGGTCAGGTTAAAAGTCTCCTCCAGCCTCAGACTTTTAGGAATCTGAGAATAAACAGTATTTCTCAAAATGTACTGATGGGCTCCTGTCCCACAAGCAGCCAGTTCCCTCGGGGCAACCCAGGAACTCACTGCCCCCGAGGATGGGCTGTAGAAGGCCCCCGTGCCCGTGGAGACCCCAAGAGATGCCTTTAGGCTTCCCACTGCCACGGCCGCGACAGCAGCTCCAAAACCTGCTGCTCCAGGCAGGCAATAGGGGCTACCGCCTCACCTCCACACCCCTTACCCTCCCCCACATACCTGAGCTACCGCCTCACCTGCACACCCCTTACCCTCCCCCACATACATGAGCTACCGCCTCACCTGCACACCCCTTACCCTCCCCCACATACATGAGCTACCGCCTCACCTCCACTCCCCTTACCCTCCCCCACATACATGAGCTACCGCCTCACCTGCACACCCCTTACCCTCCCCCACATACATGAGCTACCGCCTCACCTGCACACCCCTTACCCTCCCCCACATACATGAGCTACCGCCTCACCTGCACACCCCTTACCCTCCCCCACATACATGAGCTACCGCCTCACCTGCACACCCCTTACCCTCCCCCACATACATGAGCTACCGCCTCACCTCCACACCCCTTACCCTCCCCCACATACAGGAGCTACCGCCTCACCTCCACACCCCTTACCCTCCCCCACATACATCCAAAGACCGGACAGAAGCATCAGGGCAGGCCTGTGATTTCCAAGAAAAGGATGTTCCCCAAATTGGGAGGTTAGGCGTGAGGGGTGTCTTCAGGACTGGGCACTCATCCCCTCGTGCAGCCCCGCCTTCATGACCTCATCTAAGCCCCATTACCTCTCAAAGGCCCCATTTCCAAATACCGTCTGGCTGGGGGTCAGGGCTTCAGTATACATGGATTTTATGGGAGCAGGGGAAGGACCCAAACATTCAGTCATAGCAGATTGCTCCTCCCTGACTCCATTATGTGTTTGTGAATATTTTAAAATATATATATTTGCTGAAACCGGTTTGCCTCAGTGGATAGAGCGTCGGCCTGTGGACTGAGAGGTCCCAGGTTCGATTCCGGTCAAGGGCATGTACCTTGGTTGCGGGCACATCCCCAGTAGGGGGTGTGCAACAGGCAGCTGATCGATGATTCTCTCTCATCGATATTTCTAACTCTCTATCCCTCTCTCTTTCTCTCTGTAAAAAATCAATAAAAATATATTTAAAAAATAAATATTTTATTGATTTTTTACAGAGAGCAAGGGTGATGGATAGAGACTTATAAACATCGATGAGAGAGGAACATCAATCAATTGCCTCCTGCCACACCTCCTACTGAAATCTTTCAGTCCGCAAGACAACACTCAGCACACTGAGCCAAACTGGCCAGGGCTGTATTTTTTTTTTTTTTAAATATATTTTATTGATTTTTCACATAGAGGAAGAGAGAGGGAGAGTTAGAAACATCGATGAGAGAGAATCATCTATCAGCTGCCTCTTGCACACCCCATACTGGGGATGTGCCCGCAACCAAGGTACATGCCCTTGACTGGAATCGAACCTGGGCCCTTTCAGTCCGCAGGCCGACGCTCTATCCACTGAGCCAAACCGGTCCCGGCCAGGGCTGTATTTGTGACTATTTTTAGCGGGGAGCTAAGGATGGATGTGACCAAATATCAAAACAGCATATTGACTGATGGCGAATACACGGTAGCTGTGTGACAGGAGGAGGTGCTCGGGTCGCACAGGTACTCCCAGCTGCGGGACAGGACAGGACAGGACAGGACAGTGCACTAAGGTTTTGTGATAACAATCTGTTAAAGCAATCCACATCCCAATGCCC
The DNA here is from genome assembly GCA_036971965.1 of Nyctalus aviator. NCBI lineage: Eukaryota > Metazoa > Chordata > Mammalia > Chiroptera > Vespertilionidae > Nyctalus > Nyctalus aviator. Next base: position 9,595,056 of record CM072941.1, read on the forward strand.
TCAGGAAGCTCCTGGAATCACAGAGCTATGGAGGCCCACACTACTTTCTCTCAAGTTCACCTGGGAGTGCCCCCCCCCCCTGTGCTGGGGCCTGGGAGACCCTGCTTCTCCAGCTGGCCGCTGCAGGGGTGCTGATGCTCCTGCTCCTGTGCCAGGCCCCACCCCCACATCTCAGGCACAGGAGGGGCCGCAGGCCATGTCTGCGTTCCTCTCCGCTGCTTCTGGCCCACCTTCTCCCTGCTTCTCTGGTGGCTGTCCTTACCCAGCCCTGCTCTGTGCCCCAGAGCTGCCCCAGGTGGGTGGCACCACTCAGGGAGCTCCTTTGTCCAGGAAGCCAGTTGGGCTCAGCCAGTGGAGACCAGAGAGTGGGAGGAGTCGGAAGCAAGGGTGTTTGTCTCCTCACAGTTCCTGGGGACTCCCTGCCGCTCTGGGCGTGGCTGCATTCCTCAGCTCTCAGGGGCTGCTGCAGCACTGATCCCTGTCTCCGCCCCTTTGGCCCAGGCTGTGCTTTAGGGAAGGTGGCTTTTCCTCAGGCGAGGCTTAACAAAAATGAAGAGATTGAGAAGATATTTTTGTTTTTTGGTGCCTGACCACCCTTTGGTGGCTGTGGCATACTGGTAAATGTTTGGCAACTTGTTCTTGGTATGTGGGCAGGTGGGGAAATTGGAAAGTATGCACATACATATGTATAGAAGTTTATTACAATTCTAGCTCTATTACAATTCTGACTCCCATAAGGAATGTGTAGTACCCCCAATTTAAAAGTATAATAAAATATATGTTACTATTTATTGTAAATTTCATAGACTTCATGGATTCCCACAGATTGTTTTAGCTGACTTTTGCCAAACTTCTATACCTGTAGCCAATCTGTAATTGCCAGTGTGGTCCAGACATGATTGTCACTTGATATTTTCATTCATGTTCTTGAGTAAGGCAAACACAACACAGACATCCATCCATCATAATGTTGTCAAATCATAATGTTGGCATATGGCAAACGCATTTCCTCACATTTTTATGCTATTCACATCGGGCCAGCTACAAGTAACACACAATTTCAAATACATTTAATCTCATTAGTAGATTTTCCTCCATCACTTCCTTAAGTCTAGGAAATCTACAAGACAATCAGCCAGAGGTTGGCAAACCAGGGCAAACGAGTCACAAGTGGCTCATAAGCCGTGGCTTGACGCTCTGTTGACTAATGAGTTTGCCGACCACTGCAATAAGCCAAGGCCTGATTTGCACCATTTGCCAATTTCCGTGGTGTCAATATTTAACTCTGGCTGATTTCAAACCACCAGCGGATGCCGTGGAACCAGTCAGGGAGAGATGTGTCCTCGCTCAGGATTATACACTATTTCCACCTGGCAGCCCCAATACACAAAATTAGCTACAAGGGCATAGATGATAGTACCATGTAGTAAAACAATTAGAAAGTGGTGTTTTTGTACCTTTCAGAAGTATAATTCATTTCAGTTATAATTGGATTATAATTTCATGTAATTAAGATTCTAATAATTATGCAAGAGAAATGTCCTGTAAGATCACTATGCAGCACAGTGCTTATAGTGAACATTACGGTATTATAGCCTTAAGAGTTGCTATGTTGAGATTTATGATCAATATTCTTACCACACTTACCCAACAAAATAATAATCAAGGGGTGGGAGGAGACTTTGGCTGATGATAGTCTATGCCCTTGATGGGGGTGATGGCTAACGGGTATGCTTACCCCCAACCTCGTATAGTTGTATACATTAAATATGCTCAACCCTCTACCTGTTAAGCATACCTCAATAAATGCTTAGGAGAATAGGATAAAATAAGCTTTTATTATTGGCTGCACTGAACATCCAACTCCAAAATTTCCAGTGATTTTAACACTCAGTTCTTGGGAGTCCCCATGAGCCACCCCCACCCACCTCTGCTTATTGGTCCCTGGCCCCTGCTCGCACCTCCCTGCATGGTCCTTACATGAAGCACAACTTTGCAGCAAACCTCACAGGTTCCACTCATTTCCTGCTGGCGCCTTGACTGGCACTCCATCGGCAGATGCAGGCATCTTAGGATGACTCGGAGTATCCTCATGTAGTGGGCGTGGTTCATTTGCAGGTACGGCAAGCCTCTGGCTATTTTTACACAGGGAGCAGGTGCTTACAAAACATGTAAAGGGCTGGTATAGACATATAAAGAATGGCCTGTAGGCTGAGGCCGGGAATGGCCCGGAACACCACCGAAAAGACCTGCCAAGGGAGTCAGTACCCGGGCCACAGGGAAGGTGGGGAATCAGGGAGCTGCTGACTCCACTGCTGGTTCCGGGAACACACTCCCCCTGGCTGTGGTCTAAGTATCAGGAAGTGTGTGGCTTCCAGAGCCACACTGCAGCTAGCTGCTGGATCTGCACGGGCCACAAGAAAGGAGCCTTGGACCCAGGGGCGTGCTGCCGAACCTCCAAACAAATAAAAACACACCCACTGTCTCACCAGCACTTTCTCAGAATGGTCTTTCTATATCGTTATTTGATGGAAAATTCTACAAATATTAAATCCACCCAGCCAGATGTGTGGTTCAAGAGCAATATTTCCTTGTGACTTTCTGTCTGGGTAACTTATCCATAGGTGTAAGTAGAGTATTAAAGTCCTCCACTATTGCCGAAACTGGTTTGGCTCAGTGGTAGAGCGTCGGTCTGCGGACTGAAAGGTCCCGGGTTCGATTCCGGTCAAGGGCATGTACGTTGGCTGCGGGCACATCCCCAGTGGGGGATGTGCGGGAGGCGGCTGGTCAATGTTTCTCTCTCATCGACATTTCTGGCTCTCTGTCTCTCTCCCTTCATCACTGTAAAAATCAATAAAATATATTAAAAAGAAAAAGTCCTCCACTATTATTGTACTGGAGGCCCAATGCACAAAATTTGTGCAAGGGTAGGCCTTCCTTCCTTCCCCTGGCTGCCGACACCAGCTTCCCTCTGACACCCAGGACCTGGGCTTCCTTTCAAACTCGGGCTTCATCCAGAAGGTCATCTGGGAGGACATCTGGTCTAATTAGCACATTATGCTTTTATTATTATAGATTATTATCAACTTCTCCCTTTCAGTCTATTGATAATTGCTTTGTATATTTTGATGCTTCTAGGTTGGGTGCATATCCTATATAACAAAGAGCTAATATGCAAATGTCATCACACTGTCATGTTGGGGCCAGGGGACCTAAGGCCAGACTGGGGGACCTGAGGCCAGGCTGGGGGATCTGAGGTCACACCCCCTCTCCCCAGTGCTGGGGCCGGGGGACCTGAGACTGTGCTCCACTCCTCCCGGCAGGGCTTGACCAGGGACCTGAGGCTGTGCCCCCTGCCCTGCAGGGCTTGATGGGGGTGGGGATGGCCGTGTCTGAGTTTTGCACGATTTCAAGGTGCATGTGGGTGGGTGGGGACTTGAGTCTGGGTCCCGCGGCACACCCCAGCCTCTGACAGGAGGGAGATTTTCATATATACTTTACTAATTTCCTTTCATCTCTGACACTTCTATTATAGAAAAAGGGCAAATAGAGATATTTAAATATTTCCTCTAATTAATTCCCTTTTAATGTGCATGAATTTTGTGCACCAGCCCATTCATATATTAATAAGTATGTCTTCTCGATGAATTGTACCCTTTTCCACTATAAATTGTCCATCTTTGTCTCTTGTAACATCTTTGCCTTGAAATCTATTTGTCTGATATATCTGGGTGTCATTTGTTTGAAGTATCCTCTTCCACCTATATTCACTCTGAGCTTATGTGTGTCTTTTGAGCTGAGATGGGTCTCCTGAAGGATGCATATAGTAGCGTCTTATTTAATGCATCCTGCTATTCTGTACCTTTTGATTGGTGAGTCCAGTTCATTTACATTTAGGGTGATTATTGCTATATGAGGACTTATTACAGGCATTTAATCTTTTGTTTTCTGATTGGTCTGTATCTCCATTATTTCTTTTCCCTCATGTTTCTGTCTGCTATTTTAGTTTTGTGGGTTTTTTAATGTTTTCTCCTACATTTCTTCTTTTTTTAAAATTTATCAATGCTGCAATACAATCCACAATTATCAGGAATGCAAAGAAGAAAATTTAACCCCATTATGAGGAGAGAAACCAGTCATGAAAAGGCATCCAGATTGGAAAGGAAACAGTCAAACTGCCTTATCTTCAGACAACCTGTTCACCTATGATGAAAATATGGTGTAATCCTTACAAGAGCTATAAAAACTATAAATAAGATTGGCAAGGTTTCTGGAAACTAGGAATATTAGGAGTTAACTCCTCCCTTCTAATGCTTAACTCATCATCTCAACACTTCATCACTGATCTGAAATGTTAGTAAGCCATAAAATTCTTATTCTATGCCCAGATGGTGTGGTTCAGTGGTTAGGCATTGACCTATGAACCAAGAGGTCACAGTTTGACTTCTGGTAAGGGCATGTGCCTGGATAGTGGGATCAGTCCCCAGTGTGGGGTGTGCAAGAGGCACTTGATCAATGATTCTCTCTCTTTGGTGTTTCTATGTCTCTCTCCCTCTCCCTTCCCCTCTGAAATAAAATATATATATATATTTTTAAAATTCCTATTCTAGTGTTCCTGGGTTGTTTTAACTTCTCATGCAAACTAAGGTTGTTTTTTTTTTTGTTTTGTTTTGTTTTTTTGTCATTGTTGGTATTTTTTACAAGAATCAGAATAGGTGAGCATAAATAGGTGAGCAAACTAGAATTCTGGCATAAATAGGTGAGCAAACTAGAATTCTGGCATAAATAGGTGAGCAAACTAGAATTCTGGCGAGGGGGCACACTTTCTGCAAAGCAATTGTTTACTTGAGAGTTAAGAGCATTAAAAATAAATAGAAACATACATACTTACCTCTAATTTTACCTCTTGGAATCTGTCTTGAGGAAATAATCATTCAAATAAAATTATACAGAACTCCATTAAATCATTATAAGAGGAGGGAAAATGAAAACATTAAATGTTCTACAATTACAATATTATTATTCTCTTATGAATCCATTGATTTGTATTTAATTTTTTTTTTTAAAGAAAGAGCTCATATATTAAATGAAAATAGTTTGGAAAAACTTTAACCCTGAACTTGCAAAAATTATATATTATATAGTATTGTTGTGCCATTAATACATAAATGCAACTATAAAATTAAGAAAATATTCCCAAACTAGAGGCTGGATGCATGAAAATTCATGCAAGCGTAGGCCTTCCTCCTCCCTGCCCCCAGCTGCTGGCACTGGCTTCCCTCTGGTACCTGGGACCCAGACTTCCTTCCAGCTGCTGGCAGGCATCCTGGACCCAAGCTGGCTTCCCTCCAGCCACCTGCAGGCACCCAGGACCCCCCGCTGTCAGGAAGGATGCCAGAATGACGTCCACTCTAATTAGCACATTACCTTTCATCATTATAGATACTGACAGCAGTTAATGCCGAATCCCTCACCTCCCCACAAAACCAGAGACAAAGGCAAAAAAAATTTGGAGATGCGGTAACTGAAAATCATCTCACACAAGACTAGCAGTTCAGCTTTATTTTCTGCTGTAACAATTAAGAACCCCATTCTCCAGCAATAGAGGTGAGAGTGCGGAAGGACCGATACAAGCAAACGATTGGGCCCGCACAATAAAGTGGCCACCCCTGTAGGGACCGATGCCCCAGGGGAGGATGCAGTGCCTAGGGAGGGACCCTAGGTTAGCCTTGGTCCCCTTCTTCCGGCCTAGGGTTAACTAAAAGAAATGGAGGCATGATGCGATGCATGGTCCGAATCAGCAGGCAAAAGTCATGGAGCCAGGAAGAGAAAGACATTAGGAGCTGGTTGGGGTCTTCAGCAGCCAGGTGGCTAAAAGAAGGGGAGAAATCAAATTAAGTGTGCTAACTCTGCACTGAGCTCTCTCTGTCCACTTAGGTGGTGACAGGCCCAGTTCACCCCAAGTATCTGCTTAGACGTGACATTTAAATATATATATATTATTGATATTTTACAGAGAGGAAAGGAGAGAGATAGAGAGCTAGAAACATCGATGAGAGAGAAACATCGACCAGCTGCCTCTTGCACACCCCCTACCAGGGATGTGCCCGCAACCAAGGTACGTGCCCTTGACCGGAATCAAACCGGGACCTTTCAGTCCGCAGACCGACGCTCTACTACTAAGCCAAACCGGTTTCGGCTAGACGTGACATTTTTGGGGGATCCCAATTCACTATTATAAGGACCCTCTGGAGAACCCCCCTGGCCACCTACCCACCCCATGTCCGCCACACCATGGCCGTTTTTAGAACTCACATAGTTAGAAGGTTGTCAGACACTGCGAGTTCCTGCTTAACAAACATTCTTCGGGGTTGGTCACACCGGGCCAGGTACTGGAAGGCCAGCACTGCCGCCCTGTGTGACTGCAAAGGCACTGTGAAGGAGCTAGAGGAGACTCAGTTAAGCACCATCCCATTCAGACTTTGTTGCTTCCCCTAAGGCCACTCTCACCCGTCTTAGTCCCCCTCCTGGTCCCGGGGTTACCTCCCCCCACCATCTCAACCGCCCACCACTGGCCCATCCCCTCAGCCACCCGGCTCAGCTCTCTCCCCTATGCTCCTTCCCCCGGCTGACCCCTCCTTCCTGTCCCAGGTCCAGGCCTACTGTGTCCCCCTGGCCATCCAGCCACTTGCCAAATAGGATACAACTGGAGCCTTCCTCTTCGTTGTACTTGTGGTGGAATTCTGGCTATGGTCCTTGGCTCGGTATCTGCGCCGGGCACAGGAGCATCGAGTGGCCGTGAGACCTGTGACACTGGCCTGGCTTCGGCACCGGCCTCCCCGCTGCCGCCTCTCCCGGGTCCCTGGTGGTCTCCGGGGCGATCTTGGCCGCCAGGGCCCCCTGCACTGGCCTGGCCTTCTCCCTCTTCGACCACACCGCCCGCGCCTGGATCCTCAGCCTCCATGGCCCTCAGCCTCTCCTTCCTGCTCACTGCTCAGGGAGGAGGGGCATCAGGGAGCCCCGCCCCCTAACCATTAACACCAGTTCTAACCTTGCAGAGCACACGTCCTGCTGCCATTAACTAGAAAGGGCCCTGGGCACGTGACTGTTTCTCCTCTTCCCCTTCCCCCCCACGCATCCCCATGCCTGCCCGACGCCATGCTCATGGGCGAGCCTCAAAGTCTGGCAGGTCCCCTGAGAGTCATTCCTGGGCCCTGCCCGTGTGCACCCCCAGCTCAAACCCTGGAGGACCCGGGATGGATGGGCCTTGCTCCTGCAGCAACACTGCTCACCCGGGCACTGTCCCTTAGTGCTGCCAGCCAGCCTCGGGGAGGGCAGCTGCCAGCCCCACTGCCTCTGCCTGGCACGCACACTGCCCTGTCTCGGACCTCAGGCTCGGGCGGGCTGGGTCCCGCTGCTCAGGAGGGACCAGCACGTTGGACAAAAGCACAAAAGGAGCGGGAGCACAGCCCCTGGGACAACTCCCAGCCCCTCTGCTGGCTCAGCCCTCGTGGGCTGTCCTTACCCCTAGGAGCAAAGTCTTGCCCCTCAGGGGTAGGGGTGGCAAATGGCAGGGGAGGGCTGGAGGTGCCAGGGTCCCTCAACTGAGAAACAACCCTGTATCTGCTGGCCTACTGGTATAAGAAAGTGAGCAAACTAGTATTCTGGCGGGAGGGCACGCTTTTTGGATAGCAATCGTATGCAGTATGAGGAAATAACCATCCAGCAAAATCATATAGAAGAACTCCATCGAATCATTGTATTCAAAGAAAAATGGAAACACGAAACGTCAAGCAATTATATTATTGTACTTCTTTTACGCATCGAGAGACATGAACTTCAAATTTTTCTTAGATCACAAAATAAACTGCTGAATGGAGTGGATGCAGAGACATGGAAGAATGGAACAGAGTGCGGAATATCGGAGGGAAGGTGGAGGGGGATGGGTGTATGGGAAGTAATCAACCAAGAACCTTGTATGCATGAATGCGTGGCCCATGGCCATAATGGGGTAGTGCGGGCTTGTGGGGGGGTGAGTGGCTGAAGAAGGTCGATGGGGGCAAAAGTGTGACATATGCAATATAACAACAAAGAATTATAAAATAAATAAATAAACAAAGGTTGATAAGAGAGTATGTCATAAAAGTTCTTATTACAAGAAAATAAAGTTTTTTCTTAGAAAGAGGGAGAAGCCCTAGGTTAAATATAAATAGCTCAGAAAAAATGTACTCCTGAATTTGCAAAACTTATGCATTGTATATTATTTTGTGCATTCAATATATAAAGGCAGTTATAGAGCTAAGAAACAATTCCGAAATACCAGCAACTGTTAATGCTGCAATGGCAGGACACGGCCCATTTTCATTTTCTTCCATCTCCTAACTTGTCTTCAAGCAACTAGAGCCGTGGTCGGCAAACTGCGGCTCGCGAGCCACATGCGGCTCTTTGGCCCCTTGAGTGTGGCTCTTCCACAAAATACCATGGCCTGGGAGAGTCTATTTTGAAGAAATGGCATTAGGAGAAGTTTAAGTTATAAAGATTTGACTCTCTCTAGCTGAAACCGGTTTGGCTCAGTGGACAGAGCATCGGCCTGCAGACTGAAGGGTCTGGGGTTCGATTCCAGTCAAGGGCATGTATCTTGGTTGCGGGCACATCCCCATTGTGGGGTGTGCAGGAGGCAGCTAATGGACATTTCTTCCTCATCGATGTTTCTAGCTCTCTATCCCTCTCTCTTCCTCTCTGCAAAAAATCACTAAAATCTTTAGGAAAAAAAAATTGGCTCTCAAAAGAAATTTCAATCGCTGTACTGTTGATATTTGGCCCTGTGGACTAATGAGTTTGCCGACCACTTAGTAACCGAATTGCACATTTCCGCTCCGACCCAGGGACAAAGGAAGTAAATGTGGAGGATCGGGTAACTGAAAACACACTGAGAGGAGAGTAGCGGCTCACTTTTATTTTCTGCTGTTAACGAACAATTTAGAACCCACCCTCCAGCAACAGGAAAACAATAGAATGGAAAGTAACAAGCAAACAATTAGGCACCCTAATGAAGTGGCAATTCATGCAGGGGTCCATGTCTCAGGGAAGGATGCACTGCCTGGGGTGGGGGTGGGGGACTCTAGGTTAGTCTTGCCCCCCCCCTTTACAGTCTTGGGGTTATTGCAAAAAATATGGGGGTGCAATGCGTCGCATGGTCCGGATCACCAGCAAAAGCTCCTGGAGACAGAAGGACACGGAAAGCCGCAGTTGGTCCCTGTTTTCAGCGGTCAGGTGGCTAAAGGAGGGAAAAGAAAAAGAAAGAAATGTAACTTTGCCCCTAGCTCTGTGTGTCCCCTCAGGTGGTGAGGGGCCCAGTTCACCATGAGTACCTCCCTAGAACTGACATTTTATTTTATTTTATTTTATTTTATTTTAATTTATTTTGTTTTATTTTATTTTGTTTTATTTTACAGGAGTGGAAGGAAAGTGGGGGAGAGAGAGACAAACAAAAATGTGAGAGAAACACATGGATCAGGTGCTTCTCTCACACTGGGGGGCAGGTATTGAACCTACAAGCCAGGTAGGTTCCCTTAACAGGGCATTGAACCTTCCACCCTCCAGTGTGCCCGCCCATGCTCTAACCACTAGGCTTCACCGGCCAGGGCCGGATCTGACTTTTGAGGGATCTCCAATTCAATATCATAATGACCCTCCCGAGCTCCACCCTTGCCACCTGCCCGCCCCACCTCCATCCCCCACCACGACCCTCTTTAGAACTCACATAGTGAGAAGATGGCCAGTTACAGTGAGTTCCCGCTCCACTGTTGGTCCGAGAAACTGGGTTCGCGGGGCCAGGAAATGGCACGCTCTCACTGCCTCCACGGGTGATCGGAAGGGCACCAGGATGGAGCTAGGGGAGACTCAGTTAAGGCGCCATCCCATTCAGACTTTGCCGCTTCCTCTCAGGCCACTCTCACCCGACTTAGTCCCCTCACGTATGCCCCCTCAGGCCGCCTCCCCCCTCCGCCTCCGCCATCTCCACATTCCGCCATTACCCACCCGCTCAGCCCCCGGGCCGGCCATCCCCTCAGCCTCCCCCCCTCCCCAGGATGACCCCTCCTCCTGTCCCAGTGTCCAGCCAAGGCCCGTCCCCCCTGACCCCCTGGTCTCTCCTCAGAAAGGAAACAACTGGAAAGTGTCTGGTCTTGGAATTTCGGCCTCGGGAGCTGGCTGGGCAGCGGCGTCCCCCACAGGAGCCTCGAGTGCCGGGGCGGCCTGTGGCGCTTCCCTGGGGACATCACCGTCTCTCCCGGGGTCCTCGGGGCCTTCAGGGCCACCTTGGCCGCTAGGGGCCCCCACAATGGCCTGACCTTCTGTGTCTTCGGCCATAGGGCCCAGGTCAGGGAGGTCCGCCTGCATGGCCCTTAGCCTCCCCTGTCTGAGGCCGCTGGACCCCAGGCGGCCGGTTCTGACAGGAAGCCCCGCCCCCTAACGGAGCCACCACCTGAGAGCCCCACTGCGCATGCGCACCCTGCCAGTGCGTGCCCTGGGCACGTGACTGCTTCCCGCCAAATCTGCCCAGCAACAGCTGGCAGGGAGCCCCGGAGCCAGCCCAGCGACCTTCCCGCGGGAGCAGCTTGCTGCTGGGGGACCTGTCATTGGTCTCAGTGGGTCAGAGGCCTCAGGCCAGTCCCCGGGAGTCCCACCTGGGCCCTGCCTGCCCTGCCCACGTGTACCCCCATCTCAGACCCTGGAGGACTTGGATGGATGGGCCTTGTTCTTGCAGCAACACTGCTCACCCGGGCACTGTCACTTAGTGCTGCCCGCCAGCCTTGGGGAGGGCAGCTGCCAGCCCCACTGCCTCTGCCTGGCACGCATACCACCCTGTCTCAGACCTCAGGCTGGGGGGGGGGCTGGGTCCTGCTGCTCAGGAGGGACCAGCACGTTGGATAAAAGCATAAAAGGAGCGGGAGCACCGCCCCTGCGACAACTCCCAGCACCTCTGCCTCTGTTGGCTCAGCCCTCATGGGGCTCGCCCTCATTTAGAAGCAAAGTCTCATCATTCTGAGCGTGGGAGGGTGGGTGGGTGTGCTGAGGGTGGGGAGGAAGGCTGGAGGTGTCAGAGGTGCCTGGTCCCTCAAGTGGTAGGTGACCCTGTGTCTGCTGATCTCCTCGGGACAAGTTTACCTCTGTGTCTGGGAAGGGGGTCAGGTGTCCAGGAAAAGTACAGCGAGAGGTGAGCAGGTCTAGGGCAATGCCTGGACACATGTTTCTGTGCCCACGCTGCTTCTCTGCGCACAATCGTGGGAGTGGGTAGATGTGGTGTCTGTCCCAGGGGTCAGGGGCAGCTCACCTGGCTGACACAACTGTGGGCACCCGCCAGGGAAGGGATCAGGAAAAGGGCTCCTATCTGAGCTTCAGGATGGTGCACTTTCCATATCTCAAGTATTCCATGTAGCAGCTTTTCTTTTTTTAAATTTCTTTATTGATTAAGGTGTTACATATATGTCCTTATTCTAAGGCGATCAGACGTCCCGCTTTTGGCAGGACAGTCCCGATTTTTAACAATTTGTCCCGCATCCCGCAGTGTTTTCAAAAATTAGGGACTTTTTAAAAACCCTGCGGGACGTGGGACAAATAGTTAAAAATTGGGACTGTACCGCCCAAAGTGGGATGTCTGGTCACCTTACCTTATTCCCCCACCCTCCTCCCCATTTCCTCCCCTCATGCTCTCACCCCCTGTTATCTGTGTCCATTGGTTAGGCTTATATGCAGGCATACAAGTCCTTCCTTGATCTCTCCCCCTTACCCCACCCTCTCCTACCTGCCCTCTGAGGTTGGATGTAGCAGCTTTTCTTAAGCCACGTCTGTATCACAGCTAATCCCAAACCTGGTGAGAAAGAGCTTTGCAACACAGGCTGCACTATGTTATAGCTGAGTAGATTCTCCAAAGACTTTCCCACACCCAAAGATCAGGTTGAGGGGTGAGGTGGGATGGGAGGGGGGGTAAAAAGGGACATCCTTTTCGCTAAAACAAACAAACAAACAAACAAACAAACACAAAATGAAAACCTAACAATAGAAATGCAATTTCTGGAAGCCAACTGCTGCTCCTCTGCTTATCTTTGGGGGATGGAAGAGTGGGAAGGGACAGAGGATACACGGGGGGTCTCCCCACACCCAGCTGCTTCCATGGGCAAGTATTTGTTCTGGTGGCTCTGCACCCCACAATGTTCCAGGAACTAGGGATAACAGCAGGGAAGAAGTCTACAGAAAGCCTTTCCCAGGGAGCTGACTTCCCTGGGGAGAACAGGCTGTCATGGGGCCAAGGAGGGAAAAGCAGGCTGGGCAGGTGACACATGAAGGGCACTGCTTTGACAGGCTAATGAGCTCCTTCCTGTGCTGTCTGCTTATCTCTGGAGTCTGCCTGCTTACCTTCACCTGCAGGCTGCCTCTTCCTGCTGAGACTCTGGGTCTCTGCGCCCTTCATGCCCGCTGAGGTCACCCTGCTGGGGTGAACACTTCTGTACCTGGTGCTTGTGGTACCCACCTTCTCCCTGCATGCCCCTCTTCTCTTGCCTCCAAATAGCCTGTGCTTGGGGGTTGGGTGGGGGGGGGGGCGGCGGGGGACGACACAAGGAGTGCAATGGAGTTTTCCCCTCGACTAAACTCACTGCTGATACAGCCAAGACTTATGGGTTTTGCATTTATGAATCAAAGACTTGTTCGGAATGTACTAAACATATTTAAAAATACACTAGTCATAATATGTAATGACTAAGCCTAAGAGTTGTCAAGGCCAGGAAGTATGAATTGAAGAAAAATGATGGTTAAGTCAACAAGGACCCTTTTTAATTGCAAAATACTCAACACCTTCCCTGTTGAGTAACTTCATACCAGCATAGCCCCTGGAACTTGCAGGTCCTGAAGGCACCTGGACCCCAACTAGTCCTCAAAATGCTTCTATTCCCGACCTCTAAATGTTTTCCTCTCCTTCATGTACTCTCTTAGCTATTTTCACAGCCTCCCAGTTGCTCATCTCCCCGTCCATTAAATCAAACACCTAAATGTGTTCTAGCCACCCTCCCTAGCCCATCGAAATCCAGGATGGCATCATCTCTCATCCTACAGATTTGTAAACTCTAATATAAATGTAACCACTATATGTTTTGGAAAAAATTTAATTGATTTGAGAGAGAAACCAACAGGAGAGTCAGAAAGAAACATCAATGATGAGAGAGAATCATTGATTGGCTGCCTTCTGCACACCCCAATCAGGGGATCAAGCCTACAGCCTGGGCATATGCCCTTTACCAGAATCAAACCTGGGATTCTTCAGACTGCAGGCACATGTTCGGTCCACTGAGCCAAACCACCTACGGCAGACGGCACACTTTTTGGATAGCAATGCTGTACTGTAGATTAACAGCCTTAAAAATAAAACAAAATTTTTTTAACTGAGTAAATATGCTTTCTGGAATCTATCTTGAGGAAATAACCACCCATGCTAAATCATATTGAAGAAGTTCACAGAATTATTATTTATACCAGAAAGAAAACCAAAATACTACATGTTAAGCAAGTACATTCTGGTAATTCTTTTATGCATACAGTGACATGTATTTCAAGCTTTTCTTAGAAAGTGGGAGAGATTATATGGTACATGGAAGTAGTTCGGAAAAATTGAATCCTGAACTTGTAAAATTTATACATTGCATGCTATTTTTCTGCATCCAGTATATAAATGCAACTCTAAAGCCAAGAATTTTTACAAAATACTGACAGCTGTTTATGCTGAATGGCATGGCACAATTCATTTTCATTTCCTCCCATTTCCTACTTTCTCCTCAACTGACATGGGTCTGCAACCTTTAAGACATAAAGAGCCAGTTGGACCCGTTCCCGAAGGAAAAAAAAAACCTGGGAGCCGCAAAACCATTGTGACATTTAAAACAAATATAACACAGCATATATTGTTTCTTACCTTAATGCTATATACCGGATCCTGCAGTTAGCTGTCAATCTGAAGAAAAAAAGGACTTTTTCACTTAATAATGTAAAATATATTTTTGCAAATTAATAGCTAATTAAAATATTTAATTTACCTGGTTAATGGGATTTTTGCTACTGAACCTCAGTGCACAGTGTCAGCACACCAGGGCTGTAAGACGTTACCTTCATTTTCACACAGGCTTGCAAGTTGTCGGAGCCGCGGTAAAGCTTCAAAAGAGCCGCATGCGGCTCTGGAGCCGCAGGTTGCTGACACCTGGACTAGAATAACCCAATTGCACACCTCAGTTCCAAACCAGGGACAAAGTCAAATAAATATGGAGGCTCCAGTAACAGAAGACACTCAGAGAAGAGTAACAGTTCACTTTTATTTTCTGCTGTTACAAACAATTTAGAAGCCCCTGCTGCAGCTACGGGGAAACAATAGAATTGAGAGACCCAAAAAGATAAACAAATGGGCTGCCATGATGTTGTGGCAGCTCCTGTAGGTTCCATGCCTCAGGGAAGCATGCACCCATAGGCACTTTTAGCCCTCATTTTCTGTGCTGGCGTTAACAAAATAAACTGAGAGCGTAGTATGCCACATGTTTTGAATCAGCAGGAAAATCTCCTGGAGACAGGAGATGATGGAAAGTCGCAACTGGTCCATGTCTTCAGCAGTAAGGCGGCTAAAGGAGGGAAAAGAAAATGAAATAAAATATTATAACTTTGCACCTAGCTCTGGGTGTCCCCTCAAGTGGTGAGGGGCCCAGTTCACCATGAGTACCTCTCTAGAACTGGTTTTTCTTTATCACTAGAGTCCAGGTGCATGAAAATGCATGCACTGGAGGGGGGTCCCTTAGCCCAGTCTGTCCCTTCTCAAAGCCCGGGAGCCCTTAAGGGCAGGAGGCAAAGCAGGGATCAGGGGAAGGAAATGCCTCATCACACCTCTGCTGCTGCCACTGCCGGGAGCACAAGCTTTGGCTGGCCCTGGTTACCTGAGCCTGTGCGACCCTGGGCAGCTGCCATTTAAGATTTGTCTGCACCTTAGGCCGGCACGGGGTGGCTGGGGCACTGAAGGGACTGGGGGACTTCAGAGGCAGCCTGGCCCCTGCCATCCTGGCAGGACTGAGGGGACTGGGCATCACCATCTTGTGGCTGTGGGCCTTGCCATCTTTGAGGGCAGGGCAGCCAATTAGCATATTCCCTCCTTATTGGCTGTGGGAGCTGCCATCTTTATGACGGCATGAGGGTCAATTCCCAAATCCCTCTTTATCAGATAAATTATTTTAGAGCCAATGAAAGGGAGGTAGGAGGAAGAAAGACGAGATAGAAAAAAGGAAAGAGGAAGAGAGAGAGTGAGAAGGAAAGAGAAACGTAAATGTGAGAGGAGAGACATATGGGTCAGTTGCTTCTCTCACACACTGGCCATGAACATACTCAGGGTATGGAATTGAATCTTCCATTCTCCAGTGTGCCGGCCCATGCTCTAACCACTGAGCCCCACTGGCCAGGACTCGATCTGACTTTTGGGGGATCTCCAATTCAATATTATAATGACCCTCCCGAGTCCCACCCTTGCCACCTGCCCACCCCACCTCCAGCCCCCACCATGACCGTCTTTAAAACTAACATAGTTACAACATGGCCGGACACAGTGACCTCCTGGTGAACTGCTGCAGGTTGAGGTTGGTCACTGGAGACCAGACAATGGCAGGCGAACTCTGCGTCCATGGGTGATCTGAAGGGCACCATCAGGACGCTAGAGGAGACCCAGTTAAGGCGCCATCCCATTCAGACTTTGCTGCTTCCACTCAGGCCACTCTCACCGGACTTAGTCCCCTCAAGTGTGCTCCCTCAGGCCGCTTCACCCCCAACCCCCTCCTCCTCCACCTCCGCCATCTTTACATTCCGCCATTACCACCCGGTCAGCCCCCCGGGGCCGGCCATCCCCTGAGCCTCCCCACCTCCCTCGCCCTGTCCCAGTGTCCAGCCTAGGTCCGTCCCCCAGGTCCCCGGCCTCTCAGAAAGGATACAACTGGATTGGCACTGGTCTGGGAGCTCTGGCCGCAGGCGCTGGCTCGCCATCGGAGCCCCCCACAGGAGCAGCCGGGGAGGGCTGTGGCGCTTCCCTGGGGACAGCTCCCGCCTCCCCGCTGCCGCCTCTCCCGGGACCCCCAGGGCCACCTTGGCCCCCAGGGCCCCCCGCACTGGCCTGGCCTTCTCCCTCTTCGACCACATGGCCCGCGCCTGGATCCCCAGCCTCCATGTTCCTCAGCCTCCTTCCCGCTCTGAGGGCCGCTCACTGCTCGGGGAGGAGGAGCGTCAGGAAGCCCCGCCCCTTCAGGCGCCAAAAACTGAACTCCCCACAGCGCATGCGCACACAGGCCTGTGCCATTTGCCAGAAACCCGGCCAATGTGACTGTTTCCCGCCAAGTCTGCCCAGCAACAAGCTGGCAAGTGAGTCTCAGAACCTGTGCGGGAGCCAACCTCTCGGGGGAGCAGCTTGCTGTTGGGGGACCTGTCATTGGTCTCAGTGGGTCAGGCGCCTCTGTGTCTGTCCCCAGTGAGTCTTGCCTGGGCCCTACACGCCCTGCCCACGTGCACCCCAATCTCAGACCCCGGAGGAGCCGGGATGGATGGGCCTTGCTCCTGCAGCAACACTGCTCACCCGGACACTGTCCCTTAGTGCTGCCCGCCAGCCTCAGGGAGGGCAGCTGCCAGCCCCACTGCCTCTGCCTGGAACCCACACTGCCCTGTCTCAGACCTCAGGCTCGGGCGGGCTGGGTCCCGCTGCTTAGGAGGGACCAGAAAGTTGGACAAAAGCACAAAAGGACCGGGAGCACCACCCCTGGGTCGATATCCAGCACCTCTGTTGGCTCAGCCCTCATGGGGCTCACCCTCATTTAGAACAAAAGTTTGCCACTCTGGACATGGGTGGTGTGAGGGTGGGCATGTGGTGGCTGGAGATGTCAGAGGTGCCAGGAGCCCTCAGCTGGTAGGTGACCCTGTGTCTGCTGATCTCTTAGGGGCAAGTTTACTTCTATGTCTGGAAGGGGGTCAACTAAAAAGGATGGGCACAGCGAGAGGTGGGCCGGGCTAGGGGTGATGGTAAGGCTGGTGGCAGCAATGCCTGGGCACGTGTTTATGTGCTCACACTGCTGCTCTGCCCACAGTCCTGGGAGTGGGTAGATGTGGTGTCTGTCCCAGGGCTGGGGGCTGCGCAACTGCAGGCATGTGAGGTGGGCGCCCACCTGTGAGCTTAAGGCTGGTGCACTTCCCACATGTCAAGGCTTCCATGGAGCAGCTTTACTGGACCCTCCTCTGTGTCACATCTAATCCCAGGACAGCTGCATGGATTCTGAAGTGACTTTCCCCACCCCTGAGACTAGGTGGAGGGAGGGGCGGGCTGGGAGGGCAGGAGCAGTGGGGACATCCTTATTCTGCTAAAAAGCTGCTGCAAAGGTAACCATGGACATGTCATTTCCCACAGCCGGCTGCTGCTCCCCCTCAGCCTTTCTTTGGGGGATGGAAGAGTGAGAAGGGGCGGAGGGTTCACGGGGGGCCTCGCTACCCCCAGCAACTTCCATGAACAAGTATTTGTTCTGGTGGCTCTGCACTCCATACTGTTTCGGGTACTGGGGATAACAGCAGGGAGGAAGCCTGCAGAGGGCCTTTCTTAGGGAGCTGACTTCCTTAGGGAGAACAGGCTGTCATGGGGCCAAGGAGGGAAAAGCAGGCTAGGCAGGTGACACACGAAGGGCTCTGCTTTGACCAGCTAATGAGCTCTTTCCTGTGCTGTCTGCTTATCTCTGGAGTCTGCCTGCTCACCGTCACCTGCAGGCTGCCTCTTCCTGCTGAGATTCTGAGTCCTTCATGCCCGCTGAGGTCACCCTGCTGGGGTGAACACCTCTGTACCTGGTGCTTGTGGTACCCACCTTCTCCCTGCATGCCCCTCTTCTCCTACCTCCAAATAGCCCGTGCTTGGGGGTTGGGTGTGTGTGTGTCTGGGACCCACACTGTGGGGCTGGCAGCTGCCCTCCCCGAGGCTGGCGGGTAGCACTAAGTGACACCGCTTGGGGGCGGTGTGGGATGACACAGGGAGTACAATGGAGTTTTCACCTTGACTAAACTCACTGCGGATTCAGCCAAGACTCATGAGTTTTGCAGTTATGAATCAAAGACTTGTTCGGAATGTACTAAACATATTAAAAAATGCACCAGTAATAATATGTAATGACTAAGCCTAAGAGTTGTCAAGGCCAGGAAGTATAAATTGAAGAAAAATGATGGTTAAGTCAACAAGGACCTTTTTTAGTTGCAAAATAACACCTTTCCTATTGAGTAACTTCATATCAGCATAGCCCCTGGAACTTGCAGGTCCTGGACCTCAACTAGTCCTCAAAATGCTTCTATTCCCGACTTCTAAATGTTTCCCTCTCTTTCATGTACTCTCTTAGTCAGTTTTTTTCACAGGCTCCCAGTTGCTCATCTCACCGTCCATTAAATCAGAAACCTAAATGTGTTCTAGCCACCCTCCCTAGCCCATCGAAATCCAGGATGGCATCATCTCTCATCCTACAGATTTGTAAACTCTTAATATAAATGTACCCACTATATGTTTTGAAAAAAAAAATCTAATTGATTTTAGATAGGAACCGAAAGGAGAGTCATACAGAAACATCAATGATGAGAGACAATCAGTGATTGGCTGCCTTCTGCACAACCCAAACTGGGGATCAAGCCTGGACAAATGCTCTTTACTAGAATCAAACCTGGGATTCTTCAGACTGCAGGCACATGTTCTATCCACTGAGCCAAACCAGCTAAGGCAGACGGCACACTTTTTGGATAGCAATGCTGTACTGTAGATTAACAGCCTTAAAAATAAAACAAAATTTTTTTAACTGAGTAAATATGCTTTCTGGAATCTATCTTGAGGAAATAACCACCCATGCTAAATCACATTGAAGAATTTCACAGAATTATTTTTTATACCAGAAAGAAAACCAAAACACTACATGTTAAGCAAGTACATTCTGGTAATTCTTTTATGCATACAGTGACATGTATCTCAAGTTTTTCTTAGAAAGTGGGAGAGATTATATGGTACATGTAAGTAGTTCAGAAAAATTGAATCCTGAACTTGTACTACTTATACATTGCATGCTATTTTTGTGCATCCAATATATAAATGCAACTCTAAAGCCAAGAATTTGTCACAAAATACTGACAGCTGTTCATGCCGAATGGCATGGCACAATTCATTGTCATTTTCTTCCATTTCCTACTTTCTCCTCAATTGACTAGAGTAACCCAATTGCACACCTCAGTTCCAAACGAGGGACAAAGTCAAATAAATATGGAGGCTCCAGTAACAGAAGACACTCAGAGAAGAGTAACAGTTCACTTTTATTTTCGGCTGTTACAAACAATTTAGAAGCCCCTGCTGCAGCTACGAGGAAACAATAGAATTGAGAGACCCAAAGAGATAAACAAATGGGCTGCCATGATGCTGTGGCAGCTCCTGTAGGTTCCATGCCTCAGGGAAGCATGCACCTATAGGGACTCTTAGTCCTCATTTTCTGTCATGGAGCTAAAAAAATAAACTGAGGGCATAGTGTGCCACAGGTTTTGAATCAGCTGGAAAACCTCCTGGAGACAGGAGATGATGGAAAGTCGTAACTGGTCCATGTCTTCAGCAGTCAGGCGGCTAAAGGAGGGAAAAAGAAAAAGAAATAAAATATGATAACTTTGCACCTAGCTCTGGGTGTCCCCTCAGGTGGTGAGCGGCCCAGTTCACCATGAGTACCTCCCTAGAACTGATTTTTCTTTATCACTAGAGTCCGGATGCATGAAAATTCATGCACTGGAGGGGGGTCCCTTAGCCCGGTCTGGCCCTTCTCAAAGCCCAGGAGCCCTTCAGGGCAGGAGGCGACCCGGTGATCAGGAGAAGGAAAAGCCTCATCACACCTCTGCTGCTGCCACTGCCGGGAGCACAAGCTTTGGCTGGCCCTAGTTACCTGAGCATGTGCGACCCTGGGCAGCCGCCATCTGAGATTTGACTGCACCTTGAGCCGGCACGGGGTGGCTGGGGCACTGAAGGGACTGGGGGACTTCAGAGGCAGCCTGGCCCCTGCCATCCTGGCAGGACTGAGGGGACTGGGCATCACCATCTGGTGGCTGTGGGCCTTGCCATCTTTGAGGGCAGGGCAGTCAATTAGCATATTCCCTCCTTATTGGCTGTGGGAGCTGCCATCTTTGAGTGTGGAGCAGCCAATTAGAATATTCCCTTTTTATTGGCTGTGGGTGCCACCATCTTTGTGACGGCATGAGGGTCAATTCCCAAGTCCCTCTTTATTAGGTAGGATTATTTTAGAGCCAATGAAAGGGAGGTAGGAGGAAGAAAGACGAGATAGAAAAAAGGAAAGAGGGAGGAAGAGAGAGAGTGAGAAGGAAGAGATACATAAATGTGAGAGGAGAGACATATGGGTCAGTTGTTTCTCTCACACACTGGCCATGAACATACTCAAGGTATGGAATTGAATCTTCCATCCTCCAGTGTGCCCGCCCATGCTCTAACCACTGAGCACCACTGGGCAGAACTCGATCTGACTTTTGGGGGATCTCCAATTCAATATTATAATGACCCTCCCGAGTCCCACCCTTGCCACCTGCCCGCCCCACCTCCAGCCCCCACCATGACCATCTTTAAAACTAACATAGTTACAACACGGCCGGACACAGTGATCTCCTGGTGAACTGCTGCAGGTAGAGGTTGTTCACTGGGGACCAGACAATGGCAGGCGAACTCTGCATCCATGGGTGACCTGAACTGCACCAGCAGGGCGCTAGAGGAGACCCAGTTAAGGCGCCAACCCATTCAGACTTTGCTGCTTCCACTCAGGCCACTCTCATCGGATTTAGTCCCCTCAAGTGTGCTCCCTCAGGCCGCTTCCTCCCCCGCCCCCGCACCCCGCCTCCGCCATCTTTACATTCTGCCATTACCCACCCCCTCAGCTCCCCCCGGGCGGCCATCCCCTCAGCCTCCCCCCCTCCCCAGGCTGACCCCTCTCCCTGTCCCAGTGTCCAGCCTAGGTCCGTCACCCCGGCCCCGGCCTCTCAGAAAGGATACAACTGGACCGGCATTGGTCTGGGAGCTCTGGCCGCGGGCGCTGGCTCGCCATCGGAGCCCCCCACAGCAGCACCCAGAGCCGAGGCGGCCTGTGGCGCTTCCCTGGGGACAGCACCCGCCTCCCCGCTGCCGCCTCTCCCGGGGCCCCCAGGGCCACCTTGGCCCCCAGGGCCCCCCGCACTGGCCTGGCCTTCTGCACCTCCGGCCGCATGGCCCGCGCCTGGATCTCCAGCCTCCATGCTCCTCAGCCTCCTTCCCGCTCTGAGGGCCGCTCACTACTCAGGGGCGAGGGGCGTCAGGGAGCACTGCCTCCTCGCGGTGCCACCAGCTGAACTCCCCACAGGGCATGCGCACACAAGCCTGTGCCATTTGCCAGTAACCCGGTCAAAGTTACTGTTTCTCGCCAAGTCTGCCCAGCAACATGCTGGCAAGTGAGTCTCAGAGCCTGTGCGGTAGCCAGCCCAGCTACCTTCTCGGGAGAGCAGCTTGCTGTTGGGGGACCTGTCATTGGTCTCCATGATTCAGGCGCCTCTGGGCCAGTCCCAGGGGAATCTTGCCTGGGGCCTGCCTGCCCTGCCACGTGCACCCCCAGCTCAGACCCTGGAGGACCAGGGATGGATGGACCTTGCTCCTGTAGCAATACTGCTCACCCGGGCACTGTCACTTAGTGCTGCCTTCCAGCCTGGGGGAGGGCAGCTGCCAGCCCCACTGCCTCTGCCTGGCATGCACACTGCCCTGTCTCAGGCCTCAGGCTCGGGCGGGCTGGGTCCCGCTGCTCAGGAGGGAACAGCTCATTGGACTAAAGAACAAATGGAGCGGGAGCACCGCCCCTCGGACAACTCCCAGCACCTCTGTTGGCTCAGCCCTCATTTAGAACAAAAGTTTGCCACTCTGGACATGGGTGATGTGAGGGTGGGCATGTGGTGGCAAGTAAGGCTGGAGGTGTCAGAGGTGCCAGGAGCCCTCAGCTGGTAGGTGACCCTGTGTCTGCTGATCTCTTAGGGGCAAGTTTACTTCTGTGTCTGGAAGTGGGTCAACTCAAAAGGATGGGCACAGCGAGAGGTGGGCCGGGCTAGGGGTGATGGTAAGGCTGGTGGCAGCAATGCCTGGGCACGTGCTTCTGTGCCCACACTGCTGCTCTGCCCATAATCCTGGGGGTGGGTAGATGTGTTGTCTGTCCCAGGGTTTGGGGCTGCTCACGTGGCTGGCACAAGTGCAGACATGGGAGGTGGGCACCAGGCTGGGAAGGGACCAGGGAATGCCCCCCTCCCTGTGTGCACTTCCCACATGTCCAGGCTTCCATGGAGCAGCTTTACTGGACCCTCCTCTGTGTCACATCCAATCCCAGGACAGCTGTGCGGATTCTGAAGTGACTTTCCCCACCCCTGAGACCAGGTGGAGGGAGGGACGGGGTGGGAGGGCAGGAGCAGTGGGGACATCCTTATTCTGCTAAAAAGCTGCTGCAAAGGTAATTATAGATATGCCATTTCCCACAGCCGGCTCCTGCTCCCCCTCTGACTGTCTTTGGGGAATGGAAGAGTGGGAAGTGACAGAGGGTATACAGGGGGCCTCCCCACACCCAGCTGCTTCCATGGGTAGTATTTGTTCTGGGGGCTCAGCACCCCACACTGTTCTGGGAACTGGGGATAACAGCAGGGAGGAAGCCTGCAGAAGGCCTTTCCCTAGGAGCTGACTTCCTTGGGTAGAATAGGCTGACATGGGTTCAAGGAGGGAAAAGCAGCAAGCCGGGCAGCTGGGTGAGGGGATTCTAGGGAAATCACAGGAAGTTGTTGTTAGCAGATCAAAGCCACAGACTCCAGGAAGGACTGGATGTGGAGGCGAACACGTGTGGTCAGAAGGAGGACCCCCAGGGACTGGCATACTTGGTCAGGCTGACTGGGGGCCAAGGAGGGAAAAGCAGCTGGGCAGGTGATACATGAAGGCTCTGCTTTGTCCGGCTAATGAGCTCCTTCCTGTGCTGTCTGCTTATCTCTGGATTCTGCCTGCTCACCGTCACCTGCAGGTTGCCTCTTCCTGCTGAGACTCTGGGCCCCTATTCTCTCATGCGCGCTGATGTCACCCTGCTGGATGGAGGGACCTTGCTCCTGTAGCAACAGGACATCTCTGTACCCAGTGCCTGTGCTCCTCTTCTTCTCCCTGCACGCTCCTCATCTCTTGCCTCCACACAGCCTGTGCAGTGTGCTGGGGTGGGGGGAACTGGGAGTGCAGGGGAGTTGGCACCTGCACACAGGTCTCTGCTGATGCAGCCAAGACTCGTGGGATGAATCCTTTGAGGGACACTCTGAGGTGCAACTGGCTGTACCATGAATGAAATAGGATGAAACAGATGAGCACTGAGGTCATAGGCTGCTTTTATGTATCTCACTGAGACATGGGGGAAATGCATTCACATTTATACTATTCATTTGTATAGGCTATGAATGGTTTATAATTAGTAGGTATTTATGTGATATATTCACAATAAAACCAAAGTGAAAATACCAGAAAATTTTAGATGAACTTTGATTTTGGACAAGGTAAGACTTTCCTAAGCCTACTACTAACAATCTTACCTAATAATAGACAAAGATATAAATTGACCGTACCTCCACTACCCCACAGCCCATCAGAGTGAGTATGCAAATTAACCCCCCAAAAAAGATGGTGGTTAATTTGCATACATATCTGGGTCCAGGGGACCTCCTTGGCACCCAGGTCACTCCCAGCCAGCCATCAGGCAGAGCTTTAGGTTTGGAAAGGGGCCAAGTCTGCCATCAGGGGGGTGGGGGAACCCCTTCCAAGCCTAAAGCCTAGGATGGAGGCTTTAGGCTTAGGAAGGGGGCTGAGCCTGCAATAGGAGGTACTGGGGGGAACCCCTTCTCAAGCCTAAAACCTGGTGCGGAGGATTTAGGCTTGGGAAGGTGCAGGGGGACCCCTTCCCAAGTGTAAAGCCTGGGGTGGAGGATGTAGGCTTAGGAAGGGGCGGAGCCTGCAATGGGAGGTGCGGGGGAGGGGGAAGGAACAACCCTTCCCAAGCCTAAACCTGGGGCAGAGGCTTTAGGCTTGGGCAGGGGCCGAGCCTGGGATCGGAGGGAAGAGGAAACTATCAATGAAAACATAACTTCAGGTGAGGATAAAAAGAAAAATAAAGAAAGAAATGTCATAGCCTATAAAAGAAACATCTTGAAAATGCTTAGAGTGTTGTCATGTTTTCATGGTGAAGGGACTGGAATCTGTGTTGATGAAACTACCTTGGCAGCTGCGGTGACTGGCAGTGGCTGCAGCAGCGGGGTGATGGGGCTGGCACCTTCCCCTGATAAGGTCTATCACCTCCTCAAAGAGTGGCCAGGCTGAGGCTTAGGTCTGCTCCCAGTAAGGAGTGGGCTTAAGCCATCCGTAGGATATCCCCTAAAGGCTCCCAGTATGTGAGAGGGGGCAGACTGGGCTAAGGGACCCCTCCCCAGCACACGAATTTCATGCACCAAGCCCCTATTGAAATTATAATAATCAACAACGTGACCCTGGCCAAGTGGCTCAAGTGTTTGGAGCATCATCCTGTACATCAAAAGGTTGTGGGTTCAATTCCCTGTGTGGGCACATCCTAGGTCAGGCCCTCAAAAGGCAACCGATGTATGTTTCTCACATAAATGTTTCTCTCTCTCGCACTTCCTCTCCCTTAAAAATTAGTAAAAACAACTCGTGGATGAGAATTTAAAAAAACACACAAAAAAACAATGACATGTGTTTCGTGATTTCCTTGTTCCAGTCACTGTTCTAAATACTAAACATAAATAACCTCATTTCATCCTGAAATGCAGCAACAGTTTTATTGTAGTGATCTTTAGTTGGGAGATGATGGGTAATTTTTTTTTTCTCCAAACTTGGCCATATTTTTTTTTTCTATTTTTGACAGTGGGCATCAATTACATATGTAAACAGAAAAAATTAAGTTATTCAGTAATTGTTGTTCAGAGAAACTTCTAATGAGTTCCCAAGTGCACTATTTAGCTGAAGTTTGAATTACCCTTATCTATTCATTGGGGGCCGATCTTTCCTTTGAAAATGTGTATACTTGGTCCCTTCTCTTGATGCAGAAAGGATGACAGTGATGAAGTCCCTGAAGTCACAGAGCCTGGGGACCCAGCCTAATGACTGTGGACCCGTGGGGCACAGCCCTGCTGTTCTCATGACTTTGAGCTGCTTCCCAAGAGCAATACTTTCTAAACTCCTCACACAATCCCCATGCGACATGGACACTTATTCCTCTAGAGGCAACTGCAAGTTTGCTGTCATCAGCATTTCATCAGGATGACACGAGGTAATATTGTGCTTTTCTCATCTTTCCAAATACACGTGCACCTGTGTACATGAGCAAGAAGCACATGCACATGCAGCTACATACTCAGGAGGCGCTCAGCACATCCAGCTTCTCCTCTCCATAGCACCAGATCTAGCTTAATCTGTTGGCTGCATGGCAGTTAAAGCCTTCACATTTGTAAAACAAAGAGGACTTGTATGGAATGCAATAAATATATCTTAAAACACATCAGGCATGAACCATGATGACTTGTCTAATAGAGGGGTGCCCATGCACCCTTTGTAAGGGCATCATATGGCCCAGCAGCACAGGGCCCACATGGGACTGCAGTGGGGTATTGTGGGAAACAAAGAGCTACTGTTTTGTTCACTGTCTGTCTCTCACTCTCTCACTCTCTCTCTCTCCATAGCCATATGGAATCAATTTACTGATCACCGCCTTCCCTGGGATCCACCTGGAGTCGTCATTTAAGTTTCCGGCAAACCTCCTCAGGGAGTCAGCCCCCCAAACCTTCCAGGCTGCAGCCCCTCCACCCCCCAGCTCCGAGGGCACCGAAGGAAGTGCGTCCTGAGGGTGAGAGAGCGACATGGAAGGACCCAGTACCCCATCAGCTCATCATGCTTGGTTCCATCGATCCGACAGCCTGTTGCCAGGCGCTGCCCAGGCCTCGCTTTCCATGCTTTGTCCACGAATCCTCACCACACTCCCAGATGGGGGATAGCATTGCCCACTGGATAGCAACATGAGCCTGTCTTCGGCACAGCACCCATAGCACTGACTGTGCCCAGGATCTGCTGGTGTGCAAGCTCCTGGACAGAGCCTCTAGGGGATCCTTCTGACCAAAAAGCAAGCAGGGCTGGCACTAGGAAAAGTGATCTACATGCTTCCTGTCCTCCCAGATCTGGCACTGCCATTGAGGAGTGCCCCCCGGTGGGTCTGGGGCCTCTTTGCTGTGGAAGATGGGCCATCACCTCGGCACAGTGAGGTGGGTAGGAGGAGCTGCAAATGGAGGAGACAGGCAAGGCTGGAAATAGCTGATGCCCTCAGGGTTTTCTGTGTCAGTAAGAAATGGTTTTGGGGCTTACACTACCAGGAAAAGTATTGTTGACTGGATGTGCAGTCCAGAGGGAGAGGGTCATCATGCTGGCTTACTTGTCCAATGAAGGGTCATCAAGGACCCAGTCCCCCCATTCCTGACCCTTTTAGCAGAATGGGGGTGTTCCTAGGTTTGATGTTGGGACAAGTCCCTCCTTCCTGGGACTAGCTGGTAACAATTGTGTTAAATAAAGTTGTTTCGGTGCCTAACCCCCAAGGCTAATTTGTGAGCAACTTGAGGGCAGGGTGTGTGCTGCTTTTCATAGTCCTAGTGCTATGCCCAGTGCCTGTTACACACAAGGTTCCCATTCATTCATTCATACATTCATTCCTTCAACAATTCTTTCTTGCACTGGATGTGAACAATTCCTACTGGCCGCAATTGTCCCTGAGAGCTTCTCCACCTCCTCCTGCTCCGGAGGGGCAATTGGGGCAGTAGCCACCACTCACACCTGCTGACAGCACCGGCTGCACTCGAACCCACTGCTGGCTCAGGCCCCAATCACTCCACATCGTCAGCGAGTGTGAGTGGGGCCAGTGCTGTCAGTACATGGGAGCAGTGAGAGTGAGAGTGGGGCTGCCAGCATACAGGGGATTGGGGGGGCCACAGGAGGTGCCTAGCATGGGTGGGGAAGATGGGCTGATACCTACCCCTTTGCCCACAATAGCCTCACAGCCCACAGTTCCTTTCAAGGTGCACAAATTTGTTCACAGGGATCCTAGTATTCATATAAGTTCTTTGGTTAATCTCTTCCCACCTCCTCCTGCTCTCCTTCCCTCTGAGATTCATCTATCGGTCCCATGTTTCCATTCCTCTGCATCTGTTTTGTTCATCAGTTTATTTTGTTCACAATCTTTCACATTAAGGGGGATCATGTCTTTCTCTAACTTATTTTGCTTAGCATAACACCTTCACAGTCCCTCCATACCATACTGTCTTAAAGGTTAAGAGATCCTTCTTTTTTACTGCTGCATAGTATTCCACTGTGTAAATGTACCACAGCTTTTTGGTGTGTGTGTGTGTGTGTGTGTGTGTGTGTGTGTGTGTGTATCAATTCATTTACCAATGGGTACTTGGGCTGCTTAAAGATCTTAGTTATTGTAAACAATGCTACTGTGAACATCGGGGTGCATATATGCTTTCAGATTGGTGTTTCATGTGTTTCCATTTACATTATTTTGGACACCTGACTGACATGTCACAGAAAAACTTTCCAAACTTGCCCACTGCCTGTTTGCATCCTCTGCCCATTTTCCTAGTGGGTGTTAGTCTCCTTGGGGAATGGAGGCTTGCAATTATTTTCTGGCTTGTATACTTCCTGTTCATCACTCTATGTAGTCATCAGAAGACCAGGAGGAAGGGGCTGCTACTTCAAGCTTTGGAAGTGAGAAACTGAGGCTCAGAGGCAGAGCCCCCCAAGGAGGTGGAGCAAGAGCTTCTGAACCTGGAATTTAGCATGCCTCCCCTCACAATCACCTCTTAAGTGGCTTAATTCAGAGATAAGACATGTTTGCATGTGTAAAAAATCATACCTACAAAAAAGAAAAATGGCATTTAAAAAATCACTATCATTTATAATAATATCCTAAAATATGAAATATCTGGTGATGCACTTAATAAAATATGTGCAAAACATTCACATAGAAAACTTAAAATGATTGACAAGAGAAAGTGAAGAAAAACTACCTAAGTGTTAAAAAAAAAAAAATCATGTTCATGGATTGGAAGACCACTATTCTATAAATTTGGTATTAAGCTAACAGAAATCCCAAATTTGTATAAATTGACAAACTGATTCCAGCATGCCCATGGAAATGCATAGAGCCTAGAATGGAGAATCAAACACGAAAGAGAATAAAGTTGGAAGATAAAAGTGTGACTAAATGAGAATACAGGCAAAATGAAAACTTCATAGTTTACTGGTGGGAATGTAACTTGGCAAAATCATGTTGAAAAAACAGATCTTCAGTTTCTTATAAAATTAAATTTCCACTTAACCGCATGACCCAGCAAGGTGATGTCTGCTATTTACCCGATAAAACCATATGTCTTCACAAAGATGGGTACATAAACTTTTGTATCAACTCTATTAATAAAAAGCCCAATTTGAAAACAATCCAGATGTCCACAACAGGTGAACGGTTACACAGATAATGATACTACATTTGTGCGAGGAATAGCACTCAGCACAGGGAGAGACTGAGGAGAGACTGCTGCTGGGAATCCCCCAGGGCGGGGCCCACCGTCTCTGCAGATTCAGATGCTGCAGCAGGTGGAGACCAGAGGGAAGACAGGTCGGGACGCGTCCAGAGGCGCCTGAGCCCCTTCCAGAACTCGATAACAGGGGACAGGGGTCTGATAACAGTTACATGAGGGCAGCCAGGCTTGTGCTGCCAGAGGCTCTGAGGCTCACCAGGAAGCCTGGGGCGGGGCCAGATGGTGGGGAAACAGGTTCCCAGCAGCCCCAGCCCAGCAGCCCCTCTGGCCAGGAAACAAAGGGGTGGGGGTCTGTTTGCGCAGATGCCCTGGGTGCATAGCTTCCTGGGGCAGAGCTTCCTGCGGGTCCTCATTGCCTGAGCGTCTCAGGGTCTGTGCACCAGGATGGCCTGGACCAGTGGCACTGCCTCTGCATCCAAAGGGGTGGTGTGCGCACACAGGCGCCCTGGGTGCATAGCCTCCTGGGGCAGAGTTTCCTGCGGGGTCCTCATTGGCTGAGCCATGAGGTCTGGGACTGTGCGCCAGCGTGACCTGGACCCTTGGCATCCCTCTGAACCCATAGGGGTGATGTGCACACAAGGCGCCCTGGAGACGCCTGGTTGCCTGTGTGCTTGAAAAGGTGGGACTTCCTGCGGAAGCCTCAGCCCCTCCTTTGTGGGCCTAGGGGGCCATCATCTTCTTTAAGCGGAGTCAGAGGGTGCAGGGACTTGGCAGCAGCCCAGCAGGCTGCAGGCAGAGACGCGGGTGGGACAGCTGGTGCAGGGGGTAGACTCGGAGGCCCTGCAGACCAGGGTGGAACGGAGACCCTACCAGCCACGGTCTCCCCAGCGATCTGGAAGGCCAGCGTGGTCCTGGCGGCTCTACTAACCCTGTCCGACACCCAGAGGGCCCTTGCAGCCCCCCGGCCAGTGTGGCCCTGGTGCCCCCGACAGTCAGGGTGGCCCTGGTGCCCCGGGTGGCCAGGAGTGAGGAAACGATGGGACCAGCAGCCACAGGTGCTCCCTGTTTATGGGCCAGGTAGACGGGCAACATCAGAGGCTGCAGGACCAGGAAAACGAACGATGGTCTGGGCATCCTTTCTGGGGATGCCCTGAGGACTGGTAGCCAAGGGGTGGCATAGGGACATCCTACAAGCCTAGGGCTGGCTTTTGGGGACAGGGCACAGGGCAGTCTGGGGAAGATGAAAATGGGAGCAGTGCTGAAACCGGTTTGGCTCAGCGATAGAGTGTCGGTCTGCGGACTGAAAGGTCCCAGGTTTGATTCCGGTCAAGGGCTTGTACATTGGTTGCGGGCACATCCCCGGTAGGGGGTGTGCAAGAGGCAGCTGGTCGATGTTTCTCTCTCATCGACGTTTCTAACTCTCTATCTCTCTCCATTCCTCTCTGTAAAAAATCAATAAAATATATATATATGTTTTTTAAAAATGGGAGCAGCAAGGGGATCTGGGGTAGCCGGGTACGAGGCTAGTGGACAGCTGAGTAGGCTGAAGGGTAGGGAAGTGGTGCAGGTGGGACATGATGAACTGAGTGAGGTGGGACGCCGGCCACGATGACCTGAGCTGGGGGCGTTGGGAGGAGTTGTGGGTGAAGAACTTGGGGGGAAGCCAGATGTGGAGTCCAGCCTGTGAGGTATAAGGAAGCCTGGGGTACTGGAAAATTCAGCTGCACAATGACATTATTGTACTTCTTTTATGCATCCAATGGCATGTGTTTAAAGTTTGTCTTAGAACGAGGAAAAGCTCATTTGGTAAATGAACATAGCTCAGAAAGAATCTAATCCTGATATTGCAGAAAATACACATTGCATGTTGGTTTTGTGCATTTAATATATAAATGCAACTATAAAACTAAGAAAACATTCCCCAAAAGCAGCAGCTGTTAATGCTGAATGGCAGGACACAACCCATTTTCATTTTCTTCCACATTCAGCTGGCTACAGTGACTGAATTGCACATCTCCGCTCCAACCCAGGGATAACAGAAGTAAATGTGGGGGATCGGGTAACTGAAAACACACTCAGAGGAGAGGAGCAATTCACTTTTATTTTCTGCTGTAACACCACACCACACCACCACCCCCAACTCCCCCCCCCCTCCCCCCCCTCCCCCCGCCGCCGCCGGCAACAGGAAAACAACAGAATGGAAACTAACAAAGGGGCAGTACAAGCAAACAATTAGGCACCCTAATGAAATGCAACTTCTGTAGAATTCCTTGCCCCAGGGAAGGATGCACTACTAGGGAGGAACTCTGGGGAGGGACTCTAGGTCCGTCCTAGCCCCTTTTCAGGCATGAGCGCGGAATGCGCTTCATGGTTGGAATCAATTGGTCAAGGTCACGGAGACAGGAGCAGAGAGAAATTCCCACTAGTTCAGGGTCTTCAGCACTCAGTCGGCTAAATTTGGGGAAAAGAAAATCAAAATTAACCCCCGCCCCTAGCTCTCTCTGGCCCCTCTGGTGGTGACAGGCCCAGTTCACCGGGAGGACCTCCTGACTTTTTTTTTTTGGGGGGGGGGAGGGGGAGTGCCTCCAATTCACTATTAGATTGACCCTGCAGAGAACCACCCTCGCCACCTGCCAGCCCTCCCCACTTGGCCCTTTTGAAAACTTACACAATTAGAACATTTCCAGATAGGATGAGCTCCTTCTGAACCGCCCTTGGGATGGGTCGGGCATGGTGCTCCATGGCATCGAAGGTCCTCTGGGCCTCATCAGGTGATGGGAAAGGCACCCGGAGGGTGCTGGTGGAGACTCAGTTAAGGTACCATGCAATGAAGGCCACAGTCACCCACCAATCCTTCTTCTTGTTCCCTCAGGCCGCCTCCCCTCCCCATCTCAGCTGCCCCCCCCACTGGCCCATATCCTCAGTCACTGGGGGCTCCCCTCCTCATACAGTACCCCTAGGCTGACACCCCCACCCCGACCCATTGCCTCGACCGGCCACTCCTCCAAAGGATACTACTTGAGCACTAGTCTTCCCGGCCTTCTGGCCGTGGGCTCAGCATGTGGATTCGGCCATGGCAGGGCATTTCTGCCCATCCCGAGAGCGCTGAGTGCCCTCATGACTGGATCTCCTCTGCCGCCTCCACCGTGGCCCACGGGAATGCCCCAACCTACCGCACCTACGGCCATACCACCTGCGCCTTGGTCTTCGGCCTGCATGGTTCCGCAGCCTTTCTTGGGGCGTTCTGAGGGCTGGCTAAAGATTGAAGAGAATGAGGCTCCCTCAGAAACTCTGACCTCTAGTGGGAGATATCACTCAACGCCCCCCTCCCCAATCCCAATCCCCAGGAGCTGCGCAAACAGGTTGTGCGCCATTTCCCAAAACCCTCTGGGCACGAGACTGTTTCTCACGCAGCCTGCCCTGCCCCAAGCGTGTGGGTGAGCCTCCCAGCCTGTGCTGGTGCAGCCCAGCTACCCTCCCGGCTGACCAGCTTGCTGACCGCCGGTCCCTGTCCTTGAGTTCTGGGAGCGAGTCAGGTGCCTCCGGGCCAGTCCCAGCCTGTCCTGCTCCCAGGACTCCGCGTGTGGCCAGCGCCTGCAGAGCCCGTGCAGGACCAGCCCCGGGGCATTACCGGCGGCGGGACCTCCGGCGGCGGTCAGTCGGAGCGCGGGCCTGGCCACTCCGGAAGGCGGGCGCACGGGACTGCGGGGAGGATCCGGGCCGCAGGATTCTGGGTTACTCCGGCACTCCAGCCCGATCGCGGTGGTGGGGCTCAGTGCGGCAGCATCCGCAGGCTTCCGGAGGGCGGGCCCTTCCGCCCCCCATGCCCACCCCCACTCCTCCTACCATAGGCCGGGAAGGAGCGCCGGGGAGTTCCTCCCATTGGCCAAGATGGCCCCGGGGGTGGTCCTTACA
Organism: Nyctalus aviator; assembly: GCA_036971965.1. Lineage (NCBI taxonomy): Eukaryota > Metazoa > Chordata > Mammalia > Chiroptera > Vespertilionidae > Nyctalus > Nyctalus aviator. The sequence goes on from CM072941.1 coordinate 9,627,648, forward strand.
CAGAGCATGCCAATAGATGAATGGTCAGCGCCCAAGCGCCAGAAGCCGAAATATAAATGGATAGGGCCCAAACACCCCCAAAGCCAGCAAGACAATTGGCCAGAATAAGGTCCTCCCCTCGCTGTCCCTGTTAGGAAGCGGTGGCCATGAGCAAGGACGGGGTTATCTTGGACACCTGAGTCCACCATTCTCCCAGGACTAGTATTTCAATAAAGCCTCTGTCCTTTTGCACCTGCCTCGCAAGTTCCTGTGACCCCGGGCAGCAGAACCTCCGTTTTCCGGTCACAGCAGGGGTCACTCGTGGGCCTTGCCTCTCCTTTGGCCTCCTCCAGCCCAGGGTGGATGGGCCTTGTTCCTTCAACGCCATTCTGCACTTGTGGCTCTGTCTGCACTCCACAGAGCCTCCGAGCTGGGGGAGGGAGGTAGCTGTCAGACCCACTGCATCTGCTCCGTGATTCTCAGGAGCCAGGTACACAGGCTTCCATGTCTCCAGGCCCCAGGCTTGGGCCAGTCCAGCCCAGGGGCTCAGGAGGGCCCAGCTGGACGAAAAGGCCACAGGAGCGGGAGCAGCACCCCAGTTGCTCTGCCCTCTGCTGGCACAGCCCGCATGGGCTGTCCTTCCCCCTAAAAGCAAAGTCTTGCTGCTCAGGGGTGGGAGATGGAAAGTGGGGGTAGGGTGGGGCTGGATGTGCAAGGGCCCTTCAACGGAAAATAGCCCAGTGTCTGCTGATGGGTGTGCTGGTATAAGAAGGTGAGCAAACTAGAATTCTGGTGGGAGGGCACGCTTTTTAATATAATTTATTTATTTATTATATTTAAAAATGTATTTTTATTGCTTTCAGAGAGGAAGGGAGAGGGAGAGATAGAAACATCAATGATGAGAGAATCATTGATTGGCTGCCTCCTGCACACACACTACTAGGGATCGAGGCAACCCGAGCTTGTGCCCTTGAGGAGAATGGAATGTGGGACCCTTCAGTCTGCAGGCACATGTTCTATCCACTGAGCCAAATAGACAGGGTGGAGGGCACACCTTTCAGATAGCAATTGTGTGCTGTAGATTAACGGCCTTAAATATAAACAAATTTTTAACTCAGTAATTATGCCTTTTGGGATCTCTTTAAAAAAATTTTTTTTAATCGATATTTTACAGAGAGGAAGGAAGAGGGATACCGTTAGAAACATCGATGAGAAAGAAACATCGATCAGCTGCCTCCTACACACTCCCAACTGGGGATGTGCCCACAACTGAGGTACATGCCCTTGAATGGGATCGAACATAGGACATTTCAGTCCGCAGGCCGACGCTATATCCACTGAACCAAACCGGTTAGGGCTGGAATCTGTCTTGAGGAAATAACCATCCATGCAAAATCATATTGAATAATTCCACTGAATTATTATTTATACCAGAAGGAAAACCAAAACATTAATGTTAAGCAATCATACTGTTGTACTTCTTTTATGCATACAGTGACATGTATTTCAAGTTTTCCTTAGAAAGAGCAAGAGATCATATGTTAAATATAAGTAGTTCAGAAAAATTTAATTCTGAACTTGTAAAACTTATACATTGCGCCGAAACCGGTTTGGCTCAGTGGATAGAGCGTCAGTCTGCAGACTGAAGGGTCCCGGGTTCAATTCCGGTCAGGGGCATGTGCCTCGGTTGCGGGCACATCCCCGGTAGGGGGTGTGCAAGAGGCAGCTGATCGATGATTCTCTCTCATCGATGTTTCTAACTCTCTGTCCCTCTCTCTTCCTCTCTGTAAAGAAATCAATAAAATATATTAAAAAAACAACAACTTATACATTGCATGTTGTTTTTGTGCATCCAATATACACTGAGTGACCATATTATTATGATCTGTGAACGCATAATAATCTGGCCACCCAGTGGCCATCCTGTATAATAAAAGGCTAATATGAAAATTGTCCCCTCAACCAGGAGTTGGACCAGCAGGCAGGCCTGCCAACCTCCCATGTTCCTCCCCCTGGCCAGGCTGGCTGGACCCCTCCCATGCACGAATTCATGCACCATGATTCACACACACACACACACACACACACACACTCTGGGTGGCCAGATTATTATGCGTTCAAGATCATAATAATCTGACCACTCAGTGTATAATGAAATCATAAATCCAAGGACATGTTCCAAAATACTGATAGCTGTTCAGACTGAATGGCATCGCACAATCCACTTTCATCTTCTTCCATTTTCTAATTTGTCCTCAATTGACTAGAGCAGTGGTCGGCAAACTCATTAGTCAACAGAGCCAAATATCAACAGTACAATGATTGGAATTTTTTTGAGAGCCAAATATTTTAAACTTAAACTTCTTCTAACGCCACTTCTTCAACATAGACTCGCCCAGGCCGTGGTATTTTGTGGAAGAGCCACACTCAAGGGGCAAAAGAGCCGTATGAGACTTGTGAACTGTGGTTTACCGACCACTGGACTAGAGTAACCGAATTGAACACTTCAGTTCCAAACCAGGGACAAAGTTAAATAAATGTGGGGCTCCCGTAAAAAAACTCACTCAAGATAAAGTAACAGTTCATTTTTATTTTCTGCTGTGACAAACGATTTAGAACCCCCTGCTGTAGCTACGGGGAAACAATAGAAATGGGAGACCCAAAGAGCTAGTGAGATAAACAATTGGGCCGCCATGATGCTGTGGCAGCTCCTGTAGGCTCCATGCCTCAGGGAAGCAGGCACCCATGGGGACTCTAAGTCTTAGCCCTCATTTACTGTTCTGGGTTTATCACAAACAAAAATGGGGACAAAACTCGCCGCATGGTTTGAATCAGCAGGAAAACCTCATGGAGACATGTGCTGATAGAAAGCCACAGTCGGTTCATGTCTTCAGCAGCCAGGGAGCTAAAGGACGGAAAAAGAAAATCAAATGAAATATGATAACTTTGCCCCTAGCTCTGTGTGTCCCCTTGGGTGGTGACAGGACCAGTTCAGCATGAGTACCTCCCTAGAACTGACTTTTTCTGAACTTTTAAAAGAGAGAGTGGAAAGAAGGTGGGAGGAAGTGAGAGAAGGGGAGAGAGAGAGAGCGAGAGCGAGAGCGAGAGAGAGAGAGAGAGAGACAGAGAGAGAGAGAGACAGAGAGAGACAGAGAGAGAAACATAAATGTGAGAGGAGAAACACATGGGTCATTTGCTTCACTCACACACTGGCCATGAATTGACTGGGGGGCAGTGTTGAACCTGCAACCCAGTTAGGTGCCCTTAACAGGGCATTGAACTTGCGACCCTCCAGTGTGGCCGCCCATGCTCTAACCACTAGGCTTCACTGGCCAGCGCTGGATGTGACTTTGGGGGGGGGTCTCCAATTCAGAGAGAGAGAGAGAGAGAGAGAGAGACAGAGAGAGAGAGAGACAGAGAGAGGCACAGAGACAGAGTTCAGCATGAGTACCTCCCGAGAACTGACTTTTTCTGAACTTTAAAAAGAGAGAGTGGAAAGACGGTGGGAGGAAGTGAGAGAAGGAGAGAGACAGGGAGAGAGAGAGAGACAGAGAGACAGAGAGACACACAGAGAGAGAGACAGAGAGATAACCAGAGGGAGAGAGAGAGAGAGAGAGAGAGAGACAGAGGGAGATAGAGAGAGAGAGTGAAACATAAAT